>CABFVZ010000016.1:178011-228656 GCA_902151445.1 Timema monikensis | reverse complement strand
ACGTGGTTTATGGATGACCCCTAATAAACAACAGCGTTACGTGGTTTATGGATGACCCCTAATAAACAACAGCGTTACGTGGTTTATGGATGACCCCTAATAAACAACAGTGTTACGTGGTTTATGGATGACCTCTAATAAACAACAGCGTTACGTGGTTTATGGATGACCCCTAATAAACAACAGCGTTACTTGGTTTATGGATGACCCCTAATAAACAACAGCGTTACGTGGTTTATGGATGACTCCTAATAAACAAAATCTTCCTAAAAACAGTCGATCTCGTTCCTATGAAATTCGATTAAGAGGAGTTGGAGGAGGACGCGAGTTAAATTTTTACGAATAAAATATTTGTCTGGCCAAAATAAATAAAATATCACTCAAGTATATAATTTTATATTTTCTACGAAACTTAATCTTAAGTCAACTCCGTGCTCTTAGGGTAAGTTCTCGCCTCACGACCCAATGTTCGTGGGTTCAAACCCAAGCAGGGTTGACGGATTTTTCTTGAGCGATAAAACTTCCGTAGCACAACTTCCTTCGGAGGGGAAGTGAATCCGTTGGTCCCACGTTGATTGTGGCTTGTAAAAGATCCCTGGAAAGTGTGTGAAAATACCTTTCACGGCAAAATTGTTAGACCCTTTCGATCTCTCTCATAGAAATTCTCATGTGCTTTTATTATCACTCGGTTCAGAAAATCCAATTTAAATACCTCAAATAAATAAAAAGTAATCTCAAAAGTATTTGTTGAATTTCTGACATGGGCATTGTGGCATTCAACCAGAAATCTTTTAATTTTTTTTAGCACCGTGTCTTACTGCCGATTTAGTTTATATGCCTATGTACTAATCATACTAATTATCTAGGGACTGGGAAGGCTTAAATTTGAGGAAATGCACCCAAATTTGCATGGAGGGAGATAGGAAAATCATTAAGGAAAAATCACCCTCAGTGCACTCGACTAGATCGAACCCCGATCTCTGAATCTTCAGCAGTATAATCACACGAGATTGGTGCGTTAGACCACGTGGCCACTGAAGCGCGTAGGCCTACCTTTTAAATAAAGAGAAAAAGTCAAGTCGGCCAAATTCCACGATGATCATGACGAATATTCAACAGCTATTGAGATTACTATATGCACAGTAGCCCCATGGCTTCTTTGGTGCTGACTGACAGCTGAGGCTTTGAAAAGTTACCAGACCAAATTATGTATCCCTACGCTGAACCATATGATCTGCAAAAACATGTGTTTAGTAGCTGTCACTTATGACAGTCAAAATTTAGGTATATACCTAAATGTTGACTGTCAGAAGTCAGCTGTGAGCTGTCAATCAGAACCAAAGAAGCCATGGGGCTACTGTAGAAAATTAAACTAAACGTTTCCAATTGAGCAATATTATATTTTATTCAACCCGATTTTTTTTGTCTTAAAAAATGTTTAAAAAAATACGAACCATAGCTCGTGTTATCTTCTTTTCAACTTTATGGGCCATATTTCTAACTTGGTCTCGGGAGTCAACAAATCTCCAACTAGACGAATAATAAACAGTTACCTGCTTCAGTGGCCGAATGGTCTAAGGTATTATTATCGTGTTTGACTGGTCTTCTGATAATGGGGAGATCGGGGTTTGAATCCATGTCGGGTTTACTGAGAGGTTATTTTCCTAAATGTTTTCCCACTCTCTTTCCACGCAAATGCGGGTAGATTACCGTACCTCTAAAATGATTCATTTTACATCCCTAGCCCATTAAAGTAATTTATCACAGGCCTACGCGTATAACCTGAACAGGTAATGAGTGAGACGCATGGATAAAAAAAAATATAAATCCAGTTTAAGTCGAGTGGGGGATTGGCTGACCTCCAGATATATATAGCATACATCCGTTCCTTACTCCTGGGGTAACCAAACCTGTGGTGTAGTGGTCAATGCGCCTGGCTACGAGCCGAAGGGCCCCGGGTTCGATTCTCGGCTGATACCTTAGCCATTTTTCCCAAAAGAGGAATTCCCCAACGATCGCAAGGGTAGGTTCAAGTGTTTTCTCTAGTTTCACATTCTCAGACTCACTATCACTATCATACTCATCTCATCGGGACATGTAAAGAGCCTCCACGGATAGGATGTACCATTAGTACATTCGGACGTCTCCTGTGAAACGGTACATTAGTACCAGTTAATCTTTCCACTGCTGGACTACGATTGTTGTAGCCCAGATACGCGATATTATTATTGCCACTCTGATTTTGTTAACCCTCTACTCACGATAATGCGGGTACATTTCTTCTAAGTGACGCCCATATTTACCAATTCTTGGACTAAGTCGCTAATGAACTTAATACTTAACGTACGATTTTTTAAATTGTACGTTTAATTCTCAAGCTACATACAATAATTTACTATCCGAACAATGAGAATACCTAATCACGCCATTCCCTTACGGGGTATGCAAAAAACTGTTAGTTATTCTGGTATACTCACAGAGTAATGAGCATACCAGAATAATACAAGTGTCAAATGGAGCAACATTTATTATCATGGATTACTACATAAGTAAAAGCACACACAAGCATGTACTTATCTAACGATAAGAAGGAACAAAACCATTAAAAACTAAAAGTTTGTTTAAAGATAAACAGAAGGTAGATTTTATTATTATTTGAGGTATTTAACGTGCACTTTCTGAACCGAACGTGACTTGTAAGTCAACTTAAATCTAGAGCAGACATATCACCTAAACCAAGGTCGTTAACTCTTCACTGTGAAAGTTCAAAACATCCCCAATAAAATAATTTTTGGCCAGCGAGGGAATTAAACTAGGGCTGTGCAAAGATTACTTTTTAAATGTAATCAAAGAGAAGCTTTGAACATTCCATGTCAAAGCTGAAGTCGAAAATAATTTTTTTGTTGCTGTCACATAACACATTTTTCCATTTTTTTAAAACCATCCATTAAGTGTAAGTAGTTCGCATGCCCTCGCCTCCATTTTACTCTTTACGTGTTCCCATTTCATTTTTTATCTGTTAAAAGAGGTGTATGTTACGCAATCACGCACCCCTTGGTAAAAAAAAAACTCATGCCGGTAGTTTTGACCCAGATTCCGCACCCATGGTTTAGAGGTTACGCACCCCACAGTAAAAAAACTCAAATCGAGGTTTTGTGATTTTTATGGGGGAGTGTTCCTCATGGGATCAAATGCCAGGGGAGGATTTTGGTGCGGATTTTAAGGGGGAGTGTGGCCCATTTGATCGAATCCTTGGGCGTTTGTTAGTTTATTTTGGTCTCGAATCAGTCGTAGTGTCATAGCTCCTCTCACTTTGTAAGTTGAGAACTAATTGGAGACCAGGCAATCCCTCCCTCTTTCCATCCCTTCACTTTTCTGTGACACAGGGAACCTCCCCCCTCCCACCTCAAACGATTACCTCAAGACGCACGCACATTTCCCACCTTCCGCTCCTAAATATTGATAGTATAATTAATATCAAAATTTACAGCTAAATATCACATGACTTGACGTTTGAATAGATGAAAGTAGATATAGTATATTTTCTATCTATCAAATAAGGTTCTTCTTATGAATACGGGACTGTAGTTGTCGAGATCCACTGAGAGAGGATAGCGGATCTCAGTCTGATGTGATCTTCCTGTCGTTGATCCTGAGGAACACCCCGTCTTTTGCCAAGACGAACAGATCCGGTGTAGGGTCTAAGACCAGAGGGATCTTGGTCTGTGGACACACGCTGAACTGATACCTTGACAGCAGACTCACCAAACCTACCTTCACCTGCATCAATCCGAACCTCATACCTGTCGGGGAGAAAAAAAAAATTGACTAAACGAGAGATTTATGTATGAAAGGTACATAATTGTATCAGTATGGCACACGGACTGAACTTCAGGTTTATTTTGTTTGGTTGGCTGGTAATGCGGAGGTCAGCGTTCAAATCCCAGCTGGATGTAATTAAGGTGATTGTTACTTAAATGGTTTACCCACTTTCCTCCCATGCAAAAGCCGTTAAATTTCCTCTTATGTCCAAACTTTTCTCATTCCTGCCCAATTAGCGTCATTAAGATGAGCACAGCCTGGATGGGTAGTAAGACGCAGTCGAGTTAAAAACACATACACACACAAACACCATTTCCATGAAATTGGGAGAGATAAAATAGTTGTTTGGGTACACAGCTTCTGAATTTATTTTTTAGTACCGCATTTTGCTACCTGTTCAGCTTATAAGCATATGCACTAATTAGATTGATAAGTTAGGGATTAAGAAGGTTGAACTTAGAGGAAGTGTATCCTCATTTGCGTGAGGATAGTGAAAAACTATTTAATAAAAAAACACCCTCAATGCACCTTATCAATATCTGAACCCCGATCTCCCAGTCATTAACAGTCTAGAAGTCTATTACAAGGGTGACGCCTTAAACCATAGTTTGCTAGTTTTGGTGAAGGGGATCCACAAAATGGAAGTTATGTGCACTTGGGGGCCACCGGGACCCTGGGAGGAGGAGAGAGGGATGCTAAAACTATGCAGGGAAAGTATTATTTTCAGGAAATTCAATTTTATGATTATAAATACAAGACTTTTTTTTTGTACCGCATCTTACTACCCGTTTGGGTATTATATTTATTAAATGAAATGCTGTAAAAAAAATCATACAATTATATTGTATTAGGACGTAATAGTAGTTTTTTTATAAAGATTTTATACCTCAAAGCTTTTGATAAATCATTTATTCAGCTTTGTTGACTTAAGGTTGTTACAGTCTTCCTCTTATATTTTACTTGTATCTACTGAGAAGAGAAATACAGCGTAGTAAGAATATTTCATATTATTTAATCTGTTGCATTTCAAATTTTTGTATTATATTTTATTATCCTTACGAAACTTCCTGGGATCCTGCGGACCAGTTGATAGGCCACCACGGACCACTAGTGTTCCGGGGACCGCACTTCGTGAAACACTGCCTTAGACTGTTCGACCACCGAAGCAGGTACTTATGAACTAACTTAAAGTCTAACAGCCCCACTCGTTAATTCAGTGCTGTGAAAGGGGTAGCCCACATTTCATCAATGAAACATTTTCCGATCATGCTGAGAATCGAACCCGGGACCCAGAGTTCTCTAGGCAGAAGTGCTACCAACTTAGATAAGGCATCGAACCATTAAAATAGTAAAAATTGATTGAATTGCATAACGACTACTAAATAAATAAATAAAAGAACATTATTTAAAATTCATTTTTTTACCTATACAGTTCTTTGGTCCTTCCCCGAACGGTAGGTAAGTATACGTATGTCTCTGTGTCTTGTTCTCTTCGTTGAAGCGCTCCGGGTCGAACTTGTGAGGGTCTGGGTAGTATTTAGGGTCGTAGTGAAGGGCATACACTGGGATCTTGACATTTGTTCCTTTTTCCAGGTGCACTTTAGTTCCAGGGATGGTGTAGGCCTTGGTGCATGTTCTGTCAAGATTCCCCAAGGGTGGATACTTGCGAAGTGTTTCTAGGACAAAATCGTGATTACATTTCAGAGAGAAGCATTTGTGTAGGTGATTGCATGGGAGGGGTGTGTGAAGGTCGCTTTTTAAAGTGTGAAGTTAAAGCTAATGTCGCTAATCCGTCTAGCCCATGGGCCCATTTTTCAGGATAGCTTAGTGGAATGGGTAGGCAGTGGCAAATAGTTGTGGGTCTCGTTTTGGCCTTGATTATTGAAATAGATTAGCTACTATACGAGTATATGAATGTGTAATAGGTTTTAGAACAGGTTGAAAGATTTTAGGGAAAGGTCCTCATTCTATCAATGCCACTACTCAGCAGTTCTGCGCCCTGACCTATATTCGGTGTTATAACTCTAGCTGGTGTCAAACACACGACCATCCGGCTCTGTGTGGTTGTTATATAACTCAGACTTTCAATACGGTTTGGGGTTTTCTCCTCCTAACTGAACAGGGACTCAAACTGTAGGGTATTCTCCCCACAAATACTGTAACTCGGTGGCTGGGTATGTAAAGCACTTCGAAGTAGCCCCTTAACAACTGGCGTCATTCCTCCCTCCACCCCTTTTGAAAAAGGTCTAAAGCACACTGATATATTATACAACCAGATGAGAGGTATTTTCCCTGAGTTACGGTTAGTGTCAATACACTGTGCTGTGCTAATTGGCAAAACAATTTCTGTTTTAAAAACATGAGCTGGTGCTTGTGGTTAACTGCTGATGTATAACAATTGACAGTACGATTGCTAAGGCTTATGCCATCCTTGCATGCTCTCGATTACTAAAGACTGCAAGCTCAAAAAATACGAAGTAATCTCGAAGATGAAGTCTAAGATAATGTTAATGTTGTTGTCACATTACAAATATTTTAATTTTTAAAGCATCAATCTAAGTGCATCAATGTAAAGATAAATGTTTCAGAGTAAAAAAAAAAGTTCACTATATCATGATATAGTGACATATCTATCAATGCTTAGCCTAAGTTACAGATGTCATTTAATCACTAGTCGGTGTTAAAATACTGTTAAGTAACTGTTCAAAAAAATGATATGTTGAAATATGTAATATTTAAAAAGATGTTCACAATAGTGTGACGTTTTCTTCTTCCCAATTTTTTCTCTAATACGCGATGTCAAAGTCTAGGATATTTTACCTTCAACTTCGACATTTCGTAGCCTCACACACCCTTATTGTCTACTATTAAATGGTTAATGTTCTTAAATATTTGTAGCCTCAATGTTTCGAAAACTCTTCAACCTAAAGGAATTTAATCTTCTGAATGATCTTTTGTATAGCTAATGTTGATCTAAAACTCACCATCGACCACTTGATCCATGTATTTCATCTTCTGAATGGCCTCATATGTGATGTTCCCTCCATGTTCTTTAAGCACCCGATCCACCTCCAACGTCAAGCGGCTCTGAACATCCTGGTTGACGGCAAGTTCGTGCAGACAAAAGCTCATTGTCGCGGAAGACGTCTCAAATCCAGCGACGAAGAACACAAAACACTGGGAGGCTAGCAGGTTGTCTGTCAGTTCTGCAAAGTAAAATATTCTTCATTAATGTGCCCGCCCTTTCATTTAATTAAAGTCGTATATTTCAGGCTAATTGCTCATAAATCAATGGCGCACCAAGAAATTTATTTTTGGAGATTGAGGGGGGCTTATAGTGTTTCAATTCTATTATTTATATACTTTTATGATATCTGAAATTTTAGGGGAGTACTTTTAATGTGTATAATGGTAGGCTAATATATTGTGAACATCAAGTCGTAAGCCTACTCTTAAAACCTACCCTCTCCATTTGACACATACTTAATTTGTTTTAAGCTTTTATTAAAAGGAAGGATTAGTGACCCATTTTTACATTTATACCTCCCCCCATTTATCCACCCTTTAGTGCGCCGCTGCCATGAATTATTATATTTAAAAAATGTAGCAGCAAAAACTGTTCCCAATATATTATATCAAATATTGTTTAGTATTCAAAACTATTGATTAGTTGTTTTTGTATTATATACATAATTTAATTTTTCAGGAACATAGTATTCTATTTATATTTATAAACGTATGAATAGATCATCATGAAAGTGACATCAAAATATAAACAAAGTTTTGATTTGAACATTTATTTAATTTAAATGTTGAGTCACTTCATTATTATACTTTATTGTTATTTATAAAAAATGTTTATATGAAGCTAACCTTTATTTTTATTATTAAATATAAACTAAAACTATACTAGTAAGCGTATTGATTGGTTTGGTTCAAAATTAGGCCTTTAAAGCTTTTATTATTATTTTTTTCTAAAAGACTACATATCATTAATTTATTTTGCCTCGAAGTGTATTTCAGATCTGTAAAATCACTTGACTGCTTAAAAATATAAAATCCTTTCAAAACATCTCTACGACAACGGAAAACTATATAAACGTTAAATATGTATTATGTTTTAAATATTTTCCAATGTATGTGTACATTAAGTTGAACCAGAATTATTTTATTGAAGTCTAGTATTTTGCGTTCTTAACTCGACGAGAATGATATTATGATAATCCAAATAATTTTTTCAATAATATTATATTTTTAAATTTTTGTAAAATTATTTCCCTACTGTTTCCACTGTTTTTTAATGAAGTTTACAGGGTACTACACTAAGATCTCACAACTAAGTTACGTACTATAAAGAGTCAGAAGGGCTCTTAAAAAGTTTTCGAAAGTAAGGTGTCGTTCTACTATTTATCCTGATCTAAGGGAATTCTTGCAGACATTAAAATACTATTAAATTGCTAATAAATTTAAATATTAAATTTGTTGGTTAATTAGCACCACCATTTATAGAATAGTAAATGTATGTAACTATCACCAAGTACATTACCTATATCAATGGGTGAAAGGTTCGTTTCACCGTTGGGCAAATTGCCCTCCTGAGGCCTGGGCAGTTTATCGTAATCCGCTCGATCTTTATGCTTCATTTCAATCAATAGCTGAAGAAAGTCTTTCCTTTCAATGTTATTTTCTTCACGATGTTTCACCGTATCTTTCACAACTTTAAGAAAAAAATTCTCCAACTTTGTATCCCTGATGAAGATAAACAACTTTCCAAAAGAAGGGAAAAAATTACGGATAAATAACCTCAACAGACCAAAGAACGATGGATTCAAAATTCCCCTTCCAAGTTTTCTGAATTCAGATTCTGGATTGTTTATAGAATCAATTTGAAGGCCAAACGCACACGATCCTATTACCTCCGTAGTGTACTGTGACGAGACCTCCTTTATCTCAACAGTATGACCCTTTGCTGCTGTGTTCTCGAGACTTTGCTTCATTCTCTCGGCGCATTCCGCCAGGATATTGAACATCATCTTTATCTTTCCAGATGTGAAAGTAGGTGTGAGTTTTACTCGAAGACTTTTCCATCTTTGTCCCCCAAGATTGAACAGGTGTCCAGACAACGGAGCCCTCTTCTCGTCGGCAGCAAAACCTCTATCGGTGAAATGGTTGAAATCTTTGGACATAAATAGTCTGATTATTTCAGGGTCTCGTAATATGAGGAAAGGGTGAATGCCCTGGTAAACACCTCCAAATGGATGGCCTTCAAGGTCATTATAAAGTTTTTGATAATTTTCAGCTTGAGTGGTCTGTTTGAGCATAAACTCCTTGGTGTTTCCGTAAAAAAATTTAGGTTTAGGATTTGGGACACCTTTGGAAGACCAGTATGAGTAAAGTGTCATTAGTTTCCAGCAAATCATCAAAACGACTGTGGCAGTGGCCACAACCAAATCTGCCCACAAAGATTCAAATAGTAGACCCATTTTACTGAAAATAAAATAAAAATAAATGGTTTGTAATTTATATGATGAAACATATTGAGAAAAAAATAACACAACAAACTAACCAGTGTCAACAACTTGTATAGCAAGAAAAAGGGATAATACATGCAACGAATTCACCAGTGTCAACTTGTATAGCAAGGAAAAGGGATAATACATACAACAAACTTACCAGTGTCAACAACTTGTATAGCAAAGAAAAGGGATAATACATGCAACACACTTACCAGTGTCAACAACTTGTATAGCAAAGAAAAGGGATAATACATACAACAAACTTACCAGTGTCAACAACTTGTATAGCAAAGAAAAGGGATAATACATGCAACACACTTACCAGTGTCAACAACTTGTATAGCAAAGAAAAGGGATAATACATACAACAAACTTACCAGTGTCAACAACTTGTATAGCAAAGAAAAGGGATAATACATGCAACACACTTACCAGTGTCAACAACTTGTATAACAAAGAAAAGTGATAATACATGCAACGAACTTACCAGTTTCGACAACTTTTTTGCAAGGAAAAGGTAAAATGTAATAAATCAGGTAAACACCCTGAATAACCTTTTTAAATGTATATCATTTTAAATTGATGGAAACCTTTATCAATGCGTATCGTTTGAAACGGAAAGTTCCCAAAACACAATCGACCAAAAGTTTCACCTTAGATCAAGGGTGCAGAAAGGAAAATTTTGGGAGGGAGGTTTTCGGACCCCCCTGGAATTTGATGGAACCCTCTGGGGGGCACATATATACATATGTATAGCAAATTTATTGACTAAAGGTACAGCACAATTTTCTAGTGGACCCCCCTAAAAAAACTATCTTTCCACGCCCTTTCCTTGGATATTTCATTTTTACCTGTGAACGGCAATTAATTACGCAGGTCCTTTTCAAACTGACGTGAGAGGTGTAATCCAAGATGTTTAGCAACACTTCATGTTTATAGCTAACACTATCTACTAATATATGTATGATAAAACGACTTGAATACACAACAGATAAAAGCAGTGCTCAAAGTTTAACTTATAGTGATAACTTTGGTATAGTTCAAATATTTTCAACGTCATCTTCAAGGAGATATAAAGAGATTTGGTTGTTTACGATTCTTCAACATATATTTATTATTATATTCTAAGCAATAAAGTATATGTGCACTCCATTTAAACATAAAGGTAGCATTCTAATCTTGGCAGGTTACACTATACCATAACTTATAAGCTGCAGGAACCATGAATGATAAGCTCACTACCTTTGAAGGTATATACCACACATGTACCTGAAAAAAAATGAGCCACACTATTTGGGCATATACATTCGCGGAAAGTTTAGCTGAGTTATGTTTATGTTTTAAGGTTTATAAAAGTCAAACTACGATGTAGGGTATATTAGGTTATTTAGGAGACAATGCACCTGTATTAGTATGAGACGCGGATGTGAAAACCGTACAGATAAAATCACATCTCCATTACTAGAAAAATAAAAGTATATTGCTAACCTGACATCCTATTCTACGTGAACATACGATGTTACCTAAGCTCCAGGTTTAAGGTAATAGAGTGTTTCATTCCAGTAAAGATAATTTAATATTTTATTCTATCTTTATGACCTAGTTTGATAGAATTGACTCAGGTAGCAGGATGAACAAAGGGAAATGCTTTGGAAGACGGGGCGTTCTATTTTTAAACGAGAGTGACTTGGCTACTTCCGTAGTGAGCTGAGTGTGGCATTCAACTAACAACTTCCCTAGGGTCACACACGCGTTTAAAAGTGCAAGCCTATTGGGATGGTTTCTGAAGTGCACTGACGTGGCACAAAATCCAATATCTACTTTCCAAGTAATAGCGGTCGAACACCACTTGAAGCTGCCACCAATCTATACCGTAGAATAAGTGTATGTGATTTTATCAAAAAACAAACGTATCTGTTTAATTGTGAAGGATTTTTACTGCTTTTCTCATTGAGATGTTTTATCACTGCACCTTACTGTTTATTTAACTTTTATTTGTTTATCTATTTGAAGTATTTAACGTGCACTTTTTTTTATCGACTAATTATATCAGCACATGATAATTTTCTATGAGCGAGAGCATAAACTAGTATAGATTGCCTTGTTTTTTTTTATCTAAACTTTAGAGTAAGAAACAACTAAAAAATCATCTGCTAAAGAAAAAGGTTTTGAGTGTTATTTGGGTATAAACCGAACGGGTAGTAAGACGCGGTGCTAATAAAAATAGTAATTGAGTGTTATTTATCTTTTCCTAGATACACTTAAAGGATAATAATAAAAACAAGGGTGTTATGTAAGGACAACTAAAAACTTTATTTTCAATTTCGGATGGAACTTTGTATGTTTTAAGATCCGTTTTTGACTTTATATGTAAATTAGTTTATAATTCATGCTCTTCTTGTCATAGACAGTCTACTCTAACACGAGTGTGATTCCTTTAACCAGCGGTTTCAAAACTGTGGTTCACGCACCACCATTCCCAGTGTTACGCCGTGAGAAACAAAACAAGCGAATTAAATTCAGAAAAAGATCGGGCCAAATAAAATCTTATAAATATATTCTGATCAAATCTAACCAAAAGTAAAACAGGTTTAGACAGTATTTGGAGGTGTGGCAACACTGATTATCCCAAACAGCTGCACAGTCTGTGTTAATTGTATACCTGGGCGTGGTCTAGGACAACTGGGCGTGGCCAAACGGGCGCTGGCAAGACTGGGCACCAGTGTAAAATGTAATGATTTTTTAAATGTAAATAATCATTTTTGGAGTTGTATAAAAAAAAAATCATAGAGGAAACTTAATTTGTTTGTATTTATAAAGTTAGACTACTTGATATTTAAATTTTTTTAAAAAACAAACACATAAAAAACCAAGAGAAATACCTAACCTAACCTAAACTAATTTTAGTTTTTTACAACTAAAACATACATTTTTCTTTTTTTAAACAATTAAAACACACATTTTTAAGGCCACGCCCAGTTGACAGCACCCAATTGTCCGGACCCACCCTGGGTGCCATTAAAAATGTACCTAAATAGTAAATATTCAGTATTATCTTAGTGATACACCCAATTACGGAAATTGTTGGGATGCTACGCCGTTCAACAAGTTCTGGAACCGCTGCCTTAGACCATTCGGCCACCGGACCAAGTAATTGAATTATTCAAACTTATGTAGAGACAGGTCATTTCTACTGTTTAACGAATAAAAATCTCCGTTTTACCTGCAAAATCTCAAACTTTGGTATAAAAAAATGAAAATAAGAGGATACATAGATATAATAGCATAATAGAATTAACAACTAAGTGTTTAGATGAATATCAACACACAGGTTGCACATAGTTGTAATTATAGAAATGTATTGGGGAGACCACATTTCAATTAATTCAGATTAGTTGAAAAATTACACATAGACACGGGAATCGAACCCGATAATTTTAGTTTAGCCCGTCAATGCTCTACCACTGAGTTATATAGGGATACCTCCAATGTTCAAGGTCATTCTTCACTCTTAATTTAAGTCTGAGTTTGTGATGGACGTGCGAAAATCGTTCACTAATTCAACTAATTTAAATTAGATTATGTTAACAATTTTTGTCACGATGCCTTCACTATAGCACTAATACATTCAGTACTTAAGGGGGTCACATCGGTAAGTGAGAAATTGCCACACAGACGTTCAGCTTAAACGCACGATTTAATAATACATTGCGTTATTTCAAAATAGTGTTAGTAACAACCCTATGGTTTGAATAAATTAATTAGTAGAACAAAATGTGTGAAAATGTGACATTAGCTCATTTTCAACGTATTTTTAATCATATTTGTGGTGATATGAGATAAGGCTTTATGAAAATCACTTCAGCCTTCCTATAGAAAATACATTCATAATCGATACACACAACAGAAAATGTTAAGATATTTGATGGCTAGTAGAGAACTTAATTCTTTACCTTGAGATAAGAGTTTTCATAGTTTTCTTTCCCTTATTTCTTATTGACATGGCAAAGGGTGGTTGTAGGTAAAGTGTTATAGGGAATATAAGTTCAGATCTAGATTAAAGAGGTAATTCCATAAAACGACACAGACCATTGTATTTTTAAGTCACTGACCAAGGCGGCCATCTTAAAACAAATCCCAATTTTATATCAAATTAAAGAAAAATCGAATGATGAATAACCATTAGGATTCAAGAAAGTCAAGGGTCCTGTTCACAAATCATTGTTATTAATATAATTCATATTGATAAAATGAAAAGTTTGTTTGTCATGAGTATTACGCAATATCTACCGAATGCAGAGGGTTGAAAATTTAAAATCAGTTGCCCTTGTGCGTAAACATGTGCGCCTCGAAGCCGTAATTTTGAATTGTTGATTAGATTTTTTTTTTAAATTTACTATCCGGAACAAATAAAATTATGATTTTTTTATTGGTTTGAAGCAAAAAAAAAGTGTTGCATTGTACTTCTACTAGTTGATTAATATTTGAAACTAATTTTTAATAATTAACTTCTAACAGTCAGTCATAAATAAATTTTTCTGCTGCCATCATTTTCTTATTAGAGAGCTCAACTTTTATTCATATGTTGGGGTTCGAATACTGGCATGCCATGTAGAGTGTATGTATATATATATATATATATATATATGAACAGTTTTCCAGTTTTTCTCCAGGTGAATGCCTATTCTCCTATATTACTTTAAAATTCAAATTTCTAAGATGTGAATATTATTGTGGGTGTTGATGTCGAAGAAAGGGTTATTTGACCTATATACATCGACATTTTAAAGCTCCCCATACCATTAGTTACAATATTTTAATATTTTACCTATACCACCCTTTTACTTCCCTTACCTCCTTCCCACCCCCCTCGAAACACAACCACAAAATAACGTGTAATTATCAAAACTGGGAGATGCTTCGTAGGTCTCATTTACAGACTATTTATTCTATTTCAAGCCTTTCTTTTTTTCTCAGTTTTTCCTCATTACACTTCTATCCCGTCTCCTCCACCAACGTTTGTAAAGGGGTAAAAAGACACTAAAAAGTTAAAGCTGAAAAGAAAACCGTGGCCTAGTCTCCTATTAGGGATGCAGAAGTCATTTAGTGTACAATGTATTGCCAGCTTGCAGGCGTTTTGTATAGAGGGAGAAA
This sequence comes from Timema monikensis, assembly GCA_902151445.1. Classification (NCBI taxonomy): domain Eukaryota; kingdom Metazoa; phylum Arthropoda; class Insecta; order Phasmatodea; family Timematidae; genus Timema; species Timema monikensis. The sequence goes on along the minus strand of CABFVZ010000016.1, from coordinate 214,164 downwards.
GACGAGCTATTCCCACGCTATCTCCCCCTCCTTTGCCCCTATCCTTCTTTACATAACCTAACAGTTTCTCGTGAGACTTCTCTGCCTTCTTAAGAGCCTGTCTCACCTCACGGATAATACTTAACCTGAGTAGGTAATACAGATCTAACCATACATCGTAATGTGGTGCGTGCAGTTTTATAAACTATACTTACAAAACAAAGGAATTGAGAGCAGTTTTTAACATACTTTGAAACTAGTAGCTATGTTAGCAGTAGACCTTACTCCCACCGTGTTATTATCGTTACTACAGTCTTACTAGTAGTTATGTGAACAGTAGACCTCGCTCCTTACATGTTATTAACTGCAGTCTTACTATTAGTTCTATTAACAGTAAACCTCACTCACTCCCTGTTACTATCGTAACTGCAGTCTTACTATTAGTTCTATTAACAGTAAACCTCACTCACTCCCTGTTATTATCGTAACTGCAGTCTTACTATTAGTTCTATTAACAGTAAACCTCACTCACTCCCTGTTATTATCGTAACTGCAGTCTTACTATTAGTTCTATTAACAGTAAACCTCACTCACTCCCTGTTATTATCGTAACTGCAGTCTTACTATTAGTTCTATTAACAGTAAACCTCACTCACTCCCTGTTATTATCGTTACTACAGTCTTACTATTAGTTCTGTGAACAGTAGACCTCGCTCCCTCCTTGTTCTTATTGTTACTACAATCTTACTAGTAGTTCTGTGAACAGTAGACCTCACTCCCTCCATGTTATTATCATTACTACAGTCTTATTAGTAGTTATGTGAACGATAAACCTCGCTTCCTCCTTGTTAATATCGTTATTACAGTCTTACAAGTAGTTATGTGAACGATAAACCTCGCTCCCTCCTTGTTAATATCGTTATTACAGTCTTACTAGTAGTTCTGTGAACGATAAACCTCGCTCCCTCCTTGTTAATATCGTTATTACAGTCTTACAAGTAGTTATGTGAACGATAAACCTCGCTCCCTCCTTGTTAATATCGTTATTACAGTCTTACTAGTAGTTCTGTGAACGATAAACCTCGCTCCCTTCTTGTTAATATCGTTGCTACAGTCATTGGATTTCAAGTTGAAATACCTCCAGTAATTTTTCTTTGGATTTGAAGTTGATATTTTCCCTTGGTGATTAAGTTAGAGAGAAAACAAATAAATACTATATTCAATATTACATTCTTTTAATAGAAAATAAAAGTTTTTCATGTGGTATAAGAAGTTGGTCACGAAATATATGTCCAAATTAGAAAAATATATTATATTTAGGATGTAGGTTGCTCAACTTAGATTAAAAATGTATGCCATATTTCGTTAATATTAGTCCACAAAATTGGCAGTAATCACGAAATAAACGAAGCAACATATGAAATGCTAAACAGTCGAGTAAAAACAAGACCTCTCCCCACTCGGCTACAAATACATATAAACAGTATTAACCTAAAATTTGAGGGCATGCATGTGTGTCCGGTTTTAGGTAAAGATGTTTCTTAAAATCCAGCTCATGGCCGATTAACCTTTAAATTACATACCAGACTGCGACATAACCATACATCTTATCGAAGTTCGGTGCATTATTCACTTAACAACTATTAAATTAATAATTTTTAATTTTTGAATCACATTTATTAAAATTTTGACACATTACAAAAAAACGATAAAACACTTTCACTGGTTTTCAGCTCATTAACACAATTAGTTTTGAAGATATCATTGCTGTGTGTGCTGAAAGTGAAGAGGATCGTCAAACATTAATGAAAAGAATAGTTGATATATTACATGAAAATTGGATCTTATATGAAGATCAATAAAAACAAAACAAAAGTCGTGATGTGCAGTAAAGGAGAAATTAATCCAAGGAATATACAACTAGAAGAAGTGAGGCTACAGAAAATAATTGATTTCCGCATCTTGGAAGTAAAATAACCTAAAATAACAGAAGCAAGAAAGATAAAATTAAAATACTGCAGGCAGAGAAAGATTTTCCAAACAAGAAGTAATTAATAACCTCGACTAGTTTAAGTTTGGAAATCAGGAAAAGGTTCCCAAAGGCATATGTAAAGAGCGTTGCAATTTATGGATGTGAAATTTGGACCATTGGTCGCAACTGATAAGAAAAGATTAGAAGCATTTGAAACGTTGTGCAACAGAAAAAGGTTGAAGACACTTTGCATGAAGATGGTATCGAATATAGAAGTGTTAAGTAAAGCAAATGAAGAAAGAAAACTCTGGAAAGGTGTACATCAAATAAGAGCTAACATGGTAGGCCATTTACTGAGACATGGAAGTTTGAAGAGTATAATTATTGAAGGAGATATGGAAGTGATAAATTCAAGAGGGAGACTAAGACTGGAATACTTGAATCACATAGCGGATAATGCTGGTAGAAGAAGGTACACAGATGTAAATAATTTGAACCAGGGTGGGTAAAAGTGAAGAGCTGCATCAAACCAACCGCAATAGTGATGACCTAATAACGATAAATTCCGCTGTATTTATATAAAAAAAGTATAATACAGAAAACCGCATCGCGATACGATGTTTAGTTCAAACTGTATTACCTACCTAGGTTATGCATTATCCGTGGGGTGAGAGGTCCTCTTAACCGTCCCTCCCTCTAAACCCCTCATTCCCTCCAGAGTTACCAGTTGCCGACGTGTTATATTTAAAGTATCTTTCCTCGTTTTACTCTACTGCTGCCGCTGTTTCATTGTTGAAAGTCTCCCGGAAGCTCGAGTCGAGAAGTAGATTAAGAGAAGAGGAGAGGGGGCAGGGGGTCCAGTGGGAAATTTTCCTTCGGACGTTGGCGCTCCTGACGCAACTGCGGGAAACTTTCTGGGCGATTGTTGGCAGCTCCCCGACTTTGGAGAAGGGGAGAAGAAAGCCTCCTCGTTTTTGCCATGCTTCAGCCTCTTCGAGACTTTACCCCCTCACGCACCACCCTAAACATACCATTTCCCTTCGGTAACAACCTCTGAAATATCTCTGCATCCTCTAAATATCGCTGCTACGCTTTGGGACAGCTTTTTTTTTTTTTTATTCCGCGTTCAAATCGTGAAGCCTCGTCTACATATTCCGTATCTGTAAGATCTCGGTAGTTCCGTAATCCCCCGTACGCTTGGGAGATGTTTCCCTACTTAATTCAGTACAAGTCACCAATTACCATGTGTACGACCAAATTTCATGGAGGCAGTTAACAAAAATATTTAGCTATCGAGGAAATCTTATTTTTTATAGTAGCACTATCAAAGAGGTTAAGTATTGACGCAAGCTTAAAATACACACTAATAGTCCTTATTAGAAAATTAAACAGCGATTTACTTGTGTCTTTCAAACACAAATTTAAATGAAACATCTTCGGTGGTCGTGCGTGATCTATAACGTCACTCTCGTAATCGGACGAGGAGATATCGATGCTCGAATATCAGGTCAGGTGTACTTAGGGTAATGTGTTCCCAAATAGTTTCCCACTCGCCCTCCACGAAAATGCGGGTAAAGCTATTTGTGACTGGATGTGATAGACAGGTCAGAAGGCTCAGTCGTAAGACTCACCTTTCTCTTATTCCTCTGGACTATTTTTTTGCGTGGGTATATTTAAAGAGTTTAGGGTATATTCCTTTAATCAATTATTTATCAGACTTACAACAGCGAGCTGGAAACTGTTGTCAAACGATTCTATTGAAGCCAAGGAAGAAATAATTTGATTCAAAGATGTGAAAAATATATGGAAATGGAAGGGAAATATGAAGAAGGCCCTTTGTAATGATAAGATAATACATCTGTGCCATGTGAACTCAACTAATATTTAATCTTCTTACTTTATTTTTAATGCCAAAAGTCCAAATTGCCAATATCTCTGTGCGAGTTGGTTTGCGGAACTAGATTTACTAAGACATTTTTACTCCATTTAATGAGAACTACAAGATCCTAAACTTTTAAATCCTTCCTTTTTTACATCCTGTATAGATTTGTGTAGTTGGGCGCGTAACATAATCTAAGATTAATATAATTAATTTAAATAAAAAGCGTCCTCCATATTGCTTATAACGTAATTTACATGTCAAAACAAAATATGATTTGTCAGTGGCATCAGGTACTTAAACAACTCATTTTTTGAATTCAATTTTAAATATTTTTCAATTTAAATAAAATTGTACATTTTTAAAGACTCGAGCATTCAAATATGGAATCGAGATTACAAAGAAAGTTTAAAATTAGGATTTGATAAGTATAGGATCTGACCCATCTTTAGTAAATATATATACATCCACAATCACAAACACGTTGCTCAGAACTTTTCATTGTTAATTGTTTTGAACTACCTGCAATATTAACTAACGTTAATCTTGGAGTTAGAGCGCCTAATGATCCCCACATAGCAATGACATTACACCAACCTTCTTCGTAGCTAGCTACATGGCTAGAGACGTAATGAAATTGGGAGGGAGTTATCAGTGTTATTGTAATGAGATGTGATTGTAACAACTGTAGATTAGGGTTCTCTACTCGAGAAGTTTTACGGTTCTCTCAATGGCGAAAATACATTGCTTAAAGAAGTGTTTCACAATTTAGGCCGGGCTTAATGAATATAGCATAGCACTTAGTGCGCACAAAGCTGAAACACATTACTCACAATGGTCCTCACAACCGAAACATAGTGCATGGTGCACAATTCAAATAGATAATTTAACTAAATGTTTCTACACATTGTGCATTTACTTGAACATCTAATATATCCCTTGATCTTGAGACGTAACAGCTATGGTTATTGAAGAGTGAATCTTATAGCCAATTAAAACGACAGTGAATACAGAAGACGGAAGATATATTTTGTTCGTGTTTAGAAATATTTTGTAGTAGCCATAAGTTGTTCGCCTTTGATAAATTCTCTTTATTTTAACGCCAACGATTTGAATTGTAAACATGATTGAAAATAAAGGGGAATTTGGAATTACATATTATTTTCCTGGGTTTGTTATTGAGAATCAGGTCTGACCCGCTTCGGTGGCCGTGCGGTCTAACGCGCTACACTCGCAGTAGACTAGACTGCTAATTACAGGGAGATCGATGTTCGAATCTTGGTCGGGTGTGTTGAGGTTTTTTCTAAAATGGGTTTCCACTCTCCTTCCACGCAAATTCGTGTACAATTCCAATACATATAACCCTCCTCACCCCTATAACCATTAACGTAATAATAGTACATAAGCGTATAACTCTAACGTGTAGTAATATGCGGTGCTAAATAAAATAGGTTTGACGTAATATCCAAGGAAATAATAAATGTCAGGAATAAAAAAAAAAATTTACTACTAGAGGCACAAGATGAAGCTGCTGATAATAAAATCTTAAAACTGGCTGAAATATTAACTCATACTATCCTCATATTACAACTTAAAATTAATTCTCAATAATATGAATTATAGTTGTAGTAAGGAATAATAGGCATTTACAATATAAGGAACGTACTTAGATGTTACATATACTTAAATTGATTGGTATAACTTCTTTGGTCAATTAAATCAAGATAAAATAAGAAACATAACGTGAAAGATAATTTATTTAAGGAAAATCTAATTTGTCATGAATTAAGATTAAATTAGCAGAAAACAAGGTAAGAAAAAATCTGTGATGATAAAATATTTTAAGTAATACCAGGTTATAGGATTGGCTGATAAGCAAAAAGACTAGTGGAAAATTGGCAATTGACTAGATTGGAGTTATAAATACCTTGAAAACGTTAACAAAGATAATTAATAAATTTGAATTATTTTGAAATAAAAATTATAGGCTATATGAAAGATATGACTTATCAAAAGTGATATATAAATACGTAATTGTAACATCCAAGTGCGTTCTTTATATTATAAATTAAAATTAATTGCTATTTTTGAACAAGCACTAAGCAGGCTAAAATGTTGTAACAAAAAGAATCACTTACTAGATTACAGATACTACGCAAGTGATCACTCCAAGATCAAAGGTAGCTGAAGTATCAGGAAGACTTAGGTCTATGTTTATCCTGCAAGCAAGACTAGGAAAGTAAATACAGGCTTAATTTAGCAGCACTGATAAAAGGGTTGTGAGCTATTCTCATGACATTATTAATGTCGAGTGTTTTTCACATATAGTAAATAAATGGTTTGGAGTCATGTGGTAGACTAGTCCCTGAAAAAGTGTTATTATTAGCATCGCGTCTTACTACCCGTTCGGGTTATACGCACTTACGCTAATGTGTAATGGTAGGGTGATTGTGAGATGAAATGGAGGACCTACAGTTTAACGTGGAATCCAAACCACGGTGGAGGCCTGGCATTCCACACATTCACAAGTTGTGATTAATACACGCCTTGTCAGAGGTGAAGGAAGGGTTTGGTAATCAGATAAATCTGTGCCGGGACCGAGGATTGAACCCCGGACCCCATCATAGAAGTCCGACACCTTAACCCTAGACCACCAGGTTACCCCCCTGAAAAAAGTGGTATGACTTTTTTTAGTAACTTATAGCTCTCGATCAAAAGCAGACGTGAGACGTGGAACTAAATTAGAGCTATATACCTACAATAATAGCTCAGTTGACCAAATTGGTGTAAATAATGATTGTTGTTTGATTTACCTGCCTTAAAATAAAGGGCTTCCCTTTTTTTTAGCACTGCGTCTTACTACCTGTTAAGGCATATATACGCATATTTGATAATTACTTTGACTTTAATGGGCTAGAGATGAGGAAGGAGGGTTTTTAGAATTAATCTACCCGATTTTGCATGGAAGGATAGTGGGAAACCATTTTGAATAGACACCCCTTAATAGACCCAACCGGAATTTGAACCCCGATCTCCCCGTCATCAGCAAGCCAGTCTAACAGAGAGAGAGAGATGCCTTAGACCATTTGACCACCGAAGCAGGTCCGGCTTCCTTGTTAAGTTCGTTTAATTTGGGGTGAAAAGGAACGCGGTTTAAGTTGCTACAATAGTCGAGCAGAAATTCATAAGCTCCAGAAAACTACTGGGCTTAAAACTTTACTGGGTGGAGCTATCCAGCAGTAGAAGAACAAACAGAGGCGAAGGAAAATACAATGACAATACAATTTGTGCTGTGAGCCCCCCTTCCCCCCCTTACCCACTGTTAAATTACATCATTCGATTCACAAAGATCCATTTCACGCTCTTATATCATTTAACTATCCTTTTCTGAGCATTTAGTTGTTAATGATCAACTGAAAAATGTGTAATTTTGAACTTTTCATAGTGATCCTTTTTCTTAATGTTTTTCTAACAATATATAATATTTCATTTATGTTTTTTGGTGAAGTTTTTCTGGAACAATGTGTATTATTTTGTTTGCTAAATCTTAAGAATTTTTAGTAAATGTATTTATTCAAAGATAAAAGGGAGAGAAAGTATGTTCTGTGCACCGTACCATTTATTTGTTATGAGAACGGAAAAAAAAATACTTACCTTAACTCGCGTCCCCTTAGATCACACCTCAAGGTCAAGCAAGACCAGCATTTCCATTGCACGCGTGTTAAATTACACTCATATAACCGTGTGCAGAAGGCTTCTATGTTGTCGTAACTAACACATTATTAAAGCTCAAGCCGGGTTTGTTTGCATCCTCCCCCCACCCTGATTATATTATGACGTCACGTAATATCCCAACATGAGCCAAAATGGTAAAATAGCTTGTTGGAAATAATTAAAACAAACCGTGACTCTTGTTTTATTTTGGTTGATGCGTTTTTAACACATGGGTTATTTGGCAGAATAATCTAAAGGGTATACGTGGGAAGGGTAGTTTAGGTGAAGCTCACCTGTATTAGCGTGGAGAGGGAAGGGAAAAGCACTACCGTGATAAAGCGGATGTGTAAAACCTCTTATCAATGCAACCGGCTGATATTCTAATCTTGACATTACCCTAATCCAGTGTACTGTGAGTCTAACGACTTATACAGTGTAAGCATGTGTGTCTATATTATTAAATTTCTCGGTTCCCCCTGGGTTGAAGCCAATCTTGGACGTCATGATTGTAGCAGACTCCAAACTACATTTAGCACCGCGTCTTACTAACCATTCGGGTTATACGCCCATGTATTAATTACGCTATTAAATTTGTTACGGATTTGAAAGGTTGGCTTTAGAGAATGAGTACCCACATTTGCATGGAGGGAGAGTGGCAAACCATCTAAGAAAAACCCGCCTCGTTACATCCGACCGAGATTATAACACCGATCTCCCCGTCATCGGCAGTCCGGTCTATTGCGAGAGTGACGCCTTAGACCATGCGGTCACCGCACTGGGTATTGGGTTAGTAATCAAATAAACCAATATAGTGGTGGTAGAAAAAGATACCCCCATTATATTAACATTTATAGTATCATGCATGAGTAAGAGCACACTTTTGTTATTAACATTTTAACTAATTGTTTAAATGATAGAAAAAAAAGGTTCAATAATAACTATAATTATAATTTTAGTAATCATTTTATTCTTCCTTTCTTTGTTAGTGAAATGAGGGTGGTAAATTAGCTACTATTTGTTATTTTTTCATATGTAAAAATAATATCTTATAAGTATATTTTTGTGCACCACCCCTAACCCCCAATCCTTCTTCTCTTATATTCCACAAATTATTTCAAAGGTTAATGTTATCTGTGGACGTGCTTGGTGAAGTAGGATTTTGGCTAAATATTGATTTTAGTTATTATGAAAGGGACAGTGATGAAGTTGATATTTTTTGGAAAGGAAATAATCATAAAGCCAGTCCCTGGAGTTTCATCTAAAGCAGTAGATGAGTATACAAGAAATTCTGTAAATCAAGTTATCTAGAGAATGTATCATCAAGTTTAGTTCCAGTGAGTAATTACAAAACTCTTATCTGTATCTTAATCTCTCTCCCTTTTGCCTTTATTTACAAATATAAGCTAATGTTTTTATTTTGAATGTTTTGCCCTCAAGAGCTTTAGCTATATAAATTGTATGTACACATTACTGAACGTGTTTACATTAACTGCAATTTGTAATTTTTTTCTATCAAAGCGCAAAATGTACAATTATTTGATTTTTATTGATCCTCATGAAAACATGTTTCATTGGTTACTGTCTTTTCAACCATCAGAGAAACATCCAACATAATATACTGTCTAACCATTAAATAATAATATAAATATAAAGAGAATAAAGGCTAAAAAACTATGATTTTTAAGCAATTTTTATCGCTATTTAAAAAATATTTAAAAATGGTTTTCATTGAAAATTCTCTTACGTTTTTAGTGTTATCATTTTTCTTGTTTTCAAAACTTTACTTGTCAAAAGTGACAACTGCTTAAAATATGATCTTTCAAAACATATGTTTTGGTGTAGGGATACATTGTATCAGGGATCGGTAACAGGCCGATTTCACAATTTTCAGTCAATCGCGTAAGAAAAATGCATAGTCACAAAAAGCACGCTTACCTTGCATTATTCCACTATGGTTAAGCTTTTAAGATAGGAGAGCCTAGTGTAATCCGTCAAGGTAAGACCTTTCAGGGTAAACGGATTGTACATTTGATTTATTTTATGTATTTTATATAAAGGCAGGGACATAAATGTTAGAGGAAATATTGAATTTAAGGAATAAATACAAGCAGTATGGGAAATAAAAGGAATTAATAAAAGTAGAGTGGAGAAACGGAGGGTGATCGTAAGACCTTAATTACTAATGATGAATAGATGAATAAAGTAGGATTTAGAATATATGTACACATATTTGCTGAAGAGAGAGTTGAAAGCCCCTTGAGGTAAAACACACTTTAAGTACACTCAGTTGTGATTCAAGATCCCGACATCCTTGCCATTGATAAACTAGACTAGACGGGCATGACATTTAGTCCACGTGTTCACCAATGCAGGTCATATTTATCCAAACCTTATCAGGAGATATTATATCAATTATTGCAGGTGACCTGGCGGTCTAGGGGTAAGGTGTCGAACTTCTGTGCTGGAGTCCGGGGTTCAATCCTTGGTCCCGGCACAGATTTATCTGATTACCAAACCCTTCCTTCACCTCTGACAAAACGTGTATTAATCACAACTTGTGAATGTGGGGAATGCCAGGCCTCCACCGTGGTTCGGATCCCACGTTAAACTGTAGGTTCTCTATTTCATCTCACAATCATCCTACCATTACACACCAGCGTAAGTGCGTATAACCCGAACGGGTAGTAAGACGCGGTGCTAATAAATAATAATAATATATCAATTATTTCCTTATATTATTTAGATTTTGTTTTGTTTTGAGAGAAGATTAGTTCAACACCTTTGTGCAGATAATTACTTATCTTCCTATTGAGTTAAGAATCCCAGGTTTTATTCCTGGTATGGTAGAAAAATTTATAATTTAGAAAATTAGAACTTCTACTTTCACAGTTTTTTTTTAGCACCATGCCTTGCTACTCGTTCATGCTATACACATATATACTAATTGCCATAGTGTGTTAGGGATGATTAATCTTGAATTCAGAGTAAGTATGACAGTATTTGCGTAGATAAATAGTGTAAAAATATGTGGGGGAAAACACGTTCTGTAAACCCAACTGGGATACGAGCCCCAATCTCTTCATCATCTTCAGTCCAGTCTAATGTGAGAGATATTTTTTAGGCTTTACAGGTTTAGATTAACGAACATAGAACTGATTGTTGAGTCCGTTTTAAAATAAATTTATTTAATTTGTAATTCATGTTTTGCTTAATCAGTCGGTTCAGAAAGTGATATTTAAATATCCCGAATTAAAAGAAAAAATTTAAAAGATAAGAGAAAAATCGTGATTTTTGGGAACATCTTTAAAATTCTAAATATAAGAGTTGTAAATAAAGTTTACATCCCATGTCAACATGTCGGGAAGAACAACTTATGGACACCCAATACTCAGTCAAAGCACCCTTCCCCCTCCTCCCTTCTGACTTCTCCATTTCACCTTTTTATCCCCCCTTCCCCTTTTCTTGTGACAACTATGTTCATGGTATCTCGAGCTGCTAGAAAGAATCCACCACACGTTGCTTGAGACGTCAAATCAAGTTTCACCAACTTTCTTCATTCCTTGTGACTTCTTTCCTCGAATTCATCTCCTTTGAGCGATTACTCTCCTTTACCAAACTGAAATATCTCTCGAAACTCGTACTTCCTAGTCTGTATCCATATTATTTTCCACTTCATTCGACTCTTTGTTATTCTTTCTTCAACTTCGTACCCATGTTTCGGCCTTTGTTGCGTTTTCATGTATTTAATTCAATAGCTCGCTCGATATTTGTCTGTGCGTTTGATATTTTAATTCTTACTCTCTTTATCGCTGTGCATTTTCTTCCTGTTTTATATTTCTTTCTTTCTTAGTATTTACTTCTTTCTTTTTCTAATTTACTTGGATTCATTTTTTTCTCACTCTTCGCTTTGGCTTTCTCAATTTCTACCTTCTCTTAACTTCCTCCTCCCTCTTTCATCTTCCCTTATTTCCCTACCACCAGCTTTTCTATCACATTACATCCCAATATTTTCCATCGCTCTTACGTTTAACTTCTCTTCCATACTTACTTATTAGCAACTTTATTTCCTAATATTTCTCTACCTTGGTTTTCAGTCCTTAATCCTTCTTTCTCTTTTAATACTTTATTCTCCCTGTCAATTCCCTTTTCACTCATAACTAGAGTTGGGTAGTGTTCAATATTTTATTGATCCGAGTCTTAATTTTAAATACAAATCCTGCATATCAAATCTAAATACCAATCTTGGAAAAAATTATGAACATAATTATGAGAAAATAAAAGTACAATAGAATAATAGAAAAAAATAATAATAGGAAATTAAATATTTACATTGCTTATTATAATTAATTCACTAAAACATTCATATAAAACTCCCTTCGTTGATATGAAGTCGTCATTCTAGAGATAGATTGAACTACCATTAATGGAAAGATCAGGATTTGAATCTCAATATGGGTAGTAAGACGCGGTGCTAATAATAATAATCCCAATAGGGTGTACTGAGGTTAAATGATTTCTCCCTCTCTTTCCAGGCAAATGCGATCATATTTCCTGTAAAGCTCTGCCTTCCTCATTCCTATCCCATTAACGTGACGAATGCATATATTTTGAATTATTATAAGTCTTATTTCGAATTAAAAAATAACCCTATATTTCTCCTCGAATATCTTAAGGATTCAAGTGTTCGAAGGTCCCATCCCTAAGTGATACCTCAAACTCTTCCCTTTAACACACTCACATGCTATCCAGCCTATCCTCGTCCTATTCGAAACAGTTACTAGATCTACCATCAGTGAGCCGCCATTCCCTTGTCCCTCTGTGAGGTCAAGTTCCGCAAGCTCGCGTGTTATTCCACTGACATGGTAGCTCTCTTTATAAGTCACGTGACGCTGCTAGATAGAGAAACTAGTTAGTTCGGAAATCCTACCAACAGCGTCTCTAACACAAGTAATATTTTCTGAAAATTGAAAAATGACACCTGGACACGAGAATCGAACCCGAGACCTTTGACTTAGTACGCCAATGTCTTAACACTGAGCTATCCAGGTATCGTCCCGTGGTCAGGGTCATTCTTCACTCATATTTTAAGGCAGAGTCTATGATGGACGTGCGGAAATTGTCGGCTACAAATGTGTGATTTCTAATATCTCGAGCTATCAGATAACCCAGCCATCTGCGACTTGGTAGTTGGCTTATGCATCCCAAACAATTATAATAATAACTGTACAGATAATATTTGTCTCACCTCGCACGAACCATTCTTTAAAAAGGTTTACAACGAATCATTTTAATGTGTGGGACGTTTAAAAATAAATGGAACGATGCACCGCACATCTTGAAATATATACATTTACTAAAACTGCATGATATTTGTGACAAGAAATAGTGTATATTTTTGCAAAAAAAAAACCCAACAAAAAACAACACTCTACCTAAGAGCATACATGAAATACTATAGACTGTCACAGAAACAATAAGAAAAGCTGGACACCTCTGTCCACCAAAGAGCATAACAACGATTTTCAATTTTCAAATACCTCCATTATATATATATATATATGCTTATAGCATAGAAATTATTGGTTGTATTAAACTATATTTTAAATAAATTATGCTTATTTTTAATAGTACTATAACTTTATAATGAGAAGTAATTTCATATCTGAAATAGTTGCGAAGATATTATCAAGATGGTTAAATTTCTGCTTATATATTAAAGCAGTGGTCCCCAATTACCTACCAGTCAAGGACCCCCCAAAAGGTTTTTTGAGATCAGCGGACCCACACCCTGTTATTTCTAATCTATTCTATGTATAGAAATAGCACCCCTCTTCCCCCATATTAATAATTCAAGTTAAAAAACATCCAAAACTGTGAATTTGGCAGAGTGAATCCGAGTCAAATGTGTTTTTACATACCTATATTTTTACACTAATGCTAGTTGTAATAATAATGAATATAATAGTAATAGTTAACACAAAAAAGGTTATTTAGTCTTACACGAACGATTATTAATTATTAAAAGGGAACCTCCTGATCTAGGCGTAAGGTGTTGGACTTCTGTGTTGGGGATCCGGAGTTCAATCCTCGGTCCCGGCACAGATTTATCTGATTGAGAAACCCTTCCTTCCCCTCTGACAAGACGTGTATTAATCACAAATTGTGAATGTGGGGAATGCCAGGCCTCCACCGTGGTTCGGATCCCACGTTAAACTGTAGGTCCTCCATTTCATCTCACAATCACCCTACCATTACACATTAGCGTAAGTGCGTAATAACCTGAACGAGTAGTAAGATGCGGTGCTAATAATAATAATTATTATTAAAAGCTCAAATTTGTTTATTTGGGTTTAGTATTAGTGAGATAAGTGAAACCTCTTCTTTCTTCCCGACACTTCTTGAAGATCAGTTTGAAGGCTGGACACTTTTAATCCGAATGCATGTCAAGTCTATTTGTATACGTGTTTTTCATGTATCAATGCGCGGGTGGTTGAGGAGGAAGGGAAGCTTTTTATTGATTAAGGTTAGGCCTACTCTTGTTTAGTTATTATTTTAACTTTTTATTTGGTTAAATCTTGGCGGTTGTCGCGGTCCCCCAGGGGTCCACGGACCACCTTTTGGGAACCACTTTATTAAAGTATCCTTAAAGCCATTTTGTTTCTATTGATGAGCAATGCATATAAACAAAATGTAATCAAAGCCATTAAGTGGATATCGAGGAAATTGGGGTTTCTTTCTTTATGCGCTTCAGTAAACTACCCTTAATTTTAGGGTTGGAAATCTAATTCTAAAGACTTCTCGGGAGAACCTTATGAAAATCTTAAATATCACGTTTTAGCTCGATCGGTAAAATGGTTTCAGCTCTAAGCCGAGATACAGTTAGACAGACAGATAGACATTCGGCATCAACAAAACCTTTTTTACAGTTTCATGGGGTCATGCATAAAACATCGACGTTTATAAAAACCTCGAACTCGATTTTTCTGACGATCACAATATTTCTCGCTCCGATGAGTCGAGAGAAAGTAAAAACTAAGCCATCCATGATAATTTAAAGCTTATTATTAGTATTAATATTTTTTATCAACACGTCTAACTATCGGTTTAGGCTATACGCATATGTACTATAATTGCACTAGTGAACTAGGGAATTTAGAAGAAGTGTACTCGCGGTTTCGTGGAGAAAAAGTGGAAAACAGTTGTGTAAAAATCACCCTCGGTATATCTGACCGGGACTCGAACCCCGATCTCCCTATCTGTGACAGTCTAGTCTAACACGAGAGTGACGCCTTAGACCATGTGGCAGGTAAAGATTATTATTAATATCATTGTAGTAGTAGTCTCTAGATAGTTCGAGTTTAACAGGAAACTGGGAGAATCCACTTGAATAATCATATTTTATTTTTGATACCTAAATTATTCTCACATATTCTCAAACTAGACGGCTTTTTGCCTGAGTTTGATCAAACAGTTTAAGTCTAAATAAGGGAGGAGGGTGTATTACTAAACGAATTATATCTATTGTTTTAAATTTCTTCAGTTTTAAATAAACGAAACGTCATCTAGTTGAGAATTCTAGATAGATTTATCACAGAAAATAAAATTAAAATTTACTAACATTTATTCCCCTTAATATTGTATTTATTGTTGTTAAAAATGTTTCATTAGGCTAGTCATAAAATTTATGACTAAAAAAAAGGAAGGAAAAGTGATATAATTCTTTCTACTCATCTGAACTATTACACAATCATTTGATAAAATCAATAGTATAGGATTTAGATTAAATTTACTCAAAATTTCTTGGTAGAAGAGGGGAAAGTCATTTACGCTAAATAAAAACTCAGGACATCCGGCTCGGTTTCGAACCCCAGAGACTCCATTTGCGACAAACTTGGATACATGGGCTTGACATTTAGCCCACGTGCCCCCTAATGCTGGTTGTATAAACCCAATTGGTTGATTCAAACCATAAAACATTTTCCAAAGTGCCTTTTTTGCTCGTATAAATTTAATATAGAGCTTATGTATAGAGAAATATAGGACTATAAAAAATAAACTTCTATTTTTGAATAAATATTCAAAACTTTCTTATAGTAGCACATTTTATATATACAGGATGTACCAATACACATGGAACTCCCTTCATTGGTGGACAGGATATAGAGCATCAATGAAATAGTTAATATAACCTGTTTAACATTTGAACTTGTTTAAAGTTTCATTATTATTATTATTATTATTATTATTATTATTATTATTAGTATTATTAGTATTAGCACAGCGTCTTACTACCCGTTCGGTTCATACGCACTAACGTTAATGTGTAATGATAGGGTGATTGTGAGATGAAATGGAGGAACTACAGTTTAACGTGGAATCCGAACCACGGTGGAGGTCTGGTATTCCATACATTCACAAGTTTTGATTAATACACGTCTTGTCAGAGGTGAAGGAAGGATTTGGCAATCAGATAAATCTGTGACGTGACCGAGGATTGAACCCCGGGCCCCCGGCACAGAAGTCTGACACCGTACTTCTAGATCACCAGATCATCTTTAGAGTTAGAGCCAAGTGATTCCACTGAACTGTTTGCATTCCATACTCAATATTTCTCGACCTATTGACTAGGTAGGTTCTTTTGGTTATGCTCGATTATTCCAAACACCTGACGTGTTTGAAATAGTGCGTCACTCTACGACACGACAACTGATGTCTTGCATTCAGGCAGAAGATGGCCATTTTGAGCACTTCCTATAACTTGTAAACAAGGTCAAATGAGACACATGTTTATATTAATTTTTTAAATTGTTTTTGTATCCTGTCCACCGCTAAAGGGGCCCCACAAGTTACGGCACACACTGTATATATTTTAAAATAAAATATATATCTTTAATTACTTCTTCTCATTTTTTTAGGTAAAAATAAAATATAATTAAAAAAATTATTATTCGTAGTCTGTAAACACGAACTCCCTCTTGTTACCATCCTGTTAAGAAAAGTACTACTCGTCGCTAAAAACGAGCTCAGCTTAAAACTCATTATGTGTCCAACTTTTTGATAGGAACGGGTGGGGAAAAAAAAAGAGCGAAGGGAATCCCTTCAACTTCTTAATAAATATTCATAACACGACAATTTTGTAGCGGCGAAAAAAATAATAATGGCCGTTAGAAGGGTAGTGTGGTCTGAGGGTTGTTACGGGGTTAGGGTGTGGTTGACCTTTTATGAGGTTACGTTCGCTTCGTTCCCGGGTTGATGCATTATTAACACATTTAAAGATATTAACATTTAAACGGCTACCAGGGACAACGTGTTGTACGGTATACAGAATGTGCAAGAACAGAGCAAATGTAAATATAATATTAGTAGCAACTTAAAAAATATATATACATATATTTAAAACTCAGAAAATAGCACGAGGAAAAGTAGAATATTCAAAACATTGTCTATTATTTGCAGAAAATGAATAGCTTTCTAGCGATTCTCAAAAGTTTCAAAATTTTATCTTAATAATTATTTTTGTACAAAACTGAAGAGGAAAATCATATACAAAAACATTTTTTTAAATCTTGTTTGGACTTAAGACAATATTTGTTGTATTTTATATTTTGTAATCATGGCCAATCAGATTATATTTTGTTAAATATTAGGCTATAAAAAGTTATTCTAACTTACGTAAATAAATGATTATACAAGATCGTTGGTGAAGATAGTGCCAACATTTGTGGATAGAGGGTGTCATGTAATCATCCTAATGAACTGTAAGGCCGTTAGTTTCAGTTTTCTAGACCGCAGCTGCTTCTTTATTTTTATTTTCAAATAGCTCCCTATTTTTCCTCTCGTGACTAAGTTGAATCCGTTCCAGACCCACTGCTTCACAGAAAAATCTGTAAGAGAAAGGGATCGAACCCAGGTCCTCTAGATCTGTAGCCAAGAACTTTGGCCACTATACCACAGACAAATCTACAATAGTTTGGGACAAAATATTCAAAAATCTGTTATCAGTAAATTATCATCAATGACCTTTAGATTAAAACGAACATCCTTTCTTATTTATTATGTCAAACACTACCCAGATATTCATTTGAAACAAAATCATAAAACCCAATTAAAAAATGTCAAATGGAAAAAATCAGTCGTCAGTAAAACTACCTTTAATTTTAGGTCTAAAATCGAAATTACAGAAACGCCCCTAAATAAGATAATATAACATATAAAGATCTAATTTGACAGAAATCCGCTAAACGATTTAGACTCTATATATTTCGTTAGAGATAGATAGACGGACAAGACATAGAGAATTGTAATACTTGTGATTGTTTTGAATTACGTCCACACCGAACCATAACATGGTTTATCCTAGACTAATGTCAGACTGGTATTCCTCCATGCAGCATACCGTTTTCACCACTAACCATTCCTCCATTTGATGGTATCAATCTGGTCCAATGTCTGATTTTACCGCAGTACACCACGACGCACTATGCTCCGCCCGCAATCCCTCCTAATGGAACCTCATTAGTTGATAATTATGGCGGTCGGTTGATTAGGAGACGTGTTCAGGCTTAGGACAGCGAATGAAGGTAGTTATAGGGAGCAGATCAGATACCTCCCCTTGCACATTTCAGAGGATAGTATCTGAGGAACTGGGGCTGGAAGGAAGATGCCCAGTGGAAACCGTACATTATTCTACACACGCGCTGTCATCGAAGGGAGAATGGTTTGAGTCGGCCTTCCATGGCTACTTCTTATTTTCAAGCTATTTTAATTTGGCAGTAGGTTAAACTGTTGCAATGGCAGGGTAAAAAGTGACTTCGTGTTTTAAAAAGCAAGTATCCTCTTCATTTTTTTTAAAAATCATGAATATTTAGCTTAAATCAACTATAATTATAACAAAACATTCATTACAACAGTACAAACCAACTTATACAAATGACATAACATCCAGTCTTCCTGCCATCAATTCATGATTGTAAACTAACCACTTCAGTGGTAAAACGGTCTAAGGCGTTACTTTCTTATTATACTGGCTTGCTGATGATGGTGAGATCAGGGTTAGAATCCCAGTCAGGTCTACTAACAGTGGTTTTTCCTAAAATGGTTTTTCACTCTCCTTCCACTCAAATACAAGCAGATTACCTCTAAAATGCTTCCTCCCTTAAAGTAACTATCATGTATGCGTATAACCTGAACTCGGTGATTAAAAAAGAAAAGAAAAATGATTGTAAAAAAGGAAGCCCAAATTTCAGCCATAATACATTTTTCAGTAGTGCTGGAAATCTAACCCAAGACTCTTAGATCAGAAGGCAAGCATGCTCCCAACTGCTGTGTTAGAATTGTGTACAGCTACAGTCAAACACTATAAACACCAATCACGGAAACCTAAGTCTATGAATAAAATAAATAATATATGGAAGAAAATGAGATGCCTAGATTTCGAGCTAGAAATAGTGAGGATTTGTGTTAACGCTACTTGTTTTATGGATGTCATATTTAATATCACAGCATATAGATAGGGCGCACTCTGTTTGCAGAATAAGGTATACCTGTCAGCAGACATTCAATTAGGGACCATTCGAATTGCGGAATTAATTATTCCTGTCAGCTGGTTCACATGAATTGCGAAACAACCTGTAATACCATTCAACCCCTAGCCACTAACCTAACCTAAACTAACCTAGCTTAGTCTAACCTAGCCTAACCTAACCTAGCCTAACATGACCTAACCTCCATGATCCATTTTGAACAAAATCATTATGAATTTAATTTTTAATCCAGAGTTCGTGTAAGGGTATTACTGAGCTCGGATGAGTTATTCCACAATTCGTGTGCATCCGTATTAGCTGTTTCCCAATTCGTGTGCATCTTTTAAGAAATAATGTAAATTTTATATATACACGTAGTGCTTAGTTGAAATCAAAAGCAAAGCGGAGCTTGAAACATGTGAATTAAAGTCTTAACCTGAGTCTTAAATGAGCTTTTGTCGTCAAATAACACATTTAATTCTTTAACTATCCATCAAGTGCATCTATGTAAAGGGGAAAGTTAAGAGAACAAACTAAACAAACAGTATACATTCATGGTTTACGTTATAGATGTATTTAATCACTAGTAGGTGTTAAAATACTGTTTAATATCTACTCTAAAAATTATTTAATGTTGAGATAAGTCATGTTTAGTAGATACAGTAGAAAGTTTTTAATTCGAAATCCAAGGGATATCTAAAAATATAATAATCGAAATATTCCAAATTCGAATTAGCCATTTTGTTCACTGCCGCGCCGATACATAATTTCTCGCTTTCTTATTAACTATGTGTTAATAGGCTAGCTACAACTTAATTTGACATTCTATGCATATAGGTTGGCTTAATAAAGATAGTAAGTAAGGTTTGAAATAACTACAAACTTGTAAAAATATTCATATTATCCAAATATTTTCTTCTAAAATTCTAATTACCATTGATTTAAATAGAAACTTCTTGGGGGATCATGGTGGGTTAAAATTATTCAATTTTTCGAATTTTACTAACCAATGTGTAATTAGCCTTAAAAACTTCACACACACACACAAACACACCTAATTCTTTAATAACGGTAAACTAACTGAACAAATCTTTACTTTTAGTTATTTTCATTGCGGTAGAGTGTGTAGACAATGCATTTTATTTGAAATTTTTTCTGTGCTGGGGTCCGGGGTTCAATCCTCGGTCCCGGCACAAATTTATCTGATTACCAAACCTTTCCTTCACCTCTGACAAGACATCTTGTGAATGTGGAGAATGCCAGGCCTCCACCGTGGTTCGGATTCCACGTTAAACTGTCGATCCTCCATTTCATCTCACAATCATCATACCATTACACATTAGCGTAAGTGCGTATAACCCGAACGGTTAGTAAGACGCGGTGCTAATAATAATAATAATAATAATAATAATAATAATAATAATAATAATAATATCTTTTCAATGCCTTCTTAGTATTTAGAACATATTCAACCTAGTTTGAATAGTAGGCCTACCTATTCTTAAATATGTTATATTTTCAAATGAATTTCGAAATGTTCAATTGATTGGTTTTAATGTAGTTTATCTTAATTTTACCACAAAGTTAAGTACAATACATATCTCAC
Organism: Timema monikensis; assembly: GCA_902151445.1. Taxonomy (NCBI): domain Eukaryota; kingdom Metazoa; phylum Arthropoda; class Insecta; order Phasmatodea; family Timematidae; genus Timema; species Timema monikensis. The sequence continues at coordinate 193,492 of CABFVZ010000016.1, read as the reverse complement.
CACTCTATCCATGAATCAAAAAGGAATCACAACATTATTAGTTTCATTAATTTGGTAATTTGTATTTTTTTTAAATACACAAACAACAAAAATTTAATTAAATATTTTTTGCATACACACACAAATATATCATAATACAGTAAATAATGATATGAGCTGAGATTGGTTATAATGTTCCTGAATATTATATATTAGTATAGTTTTATTAGAATTATAACTCAATTTTTAGGACTTGACTGTCTAAACCTTTATTTTGAGTGGTTGCCAAACTAATGTTTATAATATATAAATCACAAAAAGTACTATAATAAGATAGTTGGAACTAGAACACTAAGTTAAGTTAGAGGTAAGAGAATAAGTTAACTTCACTTACTTAAAGAATACACAATACACTAGTCAGTTATAATCGTGTGAGCTATTTACAGAACAGTTGATGCTGTAGCCTGTAAAAGTGAATAATCGAATTAAGGCCTCTCACTTTAATTCCCTTAATATAAGCATCAAATTTGTAACTAAATAATTAATATATGATCTAGTTGTTAGATATACATTAATAAAATAAAGAGTTGGTTGTCTGTCGATCATGAGCTTTACACGATACCTTCCACAGGCAGAAGTCTGAAATTTTAAAATTACTAGCCCCTGTGCACAAACGTGTACAGTACATATATAATCTGGAATTTTAATTTTTTGTATTAGATTTGTTTAGTTTATTAAAAACTATTTTGGATTAAATTTAGTTTTTCTGTCTGTTTGAAGCAAATAAAAGCCTCAACCGGGGTAACCACGCAATGTAATGCGTAATTACCCTGAAAAACACCGGTTACTCTTGCTAGTATATAATAATGATTAGGGATTAAAATATAAAAAAACATATTTTTACAGTTTATTTACATTTAATATCTTTTTGGTTTTCCTACTTTGTCCCTAGTCTCCCATATAAAAGTTGCTACTCCTAATATGAGCCCGATGGCAAGCAAATAAAACGCACCTTGCAAGTGAGACAATGTAATGACATAGGAACTTCCACCAAAACTAGAATATTTCTTCGTATTATCTTTCAACTTGGACGTGTCTATCACATCCTTGATCCAAAAATCTATAAACCCAGATTGAAAAGCACGACTTATGATTTGGTTGAACCGGAGCAACACAGGATTCCCTTTGTGAAACATCATACTTATATAATAGTTCAAGAGACCCTCTTTAAATAAACAAATAAAAGAATTACCATCTTGATCAATAACTTTAAATGAACTCATATATCTCAGATGTAGCGTATCGGACACACCCGCGAAATCTTCATTTAGTGCCATGCGATCATAGTAATACGACAAATCTTCAGAGTCAATACGTCTTCTCAGAATTTCATTATAATGTTCACTATTCATATTTTCAGCTAAACTATCAAAGTATGATGAAAAACCAACGTCCATTCCGGAATCTAATATCTCCTCGACTGTCGCTATCTGGTGCTGTCTACCAGGGTTGGCCAAAATCCCTATCAAGAATGAACGGTAAGCAGTGTTCACTAATAGGCTGTAGAAGAGCCAGTGAAGGAAAAATATCCGGAAAGCAATAGAGAAAAGTTCGCTGCTGGTAGGTACCTGTAGGATGGTGGACCACGTAATTTCGACTGAGTCAAATGCACTAAGAGGTCCCGATGACGGAAATTCGGACAACCATGCAAGAACCCAAAATACGCTAGAACCTAAAATTAAGCTTAAGAAAACAATCAACCACAACATGGAACTGAAAATCCTTGACAGGCTCATCCATCTAGGAACGGGTCTGGCACAGGGGACAAACCATATGATGGATTCTTTGTAGTAGTAAGTGGTGCTTTCAATTTTGCCTCTAGTTTTTGCGGTTATTAAAGCACAAGCACCAAACACAACGTCTGCCTTTTGATAGATTATGTCTCCGGTAATTCCCGTAGCAGTCCCATTTGAGAGTATACTACCCCATCGGGATCCTTTGGGTGTTGTATAAATTATTTTAAATTTCAAGAAATCAGCAATCAGTCGTATCAGACGTATCTCAAATCCTTCATCAAAACTAATCCCATATGTTGTATTGGGCTCATTTCTTTGGGGGAAAACATATGGTTCGTATTTAAACGTACTCACAACCAAGGGGCACCATTTAAAAGTATTAGGGACTTTGTTGTCAAAAGGTTTCGTGTCGTTGATAAAATGTCCATTCTTACCTGTTGACCACAAATTCAACATTTTAACCGTTTCCACGTGGCGCGTACATCTAGGGGATCCGTATGGTGACCACGAGTAGATTCCAATGAAGTTATTGAAGCCAAAAATTTCACAATTGATAGGAAAATTATATCTTGCCACGTTTGTTGTCACAGGTAAAACAACTATACAATTATAAACGTACCTCATCCAAACTTGTTCTAGAATTCGTGTAACTAAACCGTCGAGTGGCGGGATTTCAGAGGACCAAACCCGATTCTCATCAGCAGTGACTACGACAATGAAACTTCCTCTAGGGTTCCATGATTCGTCATCTGATAGAATGTTAAGCTGCATGACCAGATCATCCATGACGCACTCAACTCCACACATGTCCAGGAGAATCAGATAGGCTCCGATTGCTTCAACGGTGAACTCGCTATAAGTTACCCGATGACTTGGTATCATTATACTCCAAGATGATTCTTCATTCAACATCCCCATCAACTGGCCGGTTGCATCCCGATATGTTAGATGGAACCCTCGAGCTCTTTGCTGCTGTACATCTCCGATTGAGTGTTCACCTTGAAGAAGGATTTCTGAGACATCTCGATTGAATACAGTAGATCTCCATCCCGAAACTGACACCATCATAAGTCTTATCCCGGCAAGATTGGAACTGCATAGTTTTAAAACACACTGGTTCAAGGACAAGGGGAGGACAACGTTTGTCATGATCACAGCTTGGGACAAACAGACGTACGTTACAGCCGCAGCAATCACTTGTAGCGTTGTCCGGAGGATTACTGGACAAACCTGTCTAAACAAATTATTTATTATAATTCACTTACAATCTATCTTCTAGCTGTGCACTCCATTTATTCTGAAAGAACCTTGCTGTAGCTTATAATCTACTCAATAGTGTAATCCATCACGGCTATTGTTCAGCTTTAATGGAATGTACAATAATATCCATCACATATTCATTTAACATACACTTTTGATATGAGGCCCACTTCAGGTTAAACGTCTAAGTTGTCTTATCTAGTTTAATGGTGAGAGGAATTCTGGGTTTTAAATCTTAGTTAGGTTTATTTAGGGTGGTATTCCTAAATTGTTTCCTATCATCTCTCCACGCAAATGTAGACTCACTAAATCTAAAGTCAATCTTCCTCATCTCTACCCGATTAGTTTAAACAATCGGATATCCCGAGGGGATAATAAGACGTAAGACACAAGACAAACTGCATCAGTGGTTGCATGGTCTAAGGCTTTACACTTGCTGTAGATTAGACTGCCTATGACGAGGAGATTAGGGTTTGAACCCCGGTTAAGTGTATCAAGGGTGTTTTTTTTCTAAATGGCTTTACAACTCTCCTTCAAACAAATAGTGTTACACTTTCTATAAATTCAACCTTCCTTATCCTTAACACATTAACGTAATTACTAGTACATATGCATGTAGCCCAGACATAAGAAAGTAATTTATTTTCTAATAAATTTTGTTGACAAACTTTTGCATTTATTCCTATGGTGAAGATAAAATTAATAACTTAGTGTAGCAACTGAGTGCAAATTCACTTTATACATATAAGCTTATATACCTCTCATTTCCAACAACAAGCTATTTTAACTTAAACCTTTAGCTTTTATAATAATGTTATAATTTGATTTTATCTTTAGTTTCGAAACTGTGACATTTCTTATCAGTTTAAAGATATTTGCATACAAAAATAAACAAATTGTACAACTTGCTGTGAAATACATTATTTAACTCGTCCACGATGGCACACAACAATTTTTTTTTATCAGATTGACTATAAGTCAGTCATTTTGTAAATAAAAATAGTAGAGCAAACACAATAAATTATGCTCACAAACAATATTTACCTGATTCAATATTTTTACAGCTGACACGTTTCTGAAATGTCTAGGTAATTTTATTCATTGTGATTTCCCTCCTCCCTCCCAAATTACCCACTTCTCTATCTTGAATAAATAAAAATAAAATTCGATCTTGTATTTAAAATAATATTTAAAAATAGTTACATCCCTCGGATTGATCATAAGACCCCGTCAAGTTTAATTAAATAATCATATAGATAGATACCGTGCCAGTTGATTATAAGCACTAGATAAATCCCATATTGGTGGACATGCAGGTTAGGACTTCAGCTTAAACAATTTTGGTTTGATGGAGACAGGAAGGTCAAGGATTTGTATCCCGGTCGTGTGAAGTAAGGCTAGATTTTCTTTAAACAGTTTCCCACTCTTCCAACCCGCAATTGAGGATACGTTTCCTCTAAATTCTACCTTATGTACGCCTATCACAATTTTTTTTATATCATAACGTCTTACTACCCTTCCGGGCTATCTGAGTTTAACTATACTAGTGCACTGGATAGAAAATAAGAAGATAGAATAGAGAGGAAATGTACCCGAACTTATATGGACAAAGAGGGTGACCTGGTGGTCTAGGGGTAAGGTGTCAGACTTCTGTGCTGGGGTCCGGGGTTCAATCCTCGGTCCCAGCACAAATTTATCTGATTACCAAACCCTTCCTTCACCTCTGACAAGACATCTTGTGAATGTGAGGAATGCCAGGCCTCCACCGTGGTTCGGATTCCACGTTCAACTGTAGGTCCTCTATTTCATATCACAATCACCCTACCATTACACATTAGCGTACGTGCGTATAAGCCGAACGGATAATAATAATAATAATAATAATAATAATAATAAATGGACAAAGACAGACTTAGACACTTTTCAGAAAAATAGCTCATTACACCTAGTGTAGAACCGAACCCCAACCTCATCTTTAATGGTAAATCAGAATATTTTAGCTTAACATTTAGTCTTCTTACCCACCAATGAAAGCTGTTAAAAATTCTTTTATTAACAGTAGAGTTTTGTTTTGTTAAAGACACTCGTTTTATATCATACATAAACAGAACCGTTAGGCACGTGCTCTAAATGTACGACCCATTTAGTCGGGCCTGCCGGTGACATGGAGGTCATGGTTTGAATACCAGTCAGCTGTAATTTGAGTGGTTTCCACTAAATGGTTTTACACTTTCTTTTCACTCAAACATGTGTACATTTACTTTAAAACTCAACCTCCCTTATACCTACCCTATTAGAAGAATTAATGTGCGTGTAGCTCGAATGGGTAGTGAGACGAAGCGGATGGATAAAAAATTTGACTAAATATTTTTCCCCTTTCTCCCTCTATCACCTCCTACCCAAAGTTACGTCACATTTTCACACGGTACATGCACTTGTCGTTGATCTTGTCTAGTTTGTACGCCATTCAAGCCAAATGCAGACTACATAGTAGAAGGGATTAAAACAAGCCGAAACTAATTAGGCTCGGCAGAGGCCAGAAGAAAGACTCAGAACACCCGGGTGTGTTTATGTGCCTCTGGGCCAGTGTTGAGACCATCTATGAACCATCGTTGTTAACTTGGGAGAAGCTCCTGATCAACCTATTTGTATGAAAACCCTTTCACTAAGGTTACTAGGCATCCACTTGGAAATCTTATCCGTAATTTCACTCCCAAGGCAACAATAGTAGGAGCGTTCATTTTCGGGTCACTACGGATTGGATGGGGCCTATTTATTTTCCTTTGAGTCAGTAACATTTCTTTTTCGTCTGCAATTAAATACATTTTATTTTTGTGCAACGCTTCTTAATACGCTCACGGTGCTATGCTAAATGATAAAGGGATTAAGAAGGTATAATTTAGTGCAAAATGTACCCGCAATGATGTTTACAATAATAATAATAATATTTAGCACCGCGTCTTTTTACTACCCGTTCGGGTTATACGCTTAATGACGTTTACAAAACTGTTAACTTACAATTTTATCAAAAAAGCGCATCAATAAATAGTATTTTAAACAAACTATATTTAATTAGATTTAATTGGTCAATTATGTTACTACCCACTCCCGTTGTCAAATGGTCTAAGATATTGCTCTCACAATCGTCAGAACTCCCAATGATGGGAGGATCGGGGCTCGAATCCAGGTCAGGTGTATTTAGGGTTTTTTTTTCCCCTAAATTCCTTTCTACTCTCCCTCCACGCGAATTATAATACACATACTCTAAATTCAACCTTCCTAATTTTTAACACACTATAATGAGTATTAAAACGCATTGAAACAAAAAAAAAATCACATTATTTTGACTTGAAAATAAAATAACTTATTAAATTATTTTGGTGAAATGTCGTCAAGATTAATCATAATGGGAGATAAATTCACCGATAATCTATTTAAAAGTAGCTTTTAAATATTTTATGATTGTGCAACTTATAGGTGTGCTGCAACCAATTTCTAATTCTACGAATGTTAAAATTGTTTGCAGACAGAATGAAAAAGAGGGTTCGAACGGAGAACACGCCAACCCATCGACTGCAGCGCCTCACTGTGGGATGCAATGATAACTGCCATTGTGGGCTACATAACGTAAGTCAACATTAGTGAAGTAATTGAAATAAAAATAAAATTTATCTCTTGGGTAACTTTATAGTTAGCTATATTTTTAATCGTTTATGAAGAATGATAATTTAATTTTTATAAAGTAGTTAATCAATTGGGTAACATTCAGAACGTTAAAGGAATCAAAATCAATCAAATTAAAGTTCTCATTCTATTAAGTGAAACTTATTATTTTACTGTTCGATTTAAATAGGAAGAAAAAGTTATCAAAGATACCTTCTTCTTCAGTTAACAGCCCGAAGGGTGGTTTGATGTGACTTAGATCCATCTGAATCTGGGCATGCAATCAGCCCTTCAGCTGGTTAGTGTTGCTTGCACCATCTGGTATTAGGGAATTCCAGGAAGTTTGGTGGTTCCCAGTTGCCTTTCACACTGAATTTGTGTGAACAAGAGCGAAAAGGCTTACCAATTTTGCCGTAAAGGTATTTTTACATACCTTCCAGGGTTCTTAACCTACGAACTAAGTTATTCTACAGATTTTGACCGCTCAAGAAAAAATTCGTCTACCTAAATTGGGTTTGGGTTCACGAACATCGTATCCTGAGATGAGAACTTTACCCCAAGACCACTGACGTTGACATCAAAAGCATGGTAAATTATAGATCAAGCAGGACTATATCAGTTGATTTTGGATAATTTTATCTTTTACAAACGGATAGTTAAAAATATTTCTAATAATATTAGACAAGTCATGTAGTTTGCAGGAGTCACTTTCAATCAATATCTATAAAAACCATTTTAATAGGCAACTTTCTCTCTGGTCTTAAGAAACTCGAAAGTTGTTGGACGTTAGAATGTAACCTCACCATTCAACCCTAACCTGAGACACCTCCATCCAATCCTTAACCTGGCATCCCAATCCACCTTCAAAACAATGTTCACACTATCCTCCTCCCATCGGCCTGTCAAAACTAATAAGCATTTTGTTTTAAGCTTTTATAATGAATGCGGTACTTGTACCAACTTAACGGTGCATACTTTAGGGGCCTTCACGTAACGTGTTTTACTCGAAACTATTTCGTTTGCTCTCTAGTACAGTTTCTAAACTCTAAAGTAGATTGCTAAAATAATAGCTAAACTGACGCCTTTGTATTCTAATGCCTTACCCGCCCTGGTGGCGTAGTTGGCTAATGCGCTTGTCGTGTTGAGCCCGACTGCTGAGGACGGGGAGATCGAGGTTCGAGTCTCGGTCGGGTGAACTGGGGGTGGTTTTTCCTAAATGGTTTTCCACTCTCCCTCCACGCAAATGCGGGTTCACTTCCTCTAATTCAACCTTCTCAATTCCTAATCCATTAGAGTAATTAGTACTTAAAGCGTACAACCCGAACGGGTAGTAAGACGTGGTGCTAAGCATTATTATTATTATTATTATTATTATTATGCCTTAGTGTATTTCTCAACAAAACGCCATATGAGATGTTAGATGTTAGTAGAAGAAGAAACGAAGGAAAGAAGATGGCGTGAGGAGCGAAATCAATATGGCGTAAACTCAATATTCTGCACGGCCCCGTGTTTTGCTGACTTCAGTAAGTTACCAAGACAATGATTTGCTAGGGCAGGGGTGGGTAATCTATAAGCCACATGTGGCCCGTTACTTGTTAGAGTAATCGGAACTAATGAAACTAACTGTGGTGTGTTTTAAGTGTAAAAAATAACTTTATACGTGTATGTATGTACTGTATATGAAGCTACGACAGGCCTAGTAAGCCGGTAGAGGAAAATATATGGCTAGAATAAAAAAACTGGCTCAGGCCAAAGGCTGGAAACAATAATGGATGTAAAAAATATCTATGTATATAAAGGCCTATTATGTTCTATTTTTTAAAGTGCATAATTCAAAAATAGTTTCGTAGATAAACATATGTAAGGCCACCGCACTATTTGTATACGAATATCCTATAAGATCTATATATTTTTTAACCTTGAGGATCTTTGTTTTTCTGCGTAACCACAAATCGTTCATTCTATGTAAAATGGAGTGCACTGGACTTACCCCTATATTGAACTATCAAGACTATTTTATTTAAATGTAATTAAATCATAATTATTTAATATTGGTATTGTCCGACACTTTATCTCAGTCCGTAGCTTATCTGATTTCTGAGCTTAGGCTCCTACCCGCGTTGGTGTTCGCATGGTCTAAAGAGTCACTTTCACAATAAGTTGAAATGTCAAAAATGGAAAAATGGGTCTTTTAGTTCAAGTAGGGTCTACTGACTAAAATGGAACATGGGAAAATTGTTTTTTTTTTTAGTTCAAGTAGGGTCTACTGACGAAAATGTAAAATGGGAAAATGGGTTTTTTAGTTCAAGTCGGGTCTAATGGAAAATGGGAAAATGGGAAAATGGGTTTTTCAGTTCAAGTCGGGTCTACTGACGGTGGTTTTCTTAAATGGTTTTCCACTCTTTCTCCACGCAAATGCAAGTACACACTTTCTAAATTAAACTTTCCTCTTCCCTAACACATTATTTTAACTAATACATATACGTATAGCCCAAATGGGCGTGGTCTTAAAAAAGTATAAAAATTGGCTCTGCAAATAAGTATGTTTGTGGGTCCATTACATTTGTTTGTTTGGGCCACGGTTTAAAAGGGATGAATACCCCTGAGCTAGAATTGAAGGCAAACATATGGCTCTTACATACTGAGTTGGGGATAGGGGGAGAGTGTGGGGTGGTCTGCACACATCTACATGGACAACACCCAACATGAGAGACAAAGCAGTCGTAAGGACCTTCTGAGATTACATGTTACCCTTACATAAATATCATACAAAATCAATGAAAGAATATTCTCAATTATTATTTTTAAGATTCTTGAATTTAAATACTTCTTAAATCATCTCAAGAAACATTTCATAACAATTATTATTATTATTATTATTATTATTATTATTAGCATCACGTCTTACTACCCGTTCAGGTTATACTCACGCTAATGTGTAATGGTAGGGTGATTGCGAGATGAAATGGAGGACCTACAGTTTAACGTGTAATCCGAACCACGGTGGAGGGCTGGCATTCCACACATTCACAAGTTATGATTAATACACGTCTTGTCAGAGGTGAAGGAAGGGTTTGGCAAGCACACAAATCTGTGCCGGGACCGAGGATTGAACCCCGGACCCCCAGCATAGAAGTCTGACACCTTACCCCTAGACCGCCAGGTCATCTAAATTTTAATACAAGGTATAAAATAAGTAATAATGATGTAATTATTTTGCAATGGTTTTGACTTGGTGATTTAATAAGGTTTTAGAAAGATTAGAAAAAAATTAACAAAACCATAGTCTTACCTGACTCGCTACGATAGCCAAATGGTTTAAAGTGTCATTCTCGCAATGTTTTGGAATATCAATCAATATCGGGGCTCCAATCTCGATCAGGTGTACTAATGGTGGCTCCACACTTGTGCCATATCCTCGTACCATATCCCCAATTGGATCAGGGTTGTAGTGGGTGTACTAATGGTGGCTCCACACCTGTATCCTCGTGCCATATCCCCGATGTGATCAGGGCTGTAGCGGGTGTACTAATGGTGGCTCCACACCTGTATCCTCGTGCCATATCCCCGATGTGATCAGGGCTGTAGTGGGTGTACTAATGGTGGCTCCACACCTGTATCCTCGTGCCATATCCCCGATGGGATCAGGGCTGTAGTGGGTGTACTAATGGTGGCTCCACACCTGTATCCTCGTGCCATATCCCCGATGTGATCAGGGCTGTAGCGGGTGTACTAATGGTGGCTCCACACCTGTATCCTCGTGCCATATCCCCGATGTGATCAGGGCTGTAGTGGGTGTACTAATGGTGGCTCCACACCTGTATCCTCGTGCCATAGCCCCGATGGGATCAGGGCTGTAGCGGGTGTACTAATGGTGGCTCCACACCTGTATCCTCGTGCCATATCCCCGATGTGATCAGGGCTGTAGCGGGTGATGTTGATACACAAGAACACTGTAAATACCATATTTCAACCGATCCGATCCTAGTTCCGTCACGATCATTGAAGCAATACTTAAAGTGGGAGTGTAAGGGACTTGATAAAATAAATAAAATATTACTCTAGTAGAAACATGGGGTTTTATTTTCTTTACCTCGGGATATCAACAGTTGTTGAACATTTGTCAGGTGCACATTATCATTAAGTGGTAAATTTTTTAAACTAAGAGACAAAGTCGTCATTAAATTCCACGACACCTTTGACAGATATTCAAGGACGGTTTTGATCACCATGGGAAGAAAATTAAACTCTATGTTTCTACTGGATAGTTACTTTATTTATTTTGACTAAAAATTGTTTTGTTATTAAAACTGCTAAAAACTATCTTTTCTCGCGTCCCCTATACTCCACCTTAATTTCCATCATTCGTAGGTTCCTTAACCGTGACAATGTTCGGTTCGGAGCATGTACAGTATATACATGTCATGTCCTCACCTCGGGGCTTCCTTTGATGCGACGGCGAAATACCGACTAAAATCGAACGATCTGATATGAGTATGGCTCTCATGATCACATCTAATAACTTTCCTAGCTATCAGTTAAGGCCCTTCCTATTAAAATTGGGCTATACCTACGATCAAAAACAAATTGGTAATATGTTAGTCGTACAATCGTGTTGATATAAACCCCACGTGTCCATACAAAGCAGGTGTTGTAAACGATACATATAAAAACCCTAGTACAACCGCTCTCACAAAAGCTCCTTCATAAAGGATTCCTAGTAAAAAAATAAATAAAAAGAAAGGCACGCAATAAAAAAAATAAGCGTCTCTCACCAGGCAGCGCTAGTGAGGTCACAAGAGGGCATCCGCCTCTTGCCGTGATGCTAATGCGTCGTTGTGCTTAACGGTCGGCGAATAAAAACCGCGAGCATTACTTAAAAAGATGGTGTCGTGGACGTAAGAAAGAGGTGATGAAGGCTAAGGGGTTAGGAGGGTACACGGTGTACATGGAGAGCTCTTTTGAGAAGAACCATTAAGGGTCTAACTCAAGAAGAACTCCTCGTCCTTGCGTAATACAGTTTCATTACAAGACAACCTTTTTATATATACAAGGGATGGTTAAGGGAGGGGGGGGGGGAAATAGGGAGAGGCTGGACGAATGAGGGTGCCGTTATATTTTCAAGAGGAGACATGAAGAAGAGGTTAATAGGTGCTACATAGAACCTCTCAGAGACCAAATAACTTTTAAGTCGGTCAATTTAAAAAAGGATTATAGGAAATAAAACCATTTCTGGTTCGATGGTCCTTACGATGTGTCGCGCGTCACATAAAATATATCAGGGGTTGAAAAAAAAGATGAAAAGAGTGATTTATTTTATAGTAGGCAAAAAAAAATTCAAGTGAGCAACATTTATATAAGTGTGTTGCTTAACGCTTGTTTTAATTGGAGAGGAGACTACGGGAACGACCAGTAAGTGTTACAAAGTTATCGACTATTTTGTGAATTAGTTTGATTATATAGAAGTATTCAGGTATAAAGTATGTATAGGACAATACTGTACCTTCCAAAAAATTGAAACTTTTGTTTTACTGTCAACATTGGTAACATTTTTACCATACTGTAGTTGTTATTTTATAGGTACCAATAGTAATATCTATAAAAAAAAATGACAGCAGAATATCACGTGACATGACTTTGGCAAAATATATAAACCATTTCTCCGATAGCAACATGGAGTTTAGTTTTCTGCACATGCTAATATCAACAGATCTTGAATATCTGCCAACGGCGTAGTGGAATTTTGTCAAAACTTTTTCTCGTTATTTTTCTTATTAGAATATTACTATAGTAAAGTTATATGAAGTACATAACCTGCTTCGATGGCCGCATGGTCTAAGGCGTCACTCTCGCAATAGACTAGACTGCTGATGATAGGGAGATTGGGGCTCGAATCCCGTTTGGGTTTATTGAGTGTGGTTTTTCCTAAATGTTTTATCACTCTCTCCCCACGTAAATGCAACTGCACCGCCCTCTAAATTCCAACGTTATCGTTCCTAACTCACTCGATAACGTTGGAAAGCGTGGAAAAAAAGTTAAGTATATAACCTGTTATTGTGAGGCCGTATAAGGCATCGGAAATACCTTTTTTTTAAAATCAAATTTAGAACGTACGGATACGTTTGAACAAAATAATAACCAAGCACCACCCACATGGGTGAACAAGCAGACAAGTACGTCAGTCTCGTTTGTATGGTTTGCCCGTGATCATTCGGAATACCGGATACGAGGATAGATACCAATGATGTAGTCTGATGTTCATTGGAGGACCCTATACGATGGATATACTAGATCTACTTTCACGTGTGCAGACGTATAGTCACGTGATCTGTAACTGTCAATTTTGATATATAATATCAATAACTATAAAATAATAATAGTAATAATAAAGTAAAATGTTATCAATACTAATCACAAAATATATTTTCGTATTTTCTAAAAGGTCTTTCATATGAAATTTGTATTAAACCTAATTTATTACATACAAACATACAAACTTAAGGTGCGGCAGAAGGGAGTGCGAATAATTTTACAGTTTTTATAGCATTACATTTCTTTGGCCAAAATAAACCATTTCTCCGATAGCAACATAGAGTTTAGTTGTCTGCGCATGCTAATATCAACAGATCTTGAATATCTGCCAACGGCGTGGTGGAATTTTGTCAAAACTTTTTTAATAACTAGAAAAAGTTTTGAAAAAATTCCAGGACACCCTTGATAGATATTCAAGATATGTTGATATTAGCATGCGCAGAAAACTAGACTCCATGTTGCTACTAGAGAAATATTTGGTTTATTTTGGCCAACAACTTTATATTCCATAAAAACTGTAAAAATACTGGCGCCCCCTTCTGCCGCACCTTAACGATAAACATTAGACAGAAACGTAAAGGAAATAAAGACTAGTGTGTAAACAATATGGTCAAAATACGTTAATTAATATTATGTTTGAATGACTAGTCCGGTCTATGGGGAGGTTTTTTTTTTTATGGATGGGTGCACAGTTAGACTCATTAAAATAAGAAGACAATTAAAAACATTGCGTTTCTTGGAGTTCTAAGACTTATAAATGGTAACTGTTTCCATTCTGTTTTAACATAATAAATAGAGTAAATAGAGTAAAAATAATAAAGAGAGAGTGCAAAATAATAGTTGAAACTAAAAACTATTAACTTACATTTGTATTGATAATTTAAGGTAACATTGAGTTACATCAAGTAAAATAATACTTCTAAAAGAAGAAAAAATAATAGGTAATATCAAGAAACATCATCGAGGGACAAAGAAAAGTAATAAAAAAGTAAAATTTAGGAATGCACGGATTTTGGCTGAAAGTCAGTTTTCAAAGTGTTTTTCCTACCAAAATTTTACTATATAGATAGTAGTATTATTGTATGAAAAATACATATTTTATGAGCGAACTTCTTACAAAAATCAGTGTATACTTCTTCCCTTTTCATGAAAATATAAATAACATAATTACTAGTATATAAGAACTTTAATTGTAACTGAACGTTTACATAATTTTATCAAATAGAAACTGTAAATAAAACTTATTAAAATAATAAAACTCAACAGTGATGTTCCCTGTGCCAGCACTATTAAATTCAAAATATTATTATTATAATAATTATTATTAGCACCGCGTCTTACTACCCGTTCGGGTTATACGCACTTACGCTAATGTGTAATGGTAGGGTGATTGTGAGATGAAATGAAGGACCTACAGTTTAACGTGGAATCCGAACCACGGTGGAGGCCTGGCATTCCCCACATTCACAAGATGTCTTGTCAGAGGTGAAGGAAGGGTTTGGAAATCAGATAAATCTGTGCCGGGACCGAGGATTGAACCCCGGCCGCTAGCATAGAAGTCTGACACCTTACCCCTAGACCACCAGGTAACCCTTCAAAATATTGTTTTTTTCTCGTTTAAAAAATTACTTTTGACCCTTTAGTAAAAAGGCGTCTTTATTGTGTTAGACTAGCCTTCTGATGAGGGAGAGATCGGGGTTCAAATTACGGTCAGGTGTACTGAGGGCTCTACAAAATGGTTTACCACTCCCCTTCCCCTCAAATACGGGTAAATGACCTCTAAAATGCTTCCTTACTCATCCTTACCCCATTAGAGTAATTATCATATATACGTATAACCTGAACAGGTAGTAAGACGCAGTGATAAAAAAAAATACTTTTGGAAGTACTTGCTTAGTAACCTTATGGGTGTACAACCATCTTTTCTGTAGGACAAAAGGACATCAACCAAAAAACAACACAATAACGTCCCTCAAATAACAGTGCGTTTTGTCATCCTACCTACAACAAACACTCAATGAAGAACTAACGGGGATTATAACCGTATCGGTGAATATACGGACTAAACGTCACTCTCGTCTAGTTTGGTTTTGTAATTGATAGGGTTTCGGGGTTAGGGGCTTGAAGTTCTAATTCAGCCCGAGAGTAAAGAGTTTTTTTTCCACAGATTACTTCCCACTCACGATGCATCTTGTAATGTAACTGATTTGCCCCTAAAAAGTATGTGAAAGCATTGACAAGAATATCATCCTAATTTTATAAACGTATCTTATTTCATTTAAATTTATGTAGTATATTAAATGGCGCTTAAAGCACTTCTTCTTCTAAGAAGGCAAAAGCCACTGATCAGTGACGTCACGCACGTGACATTAGTAAAGTCAGGTTGACAATATATATTTTTCAAATAATAACTTCCTCTTCTCGAAGGTTCGAAGAGAGATTTTAAAATTTAACTTGAGTCATTTTCCGGC
>CABFVZ010000016.1:130131-176935 GCA_902151445.1 Timema monikensis | reverse complement strand
AGGACCTACAGTTTAACGTGGAATCCGAACCACGGTGGAGGCCTGGCATTCCCCACATTCACAAGATGTCTTGTCAGAGGTGAAGGAAGGGTTTGGTAATCAGATAAATCTGTGCCGGGACCGAGGATTGAACCCCGGCTGCCAGCACAGAAGTCTGACACCTTACCCCTAGACCACCGGGTCACCTAATTTAGTTAGACAAAATACTTTAATTAAAATACAATTATCAACGTCAGCAGTAATAATAGATAACTTGTGTAGATGAGTTGTGGCCTAATCTTGAAATCATGTACGAGTTTCGGCCCGGCTTTTTGAGGGACACGCACGAATTACAGCACACTCACTTGAGAGAGAGGTATGAGTTGCGTCCACCTAATTAGCAGTGTGCTTTCTATCATGCTGTCTTAAATTTTAGGTAGAAGCTATCATCGTCTCATATAGACATCCCTCATAACATACAAACGTCCTCAGTTCTTACCGTTCTATGGTTTTGGCAAAAATTTGAAGGTTTGTTGGGTTAGGCTAGGTTAGGTTATGCCATTTATTCATTTATCCTTACTTAATATCCTGGGGCCTGGACTGTAACTCCGGACCTATGTTACATTGTTTCTCTACCTCCAATAATTTGCTAGTCTATCCAATTTACAATAATATTATTTAATTTAGTGTTGGTTCTAGCTCCTAATATAAATGTTCCTATAATAGGTTGGGTCAACGGCCCGGGCCGCAGGTCGTAAGTGGCTCTAAAAATGTGGGTTCTCAATTAAAATGTCTCTTTAGAGGTAAACAACTCGTGCGGCCGTAAGTCACCTGCAGCCTAGATAACAAGAACCAAAATTAATTTAAAAAAACTCAGTTTAGTTCAAATAATCTCTTTCGCTTCACCGCAAACTAAATTGAGCTTTGTAAAAAGCTTGAAAAATTACATATATATTAATTGATGGTCAAGGATATATGTTAACATTACCGAACGGAAACTATTCACACAATCAGGATTAAAAAACTAAATACATGTATCGCGTATAACGGTGACAAATATTGAATACACGCCTCTTCAACGCTGCAGTAATGGCTGAATTCATTTCACAAGATAAAATTGTATTTCCCATGTTCGTTTAACAGCGGTGTCTTTCATTTTAACCATTTTCATTCACACCTATCAGACTATAAATTAAAGGCTCAACTACAAACGCTTGTTTGGTTGGTTACCATTTGTCTTCTTTTACATCGGCATAATCACATGTGGACCAGAGATAAATTACATTCCTAAAACATTAATTTGCAGTTTATCTGAAATTTACAACTATTGTCACTGATCAACATCGGCTGTATTTAGTAGTAGTGGTTTTTCCGTGTTGTAGGAATAATCACGAACTTTTGAAAAGTAGCATATTTCACGTTTCCTATTGGTTTAACAGACATTGGAGGAAGAGGGATTGACATTATATATGTTTGTATTTATTATACAAAGTGTATTTTAATTATAAACGAGGAAGTTTTATTTCACCCTGTTTTACTATCCTTTCAGGCTATACACATTTAATTGACAACCCACCTCGGTGGTTGAATGGTCTAACGCGTCACTCTAGCATTAGACTGGACTGCTGATTACGGGAAGATAGGGGTTCGAATCTTCGTTGGGTGTATTGATCTGGATTTTCTATTATTTTTTTTACGCTTTCCCTCCATGCTAATTTGGGTGCACTTCCTCTAAGTCCAAGCTCCGTCATAACTAACGCATTAAAGTAATTAGTGAATGTATATATAATACGAACAGACATGGTGATAAAAAGATAATTAAGTAAAAATAAGTTCAGATGGAATATAGAGTAATTGCATCCGTATTTGCGAACCACCCTCAATACATCAGACTGAGATTCCAACCCCAAGCTCCCCTTCATCGACAATCCAGGCTAATAGTCCACTTTCCCACCAATGAGGGAGAAGTGGTGGGGGATGGTCCTAAAAAGTGAAACGCCCGACTGCAAAGAAACAAGTCCTTACTTCGTACCCAGATGATGCTTTGATTGGTTTGATTTATTTATTTTAGGTATTTAACGTGCACTTTCCGAACCTAATGATTATATCAGCTACAAGATTTATAGACTAATTTAAATTTAGAACTGGCATAGCACCCAACTCTTCGGAAATTAGCAAATATTCATAACTTTGAAAGGGGAGATCCATATTTCATCAATGATACATTTTTCGGTTATGCCGGGAATAGAACATGTGACCCTTAGCTTGGTAGTCAGACATGCTGTCACTACTGTTGGTTTGCTTTTTATTTGTACGATTTTGCACCACGTCTTACTACCCGTATGAGTTATACGCTTAAGTAATGATTACGCTAATGGGTTAGTAATTGGAAAGGTAGAATATAATGAAGTGAGCCCGCATTTGTGTGGAGAGTGGAAAACCGTTTAGGAAAAACCACCCCCAGTTCATCCGAGCGAGATTCAAACCTTGATCTCCCCACCCTCAGCAAGATAGCTCAACATGAAACTAGTGCGTTACTTAACTACGCCACCGAAGTGGGTTCCTAGTAAAAACGTTCGAAAGATTAATCTTGTATTACTAAATGGAAATTAAACTTAAACACAACAACGCCGGGAGTATGCAGCTGTAAGTACGTACATGTACAGCAAGTTGCATAACATTAGGCGTACACATCACAGCAAATCTTCCAAACTCCCGCCCCAACTTGGTCGCAACATTGTCTGTTATTGTTATTATTATTATCATCAGCAGCACCACGTCTTACTACCCGTTCGGGTTATACGAACCGACAATAATGTGTAATGGTAGGGTGATTGTGAGATGAAATGGAGGACCTACAGTTTAACGCGGGATCCAAACCACGGTGGAGGCCCGGCATCCCACACATTCACAAGTTGTGATTAATACACGTCTTGTCAGAGGTGAAGGAAGGTTTTGGTAATCAGATAAGTCTGTGCCGGGACCGAGGATTGAACCCCGGACCCCCAGTACAGAAGTCTGACACCTTACCCCTAGACCGCCAGGTCACCGTCTGTCTATTAAATTTGACACGTGTTCACCCTTCAGCAACGTATCTAGTCGCCAGGCATATCTGTCCGGCTTGATGATATGTAACATGTTGTACACGTAAGTACTTACAGCTGCGTACTCCAGGCGTCGTTACGTCTCACTTCAACTTTCATTTAGTAGTCCAAGGTAACTTTCCCGGACTTTTTTTTTACTGGTATTTTCTGTTTCTTTCTGCCCACATAGGCTGTGGTTTAAGTTTGGACAGATAGTTTAGAAACACCCTGTTTATATCTGAGTAAAAGTGTTTTCAAAAGTTCACCTAAATTTTCCAAGTAATAATAAAAAGAGTTTACGTTAGCTGTTGCCATTGGTCGAGAACCCCATTCAAAGTTAAACCAAAATCTAAGTTCAAGAAAACCCAAGAGACGCATTGTATCAAGTGGTTTTTTTTTTTTTGTGAAATTATCTAGTAGAATATTTCATTAATCGTCATCAGTAGCAATATATATTCAGTTTTATTCATTCATTTTATTATCTGGCGTGAAAACTTGTGTATGTGGTGTGATTTCCCTGAAGTATGCTGGCGAAATATGATATATAACAAGGCAGAGATATCACAAAGTTTAGAACATGTTATTCCATCTGACAAACATTTCTGTTAGTTTAACAGAATCTATCAAATCCGCTTCGGTATTCGCTTGTTATAACACGATATTCCTCTGACAAGACACTTTGTGAATGTGGGGAATGCCAGGCCGCCACCGTTGGTTCGGATTCCACGTTAAACTGTAGGTCCTTCATTTCATCTCACAATCACCTTACCTTTACACATTAGCGTAAGTGCGTATAACCCGAACGGGTAGTAAGACGCGGTGCTAATAATAATAAACACGCTATTCTCCTATTAGACTGGACTGATAGCGGGGAGATTGAGTGGGTTAAAAAAAATTGTTTATCCTTTCCCTCCACGCAAATGTGGACACACTTCATATAAATATAACCTCCCTAATCCCTAAAACTATTATCGTTATTAGTACATAAGTGTATCCCGAAATTAAGATGCATTGATAGAAAAACTTTTAAAAAAAACCTATCCAACACCTTAACTCAATCAGTAGCATGTCTGCATACCGAGTTAAAAGTCCCGGGTACGATCATTGGCATGACCTTATTTTTATTATCATGAGTGAAATGTGAGTTTTACCTTTTCACAGTAATGAATTAACGGCTGAGGGCTGTGTCTGTTTCAGATTTAAGTTAGTTTATAAGTCGTGTGCTGATATAATCAGTCGGATTATTAAACGCACGTTAAATTGTTTAAAAAAAGTTTCTCACTCTTCTTCATTGAGAATACAGGTGCATTTAATCTCAATCATACCATCCTTCTGTGATTATATTATAATTCGGGTGAGTAGTAAGAAGTGGAGCAAGGAAAGTAATAATTATCTACATTTTTAATACTGGATTAGCGTCAACAACCGTGTCACATATAAGGAGTTTGACTATGAGAAAATGGAGCATCATTCGTCAGGTGAAAAAAATACTTCCTGGAAAATACATTTCATGTTGTAGTCTGTTGAGATTTTAGTTAGTCTCTGACAAGACCTCTTGTGAATGTGGGGAATGCCAGGCCTTCACCGTGGTTCGGATTCCACGTTAAACTGTAGGTCCTCCATTTCATCTCACAATAACCCTACAATTACACATTAGCGTAAGTGCGTATAACCCGAACGGGTAGTAAGACGCGGTGCTAATAATAATAATATTTAGATAGTCTCATTTCCACTGGTCTGAGTTGGGCATGCCAGTCGAACACAATGTCACCAAGCCCACCTGTAAACTATAGTACAATCTTCATAGGAAGAACCTTAAAGAAAATTTAAAAAAAAATCTACCAGCATTGAGATATTTTACTATATTATTAGTGTTATTTTATAGGTATTGATATTATTTATAAAGGGTGACAGTTGCATATCACGTGATTTGAAGTATGGATACCTAAAATTAGACCTAGTTAGCTTTGCTAGCTGTCTACCTATGAAAAATGAACTATATTTGTATAGGAAAGTAATATAATTTCAATATAAAATATTTAATTTTTTCTTAATTTTATATCACTTATTTCACAGCTATCTCGGATCTTACAAAAATAAATGGACTCCAATAAATGTGCCTAACGACAATATAAACATAAAAATGATCATATTTGTGTGATCCAAGCGTCATTCTCTCAAACGTCTACACGAGTTGTTGAGCCCATTACCCCCGTGTTGTTGTCGTTAGCAAGCGCAGGGGGCTTAACCCGTCTTGGGGGACTTTAGTGACACAGTGTTTGAGGGTTAATGAGCGGGTTCTAACCCGTGGGTTATACAGCACTCACTCCGAGGAATGAAGCGTATATACTCGGGGGATATACTTTAAGAGGGGCTTCACCACACACAGACAAATTAACCTGTCTTCTTATATAACCGAGTATATATTACTCTGTTTAATAGGACTTTCAGGTAGGAGTCTAGTATTCTCTTGCATCATTTGCTGGTTCAAATGTTCAGTACAAGGTAGGTACTTTTATTAAGAATTTTTTTTTAATGTCTTCACAAAACTAAAGTTGTTTGGCATTTATTTTAACCATGTGCTCCACGTTCATTAACGTGTCGTGGCTTGTTACAAGATTAGTGTGTATGTGTGATTGGTCAACATATCACAGGTATAGTTTTAACAAAGCTCTGATTACCCTGGGAAGAATCTACGACACGTCACTGTCTACTTCATGAAAACTCGTCTAGTTTAACCGAATATTTTACACTAATCATTTGGGCTGAGAAAGTTGAAATGTGAAGGAAATGTACCCACACTTGCGTAGAGAAAGAGTAGGACAACGTTTCAAGGAAAAACTACTACGAGTAGGACTAACATTTAGCAGGTAAGCGAGTCGAATGGATAGAAAACATTTATATTTACTGGCTCACTTGCCTTCCCCCCCACTCCAAGACCTCTCTAACTGGAATGTACACTAAACCATCCATACTCGACCTGTGTGAGCACATTCAGCACACAACGTGCTATCCAGTCCAGTATTTGAGAGCATTCGCCACTTTGATCGTTTCTGTTGATTTTTCTCTGGATAGTTAATAGTTTATATAACCCGATTCGGTAGTCGTATAGCCCAAGGCGAAGATTCACGCTTGTATTCACATACATGTTATGCAATCCTGTGCTGCAGAATAGTTTCTACTTACTGTGGATTCAAACGTTCATCGACAAACAAGAGCAGAACTGAAATTGTAGTCACGAGACAAGCTCTAAACCAATAACAAGAAATCAGCGTGTCTCTCTGAACTAATAGGGACAATCTTATATCTGTCGGATATTCTACATAAAATATGCGTGGAAGAACTAATCGAATTTGTAAACCAGCCGACTCAACCAGTGCGCATGCACCTAAAACAACAAAATCAATACGTGTATGTGTCTACAAGGCTAAATACAAGCAGACAGCTGCGTCTACTGTTGGGAAATGGTTTGAAATAACTAGTTAAATGAAGAGTGTGCGCGTCGTTTCTATTCTGTGTTGATTTGTTTCACTAACCGACACAATAATTAGAAAATATTCATCATGACAGTATTCTAAATATGTTCAACAAACTTTTTAGGCCCCGATAGACTTGCAAACTTAACAAAGGTCCCGTGATCTCTCATATTTCTTCACTATACTTTTAATTCCTCTATTTTTTCGTCTCAAAATCTTATATTTTTCTTCCCTTATCTTCTATTTATCTTCCCTAGAATATTCATGTTCCTACCTTTATAGAAAAAGTATAGGATTGTGCCGATACGTCAGTGAACACCCAGTGTTTCCCATAAACCTCCGAGAGAGCACCTGGCCAGCTCGCGGAGGGTATTCTCCCGTGGGAAAAAGTAGTTCGAGTAGTTGACGTAGGGACCTAATATGATGTATGTGAGATAGTAAGAGTTGTTTTGTTAAGTGAAGAGGGTGAATTGATACCCCCTACCCCCTCTGATTAGTGGTAAAAACCAGTGCCAACCATTCTAGCTCGTTTGGGCAACCATAAATTCATTTTTTTTTGTAAATTTGCGTTTTATTGAAACGAGTGTCCCTTGCTATCTAGAGTGGTACAAGATGGATAAAATGTTTGTTTTTATATATTTATTTATTTAAATTTCCTTTATCATTTTGGTCACAAGTAAATATTATTTAAAAGTACTTTATATATTTGCGAGTTAAAAATACTAAAAAAATATATCGACTTTTCTTTTCTTATGCAATCAACTAAAAATTGCTGTCACCGATCCCTGATCTAAAGGATTTGTTTGTACACTATTAAGTATATTATTAATTAGCTATTTAGTGTTTGTGTTTCAAAGCATTATACATACGGTGCACACGAATTGCAAAACATCTCAGTAATACCCTTACACGAACTACGGAGTAAAAATTAAATTCATAATCACTTTGTTTAAAATGGAACATGGAGTTTAGGCTAGGCTAGGTTAGGTTAGTTTAGGTTAGGTTTGATTAGATTAGTTTAGATTTGGTTAGGTTAGGTTAGGTTTGGTTAGGTTAGTGGTTATGAGTTGAATGGGATTATAGGTTGTTCCACAATTCGTGTGAACCAGCTGACAGGTATCCTTTATTCCGCAATTCGTGTGAACCAGCTGACAGGTATCCCTTATTCTGCAATTCGAGTGCGCTCTAGATATCAACATGTAAACTGTTGCGCCACTCAAGCAAATTCCGTTCCAAAATTTTGGCGGATGTGTGACTCAAGGTTTATAAAATTCAATTTAGTCTAGCTCTAACTCTGAATTTAAAAATAATTATATTTTTTTTCTAAGTTTCTTGGTGTTTGACAATAAGGGAAAGTGAATTAATACAAATGTTATAATGAAATGAGTAAATAAATAAAGACATGATTTAAACAATAAAACAATATAACTCTTGAAATCGTAAAAACAAAGTTTGTCATCAGAATTAAAAGGAGTAAATAGTCAAAACTTGATTTAAAATTGATTATAAAGTTTAAAAAGTTTTAAGAATACGTAACAACACTCCAGAAAATCAAATTAATTAATATTGTTATTTTAAGTTGTCCACCGTGGCCTTTGTGAAAATACGAGTATATTAATTTTATATATCTTTTGGCATTTTTATGTCATCCAAACCTTTCCTTCACCTCTGACAAGACGTGTATTAATCACAACTCGTGAATGTGGGGAATGCCAGACCTCCACCGTGGTTCGGATTCCACGTTAAGCTGTAGATCCTCCATTTCATCTCACAATCACCCTACCATTACACATTAGCGTAAGTGTGTATAACCCAAATGGGTAGTAAGACGCGGTACTACTACTAATAATAATGTATGTCATAATTAGTCTTAGTGGAAAAATGGAGAGGTTGCGACTTCTCCGAGTTATAAAAAACAACTAAATACAGGATAGTACCTAAATATATTCTAAAACCAACTTTTTTTTTGGGGCAATATCTTGATACCCTTTTATATGTGATAAATAGAATGATTGGAGTTTGATAAATAAAAATCTGCATTTTGATATTAAAATTCTATAAATAAAAAGCCCGTTGGGAATAAAAAATGGTAAAAAAACACAACTCCAAAGTGTTAAGTGGTATGAATTCCTTTTGATCACAATATAACTATCATCAAACACATATTTTACTTCTTCCTTAATGGTCTTTGGTTGAGTGAAATAATTTTTCTATAAGTTAATGAGAACTTTGATGTGTTGTTGGAATATTTAGGAAAACAATTTATAATAGCCCCGTTGGCACTATTTTTTCTGACCATTTCCGGCATAAAAAGGCAAAGAATGATGATGTATCTTAATTGATAAAAAATATGTACGGTTTTTATATGGTTAATTCTCATCAAATTCCACATAAATGACCATTATTCACATATAAAAGTTCAAGTAGTCAATTTCGCTAGAAGATTCATTTTCTTTTAATTCTACATTTTAAATTAATACAATGATCTTTACAAATATTTTTTTATTCATTTCAATGTGCTAGTAAGAGTTCGTAAAAACATGTCGCGTAAAATGTAGGTGTGCGCCCAATTTCTTACGGCCCCGACACAAACTCCGTATCCGTAGGTCCGTGGTCCGTAAGAAATCGATGCCACAGTATCAGATTGCTCTGGCCACAGAGTTCTTAGCCGTAAGTCCGTACTACGTAGAAGTTGATCAACTTTATCTTTCTAAGGACTAGTTTACACGGGCTACTAATCACAGCTGAGTAAATATATGTATGCGCGTTGGGATCTATCTTAAACACCAAAATAAATGTTTTATAATTAGATTTAATTTTGTGATTGGTTATATGCTTGTTAAAGATCAAAACCCATATAGTCATAGAGGAAGCACTAAAATAAAATTAAAAGTGTTTGCTTTGTTTATATTCAGAATAATAGTACCTATATTTGTTTTGCATTTTCAGGCTAATTTGTTTTAAGTTTTATAGTTAAAATCGTGTTATAAATATATTTTTTGTTATTATACTACATTTTAAGTATGTCCTGGAAGTTTTCTCAACAATTTTTTGTCTGTTCAGTTTCTTTTATTGATCAGCTGACTGATTGGAGCTCACCACTTGCTGATAGATGTAGACGATTTTCTTTCGAAGTTTTCGATTGGATGAAGTCTCTGACTATCTCATTGGTTGGAAAGGTCACGTGATTACGGCTATGGACTGTGTAGTCGCGAATAGAATTTCTTGAGGACCAAGATCACGGAGTACCTACGGATACGGAATCTGTGTCGGAGAGGTTTGCGAAATGTCAACTGAAGATTAAGACGCCGCATATCCTGTTTTCCCCTCCCCTTGTAACCCCTCCTTGAGAGTCTAATGGTCCGGCTAATTTACTCCACCCAAACGCCCCAGCCTGTCTCACCAGAATTAGGTTACGTTAGAAGAGTGNTAGAAGGGTGGGGGTGGGGGGGGGGGGTTGGTAGAAGATAGTGGGGTTTATAGAGCGGAGGACATTGAAGTAGGAGGGGAAGGGGGGGAGCTAGCACACCCTCTTCTATTAGTTAACCAATTGCAATGCGGAATTCCTTTAATCACTTTTCTCTCCTTTCACACCCTTCTCACTCCAGCAAACTTCTGTTCGGATTCTGACGATGACAATGCGGTAGCACAGCTGACGTTCAGAACTGGGCTTCTATAGTAGAATTGTGGCTATGTTCAGGAATGTAATCAGTTAATGTTTTTTTAATTAATTTCCATTGAAACTATTAATTTTAAGGTGTGATTTCGTTTCTTTACAGTCATAGTCTTCATAGATTATTCAAGTCGTGTAAGGAGGGTAGAGCGGAAAACCATTTAGGAAAAACTACTTTTATCAGACCCAAGTGGGAATAGAGCTCCGATCTCCCAGTCATCGGTAGTCCAATGTAACACGCCAGTGGCGCCTTAGAGCTTAGACCCAATTGACACGGAAGCGGTTAAAGCGTACTTAATGGACAGTAAGCTGATAAATATTATATGATTTGCCAGTGATAGGAGGGTCAGGGTTTTAATCCTAGTCAGGTATACAGGAGGCTTTTTTTTGGTGCCTCAATTGTGTTATGTTTTCCCACCACGTGAATGTGGGTATATTTTCTTTATTATTATTATTATTATTATTATTATTATTATTATTAGCACCGCGTCTTACTACCCGTTCGGGTTATACGCACTTACGCTAATGTGTAATGAATGGTAGGGTGATTGCGAGATGAAATGAAGGACCTACAGTTTAACGTGGAATCCGAACCACGGCGGAGGCATGGCATTCCCCACATTCAAACGTTTATAATTTCTTTAAACTAGACTTTACTCTAGTAGTGTAATTATACGGATAATCTCTACGGGTAATAAGATGAGGCATACATATACACACACACACACACACACACATAAATAAAATACGAGTAAGTGGGATCATTTACGTACTGTTTTAAGTGTTTAATAACAGGTATAGTAATATTTACTTTGCCCACAGAATAGAAATCCCTGTGGAACACCATCATTTGATGTAATTATTTTCTTTAAAATAATTAAATAGAGTACTGTACTGAATTAAAACAATAAATCTCTTAGCTAGTAAAACGTAAAGCCATATAATTATTTATAATATACGGGCGGGGTGTCCCAAAAAATACTTTGTAATAAAGTACCGTTTATCTCGTAGCAGTTCTTCTTACAACATATGTTGCAAATGTACCCCAACGATCTGAAGACATGTCTGGACATGGTTATTCTTATCAAATGATATGATAAGAAGAGTATCCAGACATGTCTTTAGGTCCATGGGTGAAATTTTATGACATACGTTCTAGGAAGAACTGCTATGAGATACGTGGTACTTTACTGCACAGTAACTTTTGGGGCATCCTGTATATTAAGTTTGCTCCCAAATGTGTAATGCAGTAGAATAAGATGGATTACAAAGAGTGAGGTAGACTAGGGCATCAGGGAACATCAGAATATCTGCTTCTTGTAGCACGGCTAGTAGTTATACAGCACTTCCTCTTCTTTCTATCCCCCCCCCCTTTCTCTCAGGCTATCATGCCCCAAGATGATAGGACCGAGGGTTGGCCTTCTCAAGTGTCTTTGGCCAAGGGGAAGACTAAAGTCCAATTTTCATTGAAAGGACCTTTTACAAACACACACACACACAATCATAAATGTAATTATTATTATTAATATTATTATTTGATTTTATATTTAAAAATAGATGGTACGGTGCACAGCAAAGACTTTCTCCATCTTATGGTCTTAAAATATACATTTACTTAAAAAGCTTAATATTTATGAAACGAAATAATAGGTCTACACATTGTTGTAGAAACATTACACCAAAGATCATAAATAAAATAATATACACTGTTACTTACTTACTTACTTTATGGCATTAGGAGCTAGGAACACTGTTGCAGAAAAATTGAAAACAGAGAAACGTCTTTGTCCACCATAGAGCATAAGAATTACATTAATTTTCAAATAACTGAATTAAAAATAATATATATATATTTGCTTATAGCTAAGAAATTATTGGTTTTATAAAAATAAATTTCAAATAATATATTTGTATCTTTAATAGTACTACAGCATTACAATGATAATTTATTTCATATCCCAAATAGTTGCTGAGAAATGATGAAAATTTTAAAATTAAAATGAAGAAGCTTGATTAGATATTAAATGTATTCAAAACCGTTAGAACAAATTTTGAGAAAATTGATTTTATTTCCTCTTTTTGCGCTTCAGTAAACTACCCTCAAATTTAGGGTTGGACATCTAATTCCAAAAACCCTTCAGGGGGACCTTATGAAAATCCCAGATACAAAGTTTGAGCCCAATCGGTAAATTAGTTTTGGGTCTAGCCTGAGGTAGAGAGAGATGGAATTGTAAAAACAACTTTTCTGGTTTCGTGGGGTCATGAAATGTCAACATTTATCAAAATTTCGAGTTTTTTTTGACAATAACAATACTTTTTCTCTGAGGGGTCGAGAGAAAGTAAAATACTGATAATATTTTTAATCAGAACTAGGTCACTTATCTTTAAAACTGAGAGAAAAAGATTAATGTCAAACCTTATCATTAATTTCCAAAATTAATATTGTCCCTAACTAAATTATTCTCTGTATAGGCCGAGAGCCAATAAATATTATAATAAGAATAATTTTAATATTATCAAAGCAACCTCTAACAACATTGGGTTGGTAACTATATTTTAAATAATCACAATTTATTTAGTCATAAGAATAAAAAGTCAACATTTCTATTTTTACGGACACACTTTTTTTTTTCTTTGCGACCAAAGTTGATAATATTTTACCATTTTATTAGTTTTATTTTACAGATGTTGCTATTATCGATCAAAAGTGATAGCTGCATATCAAGTAAATTGACGTATTATTAAGTGAAAGTAAATTTATTAAATTTTCTAGCTGTTGGATTATTATTATTATTATTATTATTATTATTATTATTATTATTAGCACCGCGTCTTACTACCCATTCGGGTTATACGCACTTACGCTAATGTGTAATGGTAGGGTGATTGTGAGATGAAATGAAGGACCTACAGTTTAACGTGGAATCCGAACCACGGTGGCGGCCTGGCATTCCTCACATTCACAAGCTGTCTTGTCAGAGGTGAAGGAAGGGTTTGGTAATCAGATAAATCTGTGCCGGGACCGAGGATTGAACCCCGGCCGCCAGCACAGAAGTCCGACACCTTACCCCTAGACCACCAGGTCACCTATCTAGCTGTCGTATAAGAGTCTTCTTATGAAAATTGAACTGTAGATTGGCCTGGAAGATGTAGAGAGAGAATATAAGTTCTCTATTCCATTTCTTGCCATGAGTGAAAGAGTGAGTTAAATGTATGAGTAGAGGAAGGGAGAAGGAGCGATGGGGGTGGGATGTTTGAAGGATGGAGGGGTGGGGGTAGTGACACAACATGGTATGTTATTTTAAATATATAAGAAAAAATCTTTCGTACTTGGATAAAAAAAAAACACAATTGACCTTCTGTTATGCTTCTTTAAGTTTAATCTCAAAGTATTCACCAACATAAATAAAAAAAATCTTATTTAAAAAAATTAGCTTGATAATTTAAAAAAAAACTAAAATATCGGTTACAATAATAATACTAGCAAAATTACCTGACGTTGTTAGACAGAAAAAAACCTCTAGATTTTATTTATCCGGACTCAATTTTTTAACACATTATTTATTTGAGGTATTTTAAAGGGTACGTTCTGAACCGACTGATTATATCAGCACACGAGAATTTATACGAGCGAGAGAGAAAGAGCCTACCAATTTTGCTGGGAAGGATATTCTCACATATCTTCCAGGGTTCTATTACATGCCACAATCGACACGGGAACGACGGCTTTACTTCTCCTTCGAAGGAAGTTGTGCTACGGATTTTTATTGCTCAAGAAAAATCCGTTGACCTCTTTCGGGTTTGAACCCACAGACATTTACCTTAGGGCAAACATTTTACTCTAATACCACTGAGGTTGACTTTAACACGTTTAAAAAAAAGTATTCAAAAATTTAAAATTCCAGCCCTCTGCGAGCGTATCGCGTATGTTCATGACAAACTGATAAATTCTTTATTTTATTAATGTAGGTTATAAACGTGTAACACAACTGGGTAGTAAGACGCAGTGCTTAAAAAATTATATTATAAGGGGATAGTATTTACCAACTCAATACAAAAGAGAAAAATAATACTTTCTCTATGAGAAACAAAAAATATATTTGTTCTTCAGTTTAGCATTGCACTAAAAAATTGTT
Organism: Timema monikensis; assembly: GCA_902151445.1. Classification (NCBI taxonomy): domain Eukaryota; kingdom Metazoa; phylum Arthropoda; class Insecta; order Phasmatodea; family Timematidae; genus Timema; species Timema monikensis. The sequence goes on along the minus strand of CABFVZ010000016.1, from coordinate 162,588 downwards.
AATCCGAACTTATTGTGGCCGAAGCTTGTTCGGAGTAGCCAAATTTCGGATTATGCGGCAGAATACAGGTATACGGTATTTTCACGGATTTTAAATTACAGTTGAATGAGTTTAATCAAATTTCCATTTATTTAACTTATGTATAACACGTAATATGTACTGTAATTATTTTTAGTTACAGAAAAACACATTGTGTAGATTAACTGACTACAACATATAAACATTAAACATCTGTATTCAGATATCAATTTTTTTGCAATTTTCTATTAACTTTTTAGCTTGTTAACCAATTAAATAAATTTCACTTGACTTAACTTTTTTCCTGTTTTCTGAAAAGGGTGTTTGGATTATCCGGAATTTTATACTAACGGGGTTTTATTGTATATATGAAAGGGGTGACCTGGCGGTCGAGGGGCAAGGTGTCAAACCTCTTTGATAGGAATACGGGGTTCAATCCTAGGTCCTGACACAGACTTATCTGATTGCCAAACCCTTCCTTCACCTCTGACAAGACGTGTATTAATCACAACTTGTGAATGTGTGGAATGCCAATCCTCCACCGTGGTTCGGATCCCACGTTAAACTGTAGGTCCTCCATTTAATCTCTCAATCACCCTACCATTACACATTAACGTAAGTGCGTATAACTCGAACGGGTAGTAAGACGCGGTGATGATAATAATAATAATAATAATAATAATAATAATAATAATAATAATAATAATAATTTATGAAATAAGTATATAATTATTATGGAAAAATAGTAGCTGTTGTATAATAGTATTGATATTTCCACAAATTATAGATACATAGTCTAATACCTTAACTGCCATAATAGCTGGTTCTGTCTACTGAACCAGCTAAGGGTCGCGGGTCCGATTCTCGGCATGGCGGAAACATATATAGAGGTGTGTGACTTACTTTTTAAATAAAAATATAAATCTAAGTGAAGCTTGAAGCACGAAATTCGACGCTGAGATCAAAGATAAAGTTGTGGTTGTCATATAATAATACTTTTTTTTTAAATCATCCATTAAATGTATCTAGGGAAAGAAAAAGTTTCATAGAAAAATAAAATTACATTATATTATTTTAAATTGACATTTTAGCTATGGTCTAGTGGTCAGACTTCTTGGTTACCGATCCAGAGATTCTTGGTTAGACCCCCAGTGCTTCCAGATTTTCTGTGAATCAGTGAGTCAAGAATGGTATCAAATCAGCGTCGTGAGGACAATAATGAGGAGTTATTTGACTGAACAAGAAACAACTCCTGCCTAGAAAACTGAGATTAATGGCCGGAGGGTTTGTTGTGCTGATCACATGACACTCTCTATCCGTGGAAGCACTATCTTCGCCAACAGATATTGGCTTTAATGATCGGTGTGGTTCGATTGCGGAATGACACCATGGAGGTTTTTTCTAACTCTACTAACGTTCTAAATATCATTTAATCACCAGTTGGTGTTAACATACTGTTTAGTAGCTGTTAATAAAAATGATTATATATTAAAATATGTCATATTTAGGGATATATTTTAAATCTGTTCATGATTTCGAAGGTTTCTTCTTTCTTCGAAATGTTTCGAAGGTGCAAAGCTTATCGTGGGTGTCGAAATCGAAGTGAAATAAATTGACCTAAGAAATCTATCTTGGGTGAAATTTGAGTCTCCCCTTTTCAACGTGTTGAGTTAGTGGCTGTGGGAAGGCTGTTGCATCCATCCAAGATCAGCTGGGCTGCATCCATGGGAGGGGGCTTTGGGGGCTGAAGCCCCCCTCCCCCAGCTGAAGACACTCCCCCAGAAAATTAAGAATATTACAAAAATATAATTAGCATTATGTTCCGTCAATTAATCAATTATATTTAATATACTACCTTTTTAAACACAATGTCCCAACTTCTGTTTTACCGCCTTGGGAGTTGAATTTCGCAAAACCCCTTCTTATCGGATTCCTATGACCTGAAAGGAATCTCCATCCAAATGTCAAGATTCCAGGTCCGAGAGTTTGGGAGATTCGGTGATGAGTATTTGAGTCAGGAGTTTATTCTTTATAAACATACACTTTGACATTGAGTATTAGTCAGCCTATTTCACGTTTTGTATCACAATTTAAACTAATAAAAGATTAATATTTAAAAATAATTTAAGATTTGGCTACCCTGCCTTGTGGTTTATTTTATGTAATAAAAATAACAACATTATTCTATAGATTCCCCGGGTACACCAACTATAGTTTTGAATAAAATATTATCTATATTAAAAAAAAAATAGTGAGCCACAAAATTTCTCCTAAGTTTCTTTTAAAAGAAAAATTCTAAAACAACTGCTGACGTTGTTTTGATGACAAAACGGTCGTAAAACAGGAAGGATTTCAATCCGGAGGTTCATTGCGCCACATTGTGAGCCAAATCGGTCCTTAAACAGGGATTTTGCTGTCTGCGTTAAATTTGTGTTGGAGCGGGGCTGTAGGATAAACTAGAAATGGCGGGGAGGGTTGTGTAGGAAGGGGGTTACCAAGCGTACATCGAGAAATCGGGAAGTGGCACGATAATCCCAGGGAAATAACTCTTCGTCTTAATGCCACCCCTCCCCATGACCCACTTTGATAGTGGGGTACTGAACAAATTTCCTGCCAATCGTTCAAACCGACCCAGTGGAGGGGCAAAGCGCTGGGAGTAATATGAGTCGTTGTCATTCGTCTTCTTCGTGTTACTAAACAACAAAGGAACATTTCGTTATTGTGTTCTGTTTGAATTACGATCACCTAGGAATCAAATTAATGCTTCCAATAAGTAAAAATAGAAGAAATAACACCTACTTTTTAAAAAGATTTTTAACAAAAATCACAAATCAAGTGTGTAATATTAACATGAGAAAATTACAGTCATGTATGAGATCTTTATATAATAAAATATGTGTAATAATATAGATGTGTGACATTTTACTAAGGTATGTATTATTATCACAAATTTGATTATTTAATTAAATACATTATTCTACTAAAGGTACAAAATATCCACCTTTAAGTACACCAATAACTTCCTTCGGTGGCCACATGGCCTAAGGCATCACACTCGAAATAGACTAGACTGCGGATGACAGGGAGATGGGAGTTAAAATCCAGGTCAGATGTGCTGAGGATGGTTATCCCTAAATATTTTTCCCACTATCCCTCCCCGCAAATGTGGGTGCACTTCCTCTACATTCAACCTTACTCATCCCTTAGCTTGATTATCATACATGCTTATTACCTGAATAGGCAGTAAGATGCAGAGCTAAAAAAAAAATATCCGCACCAATAGAGTAAGGATTGGGAGATTGAATTAATAGTGAGTGTAACCAACAGCAAACAAGAAAGATATTATGAGTAGAATATCACGGACAAAGGAAGCCTTTAACAAAAAGAAATACATTACTAACGGGGACTAACATAAATGTAGAACTAAGAAAAATGTTCCTAAATTCTTATGTTTGATGCGTTGTGCTTCGCCGATGTGAAACATGGACCCTTGAAGCAACCGAAAAGAAAGGATAAGAAGCATTTAAAACGTTGTGCAACAGTAGAATATTGAAAATATCATGAATGGAGATCAAATACACAAGTGCTAAGGAAAGCAAATGAAGAAAGGAAACTTTGTAAAGGTATATACTTCTAAGGGTCGGTATTATGACTCCTGGATAAATATTAATCTGGCAGATAAATATTTCTATCTGGTGGACAAGTTAAAAGTGCGTATTATGACTGCCAGATAACATTTATATGCCAGATGAAAAATATTTATCCATCACATTTTTATCGGGAAGTTTAAGTACCTGATAACTTTTATCTGGAAGTTAAAATGGTTGTTGCCATAGTGATGCGTTGTTTTTTAATGAGGTTTCAGCTATCATAATCTGTTTTTAGGTTAAAATCTTAGTTCACGTGTTTAGTAAGCACAGGCCCGGGCTCAAACTATATAAAGTTAGATAATTTAACTCAAACTTTCATATAAACTGACAGGCTATTTGTAGAGTTACATTAATATAAGAACAAATTATTTAAATGTGAGTACAATAAACGAAATTTTGTTAAAGTTTTACCAAACTATTGCCCACATTTTGGCAGACACCGAAATTAATACTTGCAAAACAACTTAGCTTCTGCGCCCCCCTGACGCCATCCATTTCCTCGCATGCATTTATCCACCATTATTTAACAAATGTTGAGCGTTCTCACCACTCGCTATTTTGTAGCGCTATCAGCAGGGCTTATACGCATGCGCGCACCAGTAAAAACAGTACCAACCTTGCGTGTTCTGAATAAAAATTTATTTATCCTACAGATAGCTATCTTGCAAATAAATTCAGGTCAGTGTCGTGGCACAATACAATACATCGATGCACACGCTTTACATTAACGGGTTATTTCTAATATCCTCACAACGACCAAAGAAGCTGTCTGCTTGCACTTAGCTCTACAGCGCATGCGTTGTCATATGCACATGTGCACTGATCTTAAATGGTTGGTTTTGAGATTGGATTGATTCTCTTGTACTAAGCATTTCAGGCAGAGTAGACAAAGTAGAGATGAGTTGAACTTTAGCGGAACAGCTCGTGCCGATAAGGCGGAAATCTTATGAATGGTTTAGAGCTTGTCACGTGACTACGTTAATGTTCTGCGCTAGTTTTTCGGCGAACGTGTGAATCCACAGTAAGACTGGAGTACATGATTCAGAGAGCGAACAGCGTCAACAGAACACAAAGATGTAAAATAATTGACCGAGAATAGGCAAAAGTTGAAAGCTGCAGCAAATAAATCGCAGGATTGATGACCTAATGATGATGATGTAACCCACGTGCACATCAATATGGTTTAGAAATACTTCATATAATATTCAAACTAATCAATAAAACAACGACTCATGGGGTGGGGGTGTATTCTGTTCTTTGGAAGAGTCACCAAAACTTTTTTATCTGCCCTCTTGGGATCTAAGTTGTGGCACAGAATTAGTAATAAATATTTAAACTAGGTATTCTAGAGAGTTTAGATTCGTAAAGTTATAAAAAAAAGTATCTTGAATACAATTTATAAACACCTTGACTCAATTTAACACTAATTCTCTTTCTTGTTTAAGACGTAATGGACATGATAAACAAAATGTAATTTGTCAGTGGCATTATTATTAAACAACTTTTTTTTTTAAATTCAATTTCAATATTTTCACATTGACGAAAATTGTAGATTTTTAAAGCTTTGTCTTCCTTGGTCAAACCCCAAGTGGCTTGTGGTTGTGGGTTTTTGATATGGTTAACAAGGCTTGACATGACTGTACTAGTAAAATGTTCCCTCCCATTCAGTATCAAAATTGCACTTTAAGCCAATAAACACATACACACGTTCATTACCTTATTTTGTATGTGCTTGCTCAAATGGATAGAGAGGGGAAGGGAACAGCTTAATAGTACAGTCCCGACTAGCCTTGCATGCCTTGGTAACAACGCATGAGCCATACTTAAATATTTTTACATTCAAACTTGATCTTCAAAATATTGAAAAAGTTGAATACTACTCATAAATATTATTATTATTATTATTATTATTATTATTAGCACCGCGTCTTACTACCCGTTCGGGTTATACGCACTTACGCTAATGTGTAATGGTAGGGTGTTTGAGGGATGAAATGGAGGACCTACAGTTTAACGTGGAATCCGAACCACGGTGGCGGCCTGGCATTTCACACATTCACAAGATGTCTTGTCAGAGGTGTAGGAAGGATTTGGAAATCAGATAAATCTGTGCCGGGACCGAGGATTGAACCCCGGCCGCCAGCACAGAAGTCTGACACCTTACCACTAGACCACCAGGTCCCCTATTACTCTTAAATAAAATTTCGAACTAATACGTGATCAATTAATAATACTTGTAGTTTTAACCTTGTAAAGAGAATAGAAGATTGTGGTAGATGAAGGAAAATATCTGATTGATTGAGAGTGTGACGTCATTCAGTACACAAGCTATCGCATATCATTAACAAAGCTATATGGAAGACATACTAAGTTGTTAAAAATTAGGTCACACTTTGGAAGCTTAAATTAATAATAAATCGACCTTTAAAATCCACACCAATGTCTAATTAACGTCATTACCCAACTTATTTAAAATATATGTGTGTTTCAGAACTGTTGTTTACTGGGTGACTAAATCAACAACATAATAAAATTCCTCCACGTAGCGTTGTGTTTCTATTCTCTCTACATGGGTTTTGACACTCAGTAATATTGATATCTCGTTGCTTTGTAAACAATACAAGGGCTTCCCTTACCGCGATATCAGTCAAAAACGTTATTTTTTTTTATAAGAACAACGATTAAAGATACTTCCTTATAATTTACAACTAATTGGATTGACATGGGGTTTGGACCCAGATTTAATTATTCTTAGTCATCCAAATATAGGTTTAACTTAAACAAGTTAAAACATAATATTGATGCGACAGAGTTTTTTTCAATGAAAATTTAATTTTCCTATATCTACGTCCTTCATTCTCCCTCTCCCTGTCCTGCCCTGTGGACCAACGGAGACCAACATGGCCACCGGGCGTACCGCAAACAAAGAAACAATAGCATGGAATACGAATGCGTTGATTGACAAAGGGTAAAGCACATAAACAAGTCAATGCAGTAGAGTAAATGGATTGTAGGGGTAAATGGTTCCGTGGGGTTGGGTGGGTGGGGGTAAGGGGGTGAGTGGAATTAACGAGGGCTTGACAATCCCGCGCTAACAAGGAGTGGCAGGCAAAGGAAGCTGGCAAACATATCAAACAGGTGAAAGGGTGGTGGGGTGTGGAGTGTTAATGGTGGTGTTCTTTGCAAGTTACACACAAGTTCTGTGTTGCAAAAGCTTTTTTGTTTTTTGAACCTTGTTTTACTACCCCTCCCAGGAAACACGCATATTCACATTCGTGGTGTAGGGAATTTAGACATTTGAGGATGGAAATTTTCCATTTTGAAAATTTTTCACATTCATCATGTGAAAAAAATCGTCAATTATTTAAATTGGAGAATTGAAATCGAGACGGTATATCCCAAGTTTTCAAGTTTACACTTCACTTTCGTTCTGCCTTAGGTCGTTAACAACAGAAATATCACCAAGAGAGTTACAATAAAACAATAACAGCGTAGCCAAGTTGTATTCTTACACTCACATATCAACTGCAGCGCTTGGTGGTTGAATCTGTCCCTAGCGACAAGTCTGCTGCAAAACAGTCATCTTAATTCTTCCTTTTTCTACTACTAACTTACCCGAAAATTTAACTAAAAATCAATGGTAGCCCTTGATGTGAAAGAAATTAAGAAGTTTTTAAACTAAATTTTGGAATAACATAAATCATAAAAGAATACACTTATAATTATTTGTAATGTACTTGGCTCAAAGACTAAAATTAAGATTATAAATAGAGGCACCAATAGTGAGGAAATAGGTTAAGTAGTAAAGCGGGGGTATCAATTTTCAACAAGGCAGCCTCAAACATAATGTATCCAAGATAACTTTCATTTTGGCCTTTACTTACTTACTGTATGGCATCAGAAACTCGAAAGTACACTACCGCGCTTACAAAATTACGCCACATTATCCCTATCTTGAGCTAGTTCTATCCACTCCATCTCATTACACCCTATCCCTATCTTGAGCTAATTCTATCCATTCCACCTCATTACACCTTATCTCTTTCAAGTTCATTCTAATGTTTTCCTCCAATCTGCGTCTAGGTATTCCCATTGGTTTCTTCCCAATGGGTTTGCCAATCAGTAACATTAACACATTTCTAGAAACTTCCATTCACGCTGCATGTCCTTCCCATCGTAACTTACGAGACTTAATAATCTTAACAATGTATTGTTATGAGTACAGTATATGTAACTCATCATTATGTAACCTCCTCCTTTCCCCAGTATCCCCATATCTTTTGGACCAAATATCTTCCTAGGCACCTTGTTTTCGAACTCTCGAATTTTGTTTTCGTCGTATAAGGTAAGAGACCACGTTTCAAACCCATTTAGAACAACCGGTAAAATTACAATTTTTATATTCTGAATTTTACATTTCTTAAAAGCAGGTGAGATGTCTACAACTTACAGAACGAGTAATAGCGTGGATTGCCCGACTGTATTCTTTTCCTTGTTTCCAATCTTAGATAGTTTTTGCTTGTTAAATTTTTCCTAAATACTTACACTTTTAACCCTTTCAAACTATATGTTGTTCACAGTAATCTCTAAATTATCGTCCCCAATCTGTATTCTCTATGGAATCATATACTTTTATTTTCAAATTTCACTTCTAAACCTTTTTTATTACTGGCCTCTAGTAAAATTTCTGTGTCTTTCAACAGCTTCCTTACTATTTCCCAACAGAACTAAATCTTCTGCGTATCCTAATAGCTGAATTGCACCGTTTAATGTCAACCTTACCCTATTATCTTGCATTGCCATAACATCATAATCTAAGACTATAATAAAGAGTAATGGTGAAAGTGCATCTCATTGTTTCAACCCATTATGTATTTTGAAACTATTTGATAAGTTACATCCAGCCTATACCCTGCCACAAGTATAAATCCAACATACATCATTAATGATGGAGTATGTAGCAAAGTTATTATATTTGATTGTTACGGTTACAGCCGCATCTAAATATAATATTATTTAAATGGAAAAATAAAACCGCGTCATGGGAATCGAAACCAGGACCTTTGACTCGGTACGCAAATGATCTACCTCTGAGCTATCCAGGAATCATCACCTGACCACGATAATTCTTCACTAATATTTTAAGATAGAGTCTGTGATGGATGTGTGTAAATCGTCAGCTACATATCAACAGGGCCTGGACATTGCTGACCGAAAAAGATAAAACAAAGACCTAAAATTCTAAAAAATTACTTCAAAATTTCAAAAAAATGATCTAAAAATATGAACACAAACTTGCAATAAATGCACACGACTAAATTAAATACGCACTTTACGAGTGTATAATTCAACGAAAGGCCTTTTTCAACTGAATTTTTGCATGCTGCTAAATATAACATGATTTACAAATACCTGCTTCAGAAGTAAATATTAGCTACCCCTTCCAAACGCAACCCTCTCAAGCCTAGTTGCAGTTTCACTAGGAATGTGTATTTTACAACCATACATGCAAAGAGAATAAAAAGTTTGTTGACTACATTATCTTCTTAACCCGAGAAACTGTACGTTTAAAAAAATGTATTATTGAATATCCATATATTTATAAAATATCGATAAGATTAAAAATATATTTATTCAACATGAATGCCTTAAAATGACTCAAAAATCCCTTAAAATGCATAAGAATTACAAAAAAAATGAGGCAAACCATAAAATACGACTTTAAATCCCACAATGACAAAAAACGATAAAATATGCATTTCTACAACAAGGTGATCATAAAGAGAGTTTGTGTACTTATGAGCATCGTATGTGACGAACAACATGTGATGTCATAAAAATCTGGGCTCTGTCGATCAATTAAGTCCACGAGCTATCAGATAACACAATAATCTTCGGATAACCATTAGCATGTTACCATACCTGAATATCTTAGTGATTAGAGCATTTACCTTCAAAGTCAAAAGTCACGGGTTCGATTCCAGTGTACAGGTATCATTTTTCAATTAAAAAGAATACCTCAATTAGCTTGAGAAATGAATCTGTTCAGTTATTGATCCATATAATTGAAATCCAGACTGATGATCCCCAACCATTTTCTCTGCATAACGGGTCAGTCTCATTAAAATTATATTAGAACTAAGTAAATACTAACTACAAGAAAGCACTTACTGGATATTAGTATCTTTTTATTTCTTGATTATTATTAATAAGTTTAAGCAAGATAGATAAAATGTTAAACATCTAAATCGGGCAACTTTAGTTACTAACATTATTTAGGAATTATTAAAAGTAATATTTCATTTAAAATTTATAATATAAATAATAATCATTGTATTTTTCATAGTACTTAAGATATTTAGGATTTTGTATACATTTAAAACACTTATGCAAGCTATTTTAACTGTGTGTTGTATTTTTAAACATAGGGTTCAACCCAGTAAACAGGAAACCCTTGAAAAACTTTCGCACATTCAACCTACACCCCCGCTCCCCCACTCAAAAAAGAAATTAAATACTCAGTGAAGTGTATACACAAAATAGCAAAGAGAGTTTATTTTCGGTAATTGATACAAAAATATTGTTAGATTTTTATTTTAACTTAAATTTTAAACAAACAATATGTTTTAACGTTAAACTGAGTATGCTATGTCAGATTTCGCTGAACAATCCTATCCATTGATATTTATTCATCGTTGTAGGCTTTGTATTAGTTGAGAAAAAGGGATGTTGACAACAGAAATAATATATAGCTTAAGATACACAATTTATTTATTTATAATAGTATGGATTTTAACTGTACAATCAAGATTTTTTTATATCAGAATTACGACTATCCAAAATTCTGGTTCATCCTGAACATCCATTCAAATTAAAAAAAAATCTGTATTAATATTATCTGGAAACCCTTCGATTTCAATAACGCCCTACTACTATCACTACTACTACTACTACTACTACTACTATCACTACTACTACTACTATCACTACTACTACTACTATCACTACTACTACTATCACTACTACTATCACTACTACTACTACTACTACTACTACTACTACTATCACTACTACTACTACTATCACTACTACTACTACTATCACTACTACTACTATCACTACTACTATCACTACTACTACTACTATCACTACTACTATCACTACTACTACTATCACTACTACTACTATAATCACTACTACTACTACTACTACTATCACTACTACTACTACTACTATCACTACTACTACTACTATATTACTAATCATCAATTAGATTGTAACGTTTTTAATTCGAATCTTTAATCATCGTAATCTAGTTATCAAAACTACACTTTGTATAATTGTATATTAACATTTTGTTTCTGTTTTCTAAAAATATTTACTTTCACTCTATTCAAGATTTCTCAGTTGGTTCTAATATTATAATTTTTCATATCGTTATATCTAATTTTAATTTAAAATTGCTATCACCCCATCATTTGTATAAATATTGTAACTTTAACCAATATATTTTACAAAAATTTCCAAATCCTATATCTTATAAGATCTAGAAAACTTACTAATTGTCATATAATTTTCTTACTAGGAAAATTTGACTGTAGCTGACCTGCCCGTTGCTCGAAACCTATCCTTTCAGAATCAATGGCTAAGACTACAAACGCACACCTGACAACCATCTACTCGTATGTCAGTAATAATTCACTGTACACTTGGGAGATGTTTCCGTAGTAAATTCATTATAAGTCAGCTATTGCCGTGTGACTATATTTGAGAAACAATTAGCTCTTATGGAAGATTGTAAGTAATTTGATAGCAGTCCAGCTAAGAGTTTTCACAGTTGTTCAAGCACAGGTGAATACGCACAATAGATACAAGTTGTCTTATATTTTCTAAATAAAGAGCTCTCTTTACTTTTTAAACGAAGAAGCCCTTGTAACAGAAAAACTACATATCGGAGCCCTCATAAAATGTTTTACTCTAATATTATGAACATTCAATAAAGAAAGTTAAATTTTACAATCAAAAAATTATGAAGCAAACAGAAAGACATGCTATGCTTGTTACTTTAGCAAGTGTCCTTTATTGAAATTTGAAAAAATTACTGATGCTATTTAATAGTGTAAAAAACAAATAAAGAATATTATAAAATTGTCTCACGGAACCTGAGATAGCTCTGTACGAGCAAAATGGCTACGTGGAGCAGAATTTGAAAATACGCTGATCTAAACGCACTGTGATTTCCCTGTCTTTCAAACAAAAGTAAAATTAAATATATTTGTTTTGAAAAAAATACTATAAAATATATTTATGATTTAATATATATATATATGTATNAGACAATTTTCTGCAAGAAACTTTACTTTGGTTGGTAACATTAACTATTTACAAGATAAAGATGTGAACTATAACTATGTGAATACGCGTAATATATTTCTCTATAGCTACTGTAATATAACATATATAGTAGCAACATTGCCAAACTCTTGTCACCAGAGTAAAAATACATTTTGTCATGCTTTTCTACCTTTCTAACTGGACCGAAGACCAATGTGTTTGTTTAGTTGATGGTTTACTACCTTGACATAAAAACTCAGATAATTTTTAAGGAAATGGCAGCAAAAAAAAAAGGAATTTCCCCATACATTAGTTTATCCCAGTTTTTCTAAGACGTAAGTGCAGGTCTACTGGTCACAGAACTACTAGTAATTCTGTAATAACGATAGTAGCATGGAGGGAGTGAGGTCTACTGTTAACAGGACAACTAGTAAGACTGTAGTAACGATAATAACATGGAGGAAGCGAGGTCTACTGTTAACAGGACAACTATTAAGTCCAGTAACGATAAAAACATGGAGGGAACGAGGTCTACTGTTCATAGAAATAAAGTGAGGTATACTTTACACAAAAATAGTTTTTCCTAGAAAATTGGACTTGTCTTTAATGTTTATTTTGTGATACCTACTACCATCAGCTTTTTACAAGTTTCTCTACTGAATTAAGTAGTTAAGGATTGCCCGTGTCTATGGGATACTATACCATTTTACAGGACTTGGTGGCTACATCCAACCTCCAATTGAGAATCCCCCTTCTCTTTCCAGCAACGAGAAGGCAGTGATGCTAGCCTCTTGTTTCATCCCCTCCAAGACACCCCCTTCCCCACTCTCCGTCTTTAGTGGGTAGGGAAAGGAGCCAGAAACCACGTGTCCAGCCCAAACTCGAACCATCCACTCGTCCAACTCCCCCTCCCCCTCCCCCATTGAAAATTTGCATTCCACACTACCACCACCACATAATTTAACCTTTTCTCCCACCCCTGCACCTATAGCTTAAGCAAAGCTTACCCCCCTGCCCCACATCCACTCCTCCTGCAGGGCAGATTACCAACCACACTCACGTCTCCTGGCAGGATTAAAGCAACACGTGTTGTTATTTGAATCCAATCCCAGAATGTGCCGAGACCAATCTCCAAATGCAAGATCCACACAACCATTATTGGGGATCCCGCTGAGCTTTGTAGGCCATGAAAATATCGAGTCTGAAATATTGTTACGTTTTACGCAGAGGGACTGTTAGCGTTTCAAAGTTTGTTCAAACAATTATTTAGAATAACCAGCTTTGGGGGCCTCATGGTCTAAGCATGTGATTCTCAAACTTTATTAACGTGACCCTAAACACAATCTTTTTCCGGTCTGGCGACCCAAATGTCCGAGACATTACTTTATTATTACTACTACTATAGGTATTCTGTCTGACGACAGGCCCATTCCTTTTGTCAGTGAACTTATACCATCAATACGCCCTGTCCTCTGCCTCCTCCTTAAGCTCCCAGAATTTTCTTCTTCCCTTAATTTCATCCAATATTTGAATCCTCCTCTTTCCTAAGCTCTTCTTTCCCTTAACCTTGCCCTTTATGACGTCATGCAGAAGACCTTCATTTTTAATACGGGTTGACATTTATAGTAGGCATCTTTTTTAAAACAGAGGTGGCTAACATATATTTCAATGTAACCAAAGGTGTGGCAAATGAGGGGTGAAATTCGCCACACCACGTAAAAATTGAGAAATTAGGTTGCTCGATCGAACATTATTATTATTATTATTATTATTATTATTATTATTATTACCACGTCTTACTACCCATTCGGGTTATACGCACTTACGCTAATGTGTAATGGTAGGGTGATTGTGAGATGAAATGGAGGACCTACAGTTTAACGTGGAATCCGAACCATGGTGGAGGCCTGGCATTCCCCACATTCACAAGATGTCTGGTCAGAGGTGAAGGAAGGATTCGGTAATCAGATAAATCTTTGCCGGGACCTAGGATTGAACCCCGGCCGCCAGCACAGAAGTCTGACACCTTACCCCTAGACCACCAGGTCACCTACAGAACATTTAAAACAACACACATTGTTTGAATAGGTTTTTTCAACACATATGCACTTTGACTACTCAGTTACAGCTGCCTCTGGCTCAAATAATGAAAACTGTCCAAATTGAAAGTGTAAGAGATTTTAATGCGAAATATGACAATACTTTCATCTGGAGTTAAAGATGGAAAGAAAGTGGATGGAAGTATTGGACGGCAGTGTTTCGTTAATGACTCATTCAGAAAGCGGACTACTTCCAAATATGTAGGAAATATCAAGTTACAGCCAGCACACGTCGTTAGGAAATAATTTATTTTGCTGAGAGAGCTGTTAACTGACAAACTCAAACCATCCACACTTTTACGGTTTATTCATCACTTGTTCATCACTTGTCGCGATTGGTGATAGAGCTACCATCCCGGTTTTATAAAAACATACATATTTATAGTGGTAAACGTTGATCATAATATGTAAAATATATAAAATATTATCTTACTGTATTATTATTCATTATTAACATTATTTTAGAGTTATTTATAATAGCTATCAAAAGGGACAGTTGCAGATAAGAGGAATTGAGGTATGAATACGTGAATGTAGATGTATTAGCTTTTTTATCTATCATATAATTATGTCCATTATTAAGAAAGCTCTGATATAGTTTCAATCGACTATAATTTTCACAAATAGTGCTTATTGAATTAACTTCATTGACTTAGTTAAAATAACTTTAATATAATAAATTTAAATATATTTTTATCAAACAAAAGGTAGAGCACAGCTTAACAGTAAAAAGCTTATTATTCAACACTCCCTCTTAAGATGAAAGAATAGGGAACACGAGTAAAGGGCAGTATTTTTGCAATTTTTATAGAAAAACATTCTTCTGGTTAAAATAAATTAGATAATTCACCAGTAAAAACAAATTTTGATTATTTTTTTTTAACGTGGTGACTTCATCAGTTCTTGAATATCTGTCAAAGGTGTCCTGGAATTTAATGAAAACTTTTCTCTTCATTTAAAAAGTTTATCATCTAGTGCCGCTATGATCATTAAAAATATTCAACCACTGTTTATATCACCATGTGAATACAACTAAACATGGTCTTATCTGAAACAATATTTTATTTATTTTGACCAGAAAGATGTTTTGCTATAAATCTAAAAAAAAAACTCTGCACTTATTCACGTCCCCTATACTCCTACCTTAAGTTAATTAATTATTTTAAACAGACGACCCTCCCTCGTTTACTAACATACAAGTATTCTGGGCCTTATTGCAACACACAGCTCCCGTAATGCTTTAATAACCAAGGAAATTATATAACAGTGAATACTGAATATATGACAAGACGTGTATTAATCACAACTTGTGAATGTGAGGAATGCCAGGCCTCCACCGTGGTTCGGATTCCACGTTAAACTGTAGGTCCTCCATTTCATCTAACAATCACCCTACCATTACACATTAGCGTAAGTGCGTATAACCCGAACGGGTAGTAAGACGCGGTGCTAATAATAATAATAATAATAATAATAATAATAATAATAATAATAATAATAATAATAATAAGATATGTGTGTCCTGCATTTTTTTTTCTTGTCTCTCTCTGAAGTATGAAGGGAGACAGAATGACATACAATGTGTCAGAGAAGGGGATGGAGACAGAATGACTGGTTTATAGACACGGTCAACCCAGCATGGTCAAGCAGGAAGTGGAAAACGCTGGTATTGAAATTGAAAAGGCTCCATGTTGGCCGCTTTGGAGAATCGAACGTGACCGACAAGAACGTGTGTCAAGTGTTTGTGAATACTTTTTCGCACTATTTTACTTTTGTCAGATTTAAGTAATCCTTATTAATTTCTGAGTGTCATAATGAATTTGTAATTGCAATATTTAATAATTTTTGACAAATTAATGTTTTCTAGAGTCCTTTCCTCGACCTTTAGTAACATCCTTACTTGGGTCACGACCCTGGGTTTGGGAACCACTGATCTAAGCCCTAAGGTGTCATTCCGACTGGGAGATGGAGGTTCTAATCCCGGCCTGGCGTGTAGAGAGCGGTTTCTACTTAGAGTTTTTTAATTTGTGAATCAATCAATGTACTATGTATGAAGTTATAAAATTATAAAAGGTGTTAAATAGAGTTGTACTAAACATTAGACAAGTTTAAAAAGTAGCCTACATAAAATATCATTAAATAATTAATTCCTTTTTTAACAAAAAACATTAAAATTAAAACATTAAATTAAGAGTATGAGGCTCATGAATCAATGGTAAGAAAATAATCATAAATATAATTTCATAATTAAATATATTATTCACTGGATATTTTAACGAATTTAAACTGATGATGATGTTTGTTTACTTAATAATTAATTGAAACGGAAATAAATGAGAGTTCATTTTTTAGAAATTTGCAAAATTAAAGTTGAAATTATTATTATTATTATTATTATTATCATCATCATTATTATCATGTTATATTAAGATATTCCTGGGTGTGCAGTCGCCATTCAACTAGTTTCGATGTAGTTCGGCATCATCCTCAGGGCACAGTTTGGGGAGGAAGGTATTGTTCCTCCCTAAATGTTAGTGAGTGAATCACTAACTAAGAAGAGAGTGTGATCCTACAACAAATCATCAATTTGCAAACTCCAACTTTTTTTTCTATTTTCTTTTATAACTAATTTCGACCTGGTGGTCTAGGGGTAAGGTGTCAGACTTCTATGCTGGCGGCCGGAATTCAATCCTCGGTCCCGGCACAGATTTATCTGATTACCAAACCCTTCTTTCACCTCTGACAAGACATCTTGTGAATGTGGGGAATGCCAGGCCTCCACCGTGGTTCGGATTCCACGTTAAACTGTAGGTCCTTCATTTCATCTCACAATCACCCTACCATTACACATTAGCGTAAGTGCGTATAACCCGAACGGGTAGTAAGATGCGATGCTAATAATAATAATAATAATAATAATAATATAACTAATTTCAACTTGAATTTTGCAAATATATAAAAATAACTCCCATTAATTTCTGTTTCAATTATATTATTAAGTAAACATACATCATTATCAGTTTAAGTTCGTTAAAATATCATGTTAATAATATGTTTAGTTATGAAAATCTATTTATAATTATTCTCTTAACATTGAGTCATGAGCCTCATACTCTTGAATGTAATGTCTTAGTTTTTAGTGTTTTTGTTAAAGAGGCTCTTATAATATTATGTTTTGACTGTCATTCTTTATTATATTTTATGCACCGTAACTACAAACTTGTCTAATGTTTAATACAACTCTATCTAATACCTTTTATAACTTTATAACTTTATAGTGCATTGATTGATTCATTCACAAATTAATATTATCTCTCCCTAATAAACCTCAATATATCTTTCAAAACAGGGTTTTATCATTATCCCTCTACGTTATTATGGGCACACTTCCTCTAAATTCAACCTTCCGCCTCCCTAACACATTAATATAATTATTAGGTGACCTGGCGGTCTAGGGGTAAGGTGTCAGACTTCTGTGCTGGCGGCCGGGGTTCAATCCTCGGTCCCGGCACAGATTTATCTGATTACCAAACCCTTCCTTCACCTCTGACAAGACATCTTGTGAATGTGGGGAATGCCAGGCCTCCACCGTGGTTCGGATTCCACGTTAAACTGTAGGTCCTTCATTTCATCTCACAATCATCCTACCATTACACATTAGTGTAAGTGCGTATAACCCGAACGGGTAGTAAGACGCGGTGCTAATAATAATATAATTATTATAAATGCGTATATCCAGAACGGGTATTAAGACGTGGTGCTAAAAAATAAAATTAGAACAGATTTAAAACTAAATCCAGACTTATTTTTATAATATATCACAGTCAAACTCGGTTTTAATGGTCCAACAAAACTTCCTCGTTATAACCCATACACGTTATATCCGTGATTGGTTAAAAAATCTATGCATTTTAAAGTGAACAGGTAATAAAATACGATAGTAAAAATGTTGAATTAAGCTCTTATTTTGTTTAATTATCAATAACTTGATAAAACTATATATTTAAAATCAAAATAAATATTATACAGAGAAAATAATATACTATAATTGCATACCTACATATTCTTTATGTTTGTATAAAATACAATGCACAAGATAATAAACACAATTTATTTCTTCATATCCCAAAATAACACTAATTAATAATAAACACTTTTTAAATTTTTTGTATTTTTTATGATGAATCTTAAATTATTATTATTATTATTATTATTAGCACCGCGTCTTACTACCCGTTCGGGTTATACGCACTTACGCTAATGTGTAATGGTAGGGTGATTGTGAGATGAAATGAAGGACCTACAGTTTAACGTGGAATCCGAACCACGGTGGAGGCCTGGCATTCCCCACATTCACAAGATGTCTTGTCAGAGGTGAAGGAAGGGTTTGGTAATCAGATAAATCTGTGCCGGGACCGAGGATTGAACCCCGGCCGCCAGCACAGAAGTCTGACACCTTACCCCTAGACCGCCAGGTCACCATATGAATCTTAAAATTGGCATGTTTCTGACGTAAGGGTTCGTTTCTTATAGCTTATTTTAAAGTCTTGGTGGTGTTTGTGTAAAGTGGGGGGCAAGGGGGGTAGGACTGGAAGTTAAGACATTGGAGAGGTAGGTAGAGTGGGGAAGGACCCAAAATACAAAGAAAGGCCATAAAACAGTTTCTAATGAAAATCTAGAGTTTATTTCGAGTTCGAATAATATAGGCTATAGAAATGTTTGTACTAGAAATATTTCAAGTTGAGTTTTTGTAATAGATAAATTCATTTATCTTAAGCACAAACATGGAATTCCTAAGACTGAAATTTTTTGTCAAAAAAAAAAGGTCATGACCCCAAATATTCGGAATTTTTAGAATTTTTTTTTTAAATCAGAAAAAAGAAAATATTGAGGGACTCTATTTGCCATGAAATAGTATCTTTAAATCCAATAAAATCAGTTAAAATCGGAATTTGAGCTAAAATCGAAGATTTTGAGTACTCTAATTTTTCTAGTTTTGTAAAAATATTCGATTTGATCATGAACTACAACTAAAACTTGATTCGAACTTGAATTTTTGAGTACTGGCACACCCCTAAATTTTTTTATAATATCGATATGATTGTTACATCATAATATATTTTATTATTTAGATTATATAACTATATATTATATTTATATGATTGTTACAATAGATGATTTATTATTTATATTATTATAAAAATAAAGGCTTCTTGTACAGTACATCCTCAATAATGTCTTGTCTTATTCTGAGCCCTTAGGTCTTGTCTTCTTGTTTCGGTCGATATTTTGCATTTTCCTAAATCAAATTATGGCACTGGTTTTTGTCTTGCAGTTTTCTTGGGTTTACCTCTTTCCCTGCCCTTCTACACTTCCCTACCACGATACGCCTACCCGCCTTCATTTGTTAGCCCGTTGACAGTAATGTATCGCGTGTTTAGCATTCAGCTGTGCTGGTGACAGACGGGGGATTACCATAATTTAAGAAACATAAATCATGAGAGAAACTCGCCGGCAATTAAAATGGCCCACCGTCCTTTTTGTCAGACCATCTTCAGGATCCTGGCGTACAGAAGTGTTGCTAGGGTAAGCAGAATTAGTTTAAGGTGGGGATGTAGGGAACGCGAGTTAAGGCCAGTGTTTTTGCAGTTTTTATAGCAAAGTTTTTTTTTTTGCTCAAAATACATAAAGTATTAACCCAGTTGAAACATAGAGCTTAATTTTCTTCACACGGTGATATCAACATTTGTTGAATATCTGTCATGAGCATAGCCTCATTAAATGAGAAACTTTTTTAACTGAAGAGAATACGTTATCATTAAATTCCAGGACACCCTCAACAGATATTAAACAACTGTTGATATCACTGTGTGAAGAAAATTAAACTCTATGTTTCTAATGAAGCAATCTTTTATTTATTATTTTATTTATTTTGGCCAACGGAAGTTTTAATATAAAAACTGTAAAAGCCGTGGCCTTAACTCGCGTTTCCTACATCTTCACCTTGAACCAGGAACGGGAAACCTTTTGTCTTTAGTCTAAAAGCGACCTATTGATGTATTCGGTGAAAATTTTATTTATTTTATTTATTAGCACCACGTCTTATTACCCGTTCGAGTTATACGCTTATGAACTAATTACGATAATGATTTTAGGGATAGGGAAGTTTATATTGAGAGGATGTGTACCCACATTTGCGTGGAGGGAGAGTGTAAAACCATTTAGGAAAAAATCACCCTCAGTACACCCGACCATTACTTGAACCTCGATCTCCCCGTCATCGGCAGTCTAGTCAACTACGGGAGTAGCACGTTGGTACCACGTGGCCTTCGGTACAGACTTCTCGCATATTGTGTAAATATCTTTATAGTTTTTAAACTAGGCATTCTCAAACGACATTTATTTTATTTAACAAATACAAATCGTTAATTTAAGGCATAATACTAGAAATCTAATCACTCTTATCGGTATATCTATCTCTCTGTATATTTATGGTTCACGCACTATCATACTATTAATTTCTCACTAGAGACCACTACGAGCTCTCGACGTAATATCAGCTTAGTTCGGAAATATCGGTTTAGTTTCGTATGTGTGTTTGTGTTGATATATTTTGGTAGCATCGTGTGTATTGTTGTTTTATACAAAAATAAACGAGTATCATTTTTTGTTTAATCCGCTCACTATTTAATAAATAATAATAAGAGTTAGTTCAAACATACAAAGAACTATTAAAATGTTTAAAAAACAGTTTTCTCGTCTATGGTTCCTAAAAATCTATTAATCTATATTTATTGCACATTAAGTGTTGCGGCTTTATGAGGACTCCATGAGTTAAATGGCATGTGGCCTTTCAATTTCAAAAGGTTACCCACACCTAGTTTAAACTTTGCCACGCCACTAGGTGGAGCATTCTTTGGACAGGTATAGACGAAAATATAATCCCGTGTGAGGTGTGGAACTTAAGTATTATTAGTCAAATGGAGGACCAAGTGGGTCATAACATATCACACAGGCACAGTTTAAATGCGACAGTTGGCGTTAAAAAGACCGAAAGTTCGGTTAGAAGAACGATGGTATGATTCCAATATTTTTTTTTACATCCATTACTGTTTCCAGCCTGTGGCCTGGGTAATTTTTTTATTCAAGTCATATATTTTCCACTACAGGCTGGCTAGGTCTGTCGTAGCGTCCTTCATATGCCTTATAATCTAAATTAAAACTAGGACAGGCACAACATCTAGTCCCAGGCCGTTAATTCCTCATTGTGAAAGAGGTAAACTCACATTTCACTAAAGATAAATTATTTTTTGGCCATGCCCGCGTTTTGGATTTATGATTTCTATTGGAGGACTAAAATAATAATTTTGGTTGTGTGATGTGTTTTATAGCACAAGTTATTTTAAAACGCATCTTACTTCTCATTCTTGCTTCATGCAGATGATAACAATACTGATGGCGTGAGGATTAATAGAGAATGAGTAGGATATAATGTAGAGAAAGTGTGCCCACATAAGAAGAGCAAAGAAAGAGAGTGGAAAACACAGTCAGTATACCTGGCTGTGATTAGAAACCTGACCTTTCCATCGTCGTAGAATAAAACTAAACGAGCCTCACATTTAGTCCGCGTGCCCAGCGATGCGGGTCACAGGTTTAGTTCAATTTTTTCCCTCCGCAGCTAACCACTCTACTTCAGTAGGGATGAGGAAGGTAGACTTTAAAGAAATGTACCTGAATTCACTTGGAAGAAGAGGGAAAAATCAATGCTTGATACCTATTTTATAAGACAAAACTATTATCTTTGCATTCATTCGAGATTAAATAGTTTCAGTTTCTTGCACCCAATGTCGTGTTGTAGAGTGTTAGCAGACTAAGCAGAGCTTGGTCCGCCATGTGACCTATCACATATATGCATTGATTTTCATATCTTATATAATAATGCTCTTTTGTTAGTACTTGACCAATGAGTTTTCTACTGAGTGATGAGAACAATTCAGAGGCACAGTTTAAACTAATGCTGCTTATCCTGGCAACACTTCACGACTCGTCACTGCAGGATTATCAACCTCTCACTGGTCTAAAGTATATAATAAAGCTGTCCCACCCTGGCAACATTCCAAGTTACGCCACTACAGGATTATCAACCGCTTGCCACTATAAGGGATATCACAAAGTGATCCTACCCTGTAAACATTTCACGTTACGCCATTGATCTCTCGACCGACCCTTCGCAACAACATGGCCGCTCCCTTCTAATGGGAGTTGTAACCGAGTTAGACTGCGGTCTGCCCGCTAATACGCCCCAACTTACGTTACTGGCGCAATGTCGGGGAGTCGAACACAAGACCATGTCGTGGTTTACACGCCCAATGTAATTTTACTGTCTGACCAGTGACATTATGGACACACTTGTCCAGTGAAGGAGAGATCACAGCTCACAGGCACGTTGGAACAACAAGGTAAGACTGAGTCATAGACAAGGTTTACACCAGACCCACAGCTTCCAGGTTAAAATGGCTCCTCCGCTTGTTATTATTATTATTACTACTAGCACCACGTCTTACTACCCGTTCGGGTTATACGCACTTACGCTAATGTGTAATGGTAGGGTGATTGTAAGATGAAATGAAGGACCTACAGTTTAACGTGGAATCCGAACCACGGTGGAGACCTGGCATTCCCCACATTCACAATATGTCTTGTCAGTGGTGAAGGAAGGGTTTGGTAATCAGATAAATATGTACCGGGACCGAGGATTGAACCCCGGCCGCCAGCACAGAAGTCTGACACCTTACCCCTAGACCACCAGGTCACCTCCTCCGCTTGTTCTTCAAGACAATGATCGCTACTTGCAGTCTCAAATGACAATATCACTACCAAGCAGTTTTTTTTTTAAAGTTCACCTTAAAGATGGTTTTACTTTATACCTTCTAGTGACAATAAACCGGCTTTCACAAAGATAGGTTCAGGTAGCGGCCCCAGCCCTTCTTATAAACCAACCCATAGACGAGCTTACTCAGACTGCACATTATTTTGTTCAAGCGAATTTTTGCAAATTGTCTAGTTGTAAACCATTTTCAAATACCTCTGACTAGTTACTTATCTGAAATGTTGTGTTCATTTAAAAGAATTAAAGGGTTCGCGGAGCCGGGATTGCTGGTACCTGAACTATAGTGTTCGGACAGCAAACCCCTTACAACGGACAATATGAAAGCTAGTTGTTTCACTTGGAAGTGCTGTTTATCACTGAGAATTGTAAGTAGCACTTCACAGTGCCTAAGGACTCCGCCAAAGTCAGTAAACACCAATATTCACAGCAGACGGAAATTATCTTGTTTGTTCATGTTTGAAATTCTTTGTGGTATCCATACTTGTTTTTTACTAAAGAATTTTCTTTGTTTTAGAATCAATGACAACGCTTACTTGTATTATTGAAAACATAAGATAGATATTACGTGTTTTGACTATATTAATGAGAATTAACCCTATCATAATACTCATGACAATAATAAAATCATAACCAAATAAAGATAAAATGTGATCTAGTACTACAGGTACTACGTAAATCATGTTAGTTTCAAATTATTAAAAAAATACTTTGACTAACGTTGTTTTTCGAGTGAAACCTTTAGAGAAGTATTTTTTTTGAGACTTTATCTAGTACGTCATTTTCTAAGGATAAAATACAATCCAATTAAGTAAGAAATTAAATACCACATTTCATTATAGACCGTTGTATTTTTCTTGTGAATTGTGTACTCTACATTATGTACTTGGGTTATTCATGAATACAAAACAGCCTAAGGGGTAGGAATTATGATACAGAATAATGTTCAGTGGCGTGGAGTGAAGTGTTGCTAGAGTAAGAAGAGTTAAAATACAATTTCCATGAGGAGCTACAAAATACACTAGCTCTAGTCCGACACCTATGCTAGGTTGGTGACGTGAATGCCTACTGAGCCAAGGGTCCCGGGTTCAATTCCTAGCATGGCAAAAACATTTATTATTTACGAGATATGGGGTTGCACTTTTCACTATGCGGAATTAAGGGCCAGGGGGCTGGGTGTTGTGTCTGTTATAGATTTAAGTTTGTTGATAAGTCGTATTCTGATATAATCAGTTGGGTCAGAAAGAGTAGGGTAAATAGTTTTATTAATATTAAATTATTGTATCTACTTTACCGTATTAATACGCCGATTCACGTGATATGATTCTGTCACTTTTGATAGATAATATGAACATCTATATTATTATTATTATTATTAGCACTGCGTCTTACTACCCGTTTGGGTTATACGCACTTACGCTAATGTGTAATGGTAGGGTGATTGTGAGATGAAATGAAGGACCTACAGTTTAACGTGGAATCCGAACCACGGTGGAGGCCTGGCATTCCCCACATTTACAAGATGTCTTGTCAGAGGTGAAGGAAGGGTTTGGTAATCAGATAAATCTGTGCTGGGACCGAGGATTGAACCCCGGCCGCCAGCACAGAAGTCTGACACCTTACCCCTAGACCGCCAGGTCACCTAAACATCTATAAAATGACACCAATTAAATAGTAAATGCTATTAATTTCACAAACCCCCCTCCCCCAAAAGTTTGTATTTTCTTTTTGAAAATTGGACTATAGTTTAAACTGTGCCTGTAAATGGTTCTTAAAACTCAGTATAACTCTCATTGACCGGGTATACACGGAAATCTATTTCCATGTGAGTTATTTAGAGCGGAACCTGTGTAGGAATGGTCAAATGTGTAACAGCTTTAGCTATATTTGCTTACTCTGGCAACACGACACGACACGACGGCTATAAGTTTAGCTGGGGGTTTGTAACCCTAAGATCCCCTTTACCTATTCTTATTTAATTAGATAGTTAAATCTCTTATAGCCAGGACTTACATTTGAACCTATGAATAAATCAGTAAATTTAATTAAGGTGAAATAGTGAGCTCAACTCTTAAGTTTTATGTTCTAATCCAAGCGGCTGGTGTTCAAATCCTGACCAGGTTTCCTGTAGTTTATTTTTAATTAATAATTTCCACTATTTATTTAAATGGGTGTTTGTGCCTTAAAATCCAGTCTCCACTTTCTAGTACTTTGGATTGATGGTTATAGTGGTCAATACTAAAATATAAGCCTACTTAAAAATTAATAAAAACTAGAGGCCATCATCATAGATATTTTAACTCGATACTATTTGAATTTAAATCGAAAGCCAAAGGATCAAATTCGATTCTAGTCCAATTATTTATTTTCCATTTTTAGCTTTCCACCTTTTTTTCAGGTAAATATTGATACTTCAAAACATATAAAAACACAATGGATTTCCTTGATGTCAGTTTTTAAATCTATTGAACCATTATTTTTGGCTTGAAACAATTATTATTTGAAATATCTCGGGTATAAAGTTACTCTAATTACTATCCAAATTATTACACAACATTTTGTTTCCAATTAAGAATAATAAAAAAAAATTATTTTAGTTATTTTAGATGCGTCTATAAAAACAATCACAGCTAGCTGAGCTCGATAAAATCATTTATTTTGGTAACATGTCTTACTACCAAAACACGCTATTCGCATTTAATCACTCTAAAATAAAATGAAGGTAGAATTTAAAGTAAAAATACCTGCATTTTCGTGGAGAGAAAGTGGAAAAATGCACCAATAAGCCCAGTCTGGATTTAAACCCCAACCTTACTAGCAAAACATGGTAATTGAAGCCGGGACCTTTGACTTAATTTACCAAAGCTATAACACTGAACCATTCTGGTTAATTTCATTTATAAGACCACTTTTTCCTCGTTATATGCTTTAATAAGGCTATATATATACATATATATACATTTACATATATATATGCATACCTATATATACACACATATATACATATGTACATACATATCTATATATATACACATACATAATATATGTATATACATATGTAATTACATACATAATATATATGTAATTACATACATAATATATGTATATATACATATATATGTACATATATCACCGCATCTTATTACCTTATCGGACTATACACAATACACATATGTACTAAATATATTAATGTGTTAAGGATGAGGAAGGTTGAATTTATAGAAAGAATACCCGTATTGGGGTGGAGGGAGATTGGAAAACCATCAAAGAAAAAAACCTTTGTGCACCCAATCATAATTCAAAACCTAATATCCCCGTGATCTATAGACCAATATATTGCAAGTGTGACGCCTTAAACTGTTCGGCCACCAAAGTGGGCCATTACACACAATAATAATAATCAACAAGTTTAGATAGTAGCTGAACTCAAAACAGGGACCACTAATATAAATAAATTGTTTCACTAAACCCCTTTACCACGGAGATAAGCTATTCTGTCGACGGATGTAATTACGTCACATGTATCGTTTTTGCAGGCAGAAGTTTAAAGCGACCAATAGCTCGACTCTTCTATTTCACCCATAAATACAGGCACGATCACGTTTGTGGGGTTGCAAAGTATTTGTTTTCGGAAACAGTGTACAATCAATAATTTACTGGAAGCAACTTCATTATAGCTTACAATGAAGGTTTTTTTTTTAGCCACGTGTCAAATATTGCCACCCAATCAAATTTATTGAACCGGAGGGACCAAATTTTAATACACAGTGTGTTTTATTTTTGCGGGGGAAGCTTTAGGGGTAGTTGTTGAACACCATTGATTGTATCGGAGTGTGATTATGCTATATGTAAACACTCTTCAGAGGCTTACATGGACCATCGCAACATATTTGGACATATAGGTTATTTATATTATAAAGCAGGGAGATGAACCGGAACCATAACTGATAACCTAAACTAACAGTTATTTTAAAAGAACCAGAACTGGAACAAAAGCACTGAAAATTAATTGATTAAGAACTTGTAATCGATGTAGATGTTAACGGAAGTGTGGTTTTGACAAAGTCTGAAATAAATTAATTTTGCTGTTGTATTTCATACTTTTCGTATGAAATTTATAGAATAACCAGTCATTACATATTACCGAGAACAATAGCTAACCTTACCTAACCTAACCTAATTTAACCTTACTTAACTATTTACTTTAAAATAAGCTAACCTGACCAACTTAAATCCTAGGAATTAGGTGAGCCAGCAAGAAAACGGCTCAAGACTTACATAGAACTTGATAAAAGAATTTATGACATATTCCGGAACTTCAAAAAGACATAGAACTTAAAAATAAGTATGAAATACAACAGAAAAACTCGCTTATTTCATAATTTGCCAAAACCACTTTGGCATTATATAGAAAGCCTGGGCATTTTATAGAACACCTGGATTTCACACATTGCCGGTGTCGTATATTCATTTTCATAAATGATTCTATAGGTTCTTAAATTATAATTTTTTATTTCCATTTCATGCCCTTCTTTTGAAATACTCTATTTTTCCCTTTCTTGGGATATTTTGTCAAGGTCAGATGCATTCCTTTGATTTTTTTTATAAAGATAACTTTTAATTTGTAAATTATTATTACGTTTTCTTTACGAATTTTATAATGTTAATGTAGCTATTAAACAAGAAAAATAAAATAATCA
This sequence comes from Timema monikensis, assembly GCA_902151445.1. Classification (NCBI taxonomy): domain Eukaryota; kingdom Metazoa; phylum Arthropoda; class Insecta; order Phasmatodea; family Timematidae; genus Timema; species Timema monikensis. The sequence continues at coordinate 134,900 of CABFVZ010000016.1, read as the reverse complement.
GAACCGGAACCTAAATAAGAACCAAACAATTTATTTTTCTCTAGCGAAAAGTTGAACTCGGTGGTATTGGGGTAAAGTTCTTACCTCAGATCTCGATGTTTGTGGGTTCAAGGCCAATTGGGATTGGCGGATTTTTCTTGACCAATAAAAATATGTAGCATAACTTCCTTAGCAGGGGAAGTAAAACTGTTGGTCCCATATTGATTGTGGCATGTAAAATGACCTTGGAAGGTATGTTAAAATATCCTTCCCGGCAAAATTGGTAGGCCCTTTCGCTCTCAATCATAGACATTCTCGTGTACTGATATAATCAGTTGGTTCAGAAAAGTGCACGTTAAATACTTTAGAAAGTTAATAATAATAAATAGATCTAACCAGGACTGGAACCTTAACATGTTTAGACTACTGGTGAAACCAGGATAACTCCATTATAGGAGTATGTGAACTTCTAAATGTTGAAGTTGAAGATCAAATCTCCTTCGCTTTGACTTCATAACCCCCACAATAACCATAGAGAAATGTGTTCCCTTTCTCTATGCAATAACTTACGCATCTTGGAAACAATTCTAAAAAAGAAAAAATTATCGATATAAATTGAAAATATTTTAAATATCTCACTAAATATGACATATTTATACATATGAGGTCCCATACATAATCAATTTTAGAACAACTACTAAACAGTATTTTAACGTAAGCGTAGATTAAATTAAATATGTTATCCTAAAATAATAATAGGAGCTTTGTTATCTTCTATAAGCCTTTCTCTTTAACTAGATGCACTTAATGGCTAATTTAAAAAGTAAAAGTAGATTTATGTGATAACAACATCACCTTTTGGGTGACCTGGCGGTCTAGGGGTAAGGTGTCGGACTTCTGTGCTGGGTGTCCGGGGTTCAATCCTCGCTCCCGGCACAGACTTATCTGATTACCAAAAACCTTCCTTCACCTCTGACAAGACATCTTGTGAATGTGGGGAATGCCAGGCCCCCACCGTGGTTCGGATTCCACGTTAAACTGTAGGTCTTGTAGGTCCTCCATTTCATCTCACAATCACCCTACCATTACACATTAGCGTAAGTGCGTACAACCTGAATGGGTAGTAAGACGCGGTGATGATAATGATAATAATAATAATAATAACAATAATAATAATAATAATAATAATAATAATAATAACGGCTTTATCTTCGACTTCGGCTTTGCTTCACATTTTTCAAACTTCGCTTCGCATTTAAAAAGTGATAGAATGGCCCCAATGCTTCCATATCACCCATTCAGGTTATACGCTTATGTATTAACTACGCTAAAAGATTAGGGATGAGGAAGGTTGAATTTAGAGTAAGTATACCCGCATCTGCGTGGAGAGAGGGGGAAGCCATTAAGTAAAAACCATCATAAGTACATCCTATAGGTATTGAACCCCGATTTATCTGCCATCGGCAGTGTAGTCTATTGCGAAAGCAACGCCTTAGACCATGTGGTAACCAAAAATAGGTTAGTATTTATTAAGTTATACTATGATTTTCCTTATGAATAGCCTTATTTGACTACTAGTAAAATCTACCATAACTACGTTCATGTATTCATACGCCAAAACATATGATCTGCAAGCCCATATGTTGATAAGTTGTCACTTTTGGCAGTCAAAACTGTCACAACAGACTATTTTTTTATTTTAATTTTAAAGTTTTAAGCCTTTTTACATTATCAGAATATGTAATTATGTAAAACATTCGTTTGTTTCTTTGTTTCTGGTAATGGCGTCTGCGCGTTAGCCAACTACGTCACTGAGGCGGGTATGAAAGCTTATAACATGGTTATAAAAAAAAATAGTTATGGAAAATCGTTACACGGTAATCCTTAATGAAGTATTATTATATGCTTTTGATAAATCTTTGGAGTAACTAATGTATTTATTTTTACAAAGTAAATAAAATTATTTCTTCAAGGTTTGACATATTTCACTTTCAATCAATGGTTGCAATAAAAAATATATTTTTTTTTAGATGCTCCAAAAGGCTATTCGTAAATAAATTGAAGTAAACATGAGATTAAGTTTTTTAACGCGTGACAACTAAATACTGTATTTGCACAATTATTTTTATGAATTGACATAACTGACAGCTAGAAAAATTTACTAGATATACTTTCACGTATTCATACATCAAATCATGTGATCTGCAGCTGTCACTATATATATATATATATACATAATACATACCTATTAAATAACACTAATGATATGTTATCGATGTTGACCAAAAAACATATGTTTGTCCTTTTCAAAATGTTCTTTTATAAAAATTGAACTGTCGTGGAGCATGCGCAGTTGCGTTCTTTTAGTGTTCTCTGAGAGTTCGTTGGGTGCATATAAGATATTTGGCAAACTACAAATAATTTTGTTTTTGTTTCTATGATAAGTTCTTGCAGCCTACAATTTAAAAGTTTTATCTTAGACTAAGCATAATAATTTATATCAGACTCCCTGCAGTATTTTACATTTAATTAAGTGAGTTCTAGTTTACATTTAAATAATTGTTTGAAATAAGTTGTTAGCGGCTTACTGAAGAAGCTGCCATATTGAGGAAACTTAAGTTTACAATTTTGTCTGGATACATTTTGCCAATTTTCTCCCCTGAAAATGATGATATGGCATTTAATTTTTTCAAGATGGCTAAACGTAAACAGTGCTATAAGAAGGTTATATATAATAATGCTGTAAGAGGCAAAGAAAAAAGGTTTTAAATCTGCTGCATACTTACGAACCAGAAAAAAATATTCTACAACATTTAGTTAAAGAGAATTAAAGACTATGAAAAAAATTAGCTTACTTTGAACTATGTCCATAAGTTCTGATTAAATTTTTTAGGGGGCTTTTAAGTATTACTTAAGCTCATCTTTGGCCATTTAAGACCCCTTCCTCCCCTTGTAATAAAAAATAAGCAAATGCCCATCCTCTTTCATTTTGATTATATTTGTCGATTTTTTATTCCAATTTGTTCAGAGGAATAACCATTATTTTTTTATTTGATTTGTACATTTTTTGGTAATTATTATCGTAGAGGTGTAAATTAATGGTGGTAAATAATATACAATAAACTATGTTATTAAATAAAATTAATTATATTCAACAGGTTAAATAATATGGTATAAAATTGTAAAACATAATTTAGTTTACACTTAATTGAAATTAAATAAAAAATTATTATTAGTGAATATATAAGAAGTTCAAAACTGCTTCCAATCTTATGACCATGGTCATTGAATTCACGTCTCGACCATTTTATTAATCATTTGTCTATTTGTGGTGGCCGAGTACTCGAAATGTGGTTGACTTCACCAGACTAACACACCTCGGTGGCGTACTTAGCTAACGCGCTAATTTTGTGTTGAGCTAGGATGCTGAGGACGGGGAGATCGAGTTTCGAATCTCGGTCGAAGTAACTGGGGAGGGGGTTCCTAAATGGTTTTCCACTCTCCCTCCACACAAATGCGGGTTCATTTTCTCCATATCAAACTTCCCAATTCCTTACCCATTAGCGTAATTGGTACTTAAGCCTATAAACCGAACGGGTAGTAAGGCACGGTGCTAAGTATTATTATAATTCACCAGACGCATCTACTTATTCTTCGTTTGCCCACTCAGCATCTTCATTCCCATACTGATCTTGAATGATGCACATGAGATCATTTATATGCGCCCTCTCACAGTCTTGTATATATCTACCTGTCATACGTAAGAATTGTTTTAGCCCCCTACCTTTTTGTCAACAAAAATGAGCAAGGCTTATATCCCCTACCGCTTAAGGTGATTATGTAAAAGTTGAACATTCCCTTAACAACCTGTGTATAAGGGTCCGTTTTTAAATTACGTAATACTTTTTTCATGATTTTAAACCTCCCTCTTACCCCTACGTAAAGAATCGTAAGATATTCTGTCAAACCCCCCTCCTCTTATAGCTTACGTAATTATTTTAAATTTAGTAAATTAGCATATTTTAAGCATTTAATTTATTTTTAGACATAAGGATGGATAATAAAGCCAGTGATTTGAAATTTTAGAATACTTTAACTGTAGTAAGAAATGAAATATAAGTGAAATTTTATAGTTGATATAGTTACTTTATGACAAAAAAAATTGTTACACCATAAATATTGATAAAAAACACCTTACATAAAATGAATTTTTACCCCCTCCCACTTCCTCGTAAGAAAATGTGGGAAAATAACTATACACCTTAACTGCCCAAAAAACCCTTAAATAATTTAAGTACGGTCTTTAATGGTATGTTTACTTTACATCATAGACATAAACAGAAGTGTATCCATCCACCTTTATGTTCACCATATCATTTTTTAAAAGATCGTATCTTTAAGTCCTACAAGGGGTGATATTCGTTCCTCTCGCCCTTTATTTGGGGTTACAACAGACCTAACGCATCGAGCGATGTCCCAAGAGAATGTTTGGTTATGTATGGCTCACGTCATGAAACAGGGGAGGGGGCGGAGCACCGTGGCCGACTGACAAGGACCGCTACCATGTTTCCACTAGATTCATTAGTGGTTCTAGCCGGGTGCTAATTGCCTACATAATTAATAGACGAGTTGTTAGCGTGGCACGAGGCAGGGGAGCTAGGTTTTGCCACGGGGAAAAGAAGGAGGGGGGAGGGGGGGTAAGGGTGGTGGCTAAACCTCGGCCTTGTCTTTTCATCTTCCGCCGGGTAACTAGAGGAGGTGGTCCATCTGATCTAGAGATGATGAGGTTG
>CABFVZ010000016.1:81041-129729 GCA_902151445.1 Timema monikensis | reverse complement strand
TTTTTTTTTTTTTTTTTAACTTTCGCTTACAAAGAAAAAGTTTTGCTATCGCGAACATATTTAACCTTGATATTAAGATGATACTTTGAATTTTATGTGCGTTTTACAATAATTATGTCTGTCCATGGGCCTAGACGTTTTGATGGATTTTGTTTAAGCTCGATATTTAGATGATATGTGGCTATATATGTTTTTATTTCTGCTTTAGCCATAAAAAAATTACGGGTTGTTTACTGATGAGTGATTTTTGAAATTCCAAAGTTTTTGGAAATGGCTCTGATATTTTCATTAAAAAATATATATAGAAAGTGTAACAAATAAAATTGGATACTGAACTTTAAGCGAAAAATTTGTTCAAGGGTGTCCTACGTTTTAGATATTAAAAAAAATAAAAATAGAAGTAGCCTTTAAAAAAAAATTGTTTCAACAAATTTATCTAAAATTAATAGAGCCTACACAAAGAGTGTTTATTGTGCTTAACAAGATGATTTGTTTTGTTTTTTTGAGCTAAACTTAATTAAAAGTAGCTTTTTAGTATATTTGAATATTGTATCCCTATAGTACTTTCTATGGGAAAGTTGATACGATTGTGCCGTACGGTTTTGTTTTTATAGAGATGTAGCATGTCATTTGTTCAACCTATTTCAGTAGTATATTTTGCTGAAAATACTCCCATCAAACTAATTTTCAAAACAAAGATATTTAATTTCACTTTTATTTTGAGGGTCTATTAAACAAGTGTTTTTGGTTTTCTAATATAATACAACTTGTATCTTATCTGCGTATAATCATCCATGAAACTAGGACCTGTGAATCGACCAAATTACGCCCAAGTTTCCTCCCCCCCCCTCCCCCCCCTGCCCCCCGGTATTCACTTGTTTTGATTATACTCACCATGGGCCTATGATAGTTGGTCCTTCACACTATAGTAGAAGTTTACTTGCACTGATAATTCAGTACTGAATTAAGTATGGAAACATCGCTTATGTATACGGGTGGGAGGGGCATTAGAGCTTGCAGCCGGTTTATCTCGTCTAATGATTGATGACAGCGCTCCAGCGTGACCGGACTAGAAACCTTGCGGTCTGTGACGTCACCATCGTGACACGTGACAGGTGGTTTCCAAGAGTCATCTAACCACAGATTACCCTCTCTCCGACCGCACATTTATCGTCAAGTGAGGGCCACTACACGTTCTCTTTTATCTATAGGAACAAATATTATAAGTCGTTCTGTTGTTACTCAAGCATCGGCATTAACGCGTTCGACGCTTCTCAAGAACTTTTATATTAAGCATTAATAAAAATTATGACTACTATGGAGATACAATTGTTTCACTGCCATTGCCACAAGGAAAGGGAAAGTTCCATCCCCTCTATCCCACTCTTATCATTATTATTATTATTATTATTATTATTATTAGCACCGCGTCTTACTACCCATTCGGGTTATACGCACTTACGCTAATGTGTAGTGGTAGGGTGATTGTGAGATGAAATGGAGTACCTACAGTTTAACGTGGAATCCGAACCACGGTGGAGGCCTGGCATTCCCCACATTCACAAGATGTCTTGTCAGAGGTGAAGGAAGGGTTTGGTAATCAGATAAATCTGTGCCGGGACCGAGGATTTAACCCCGGCCGCCAGCACAGAAGTCCGACACCTTACCCCTAGACCACCAGGTCACCAATTCCCCTCTTATCAAGATAACAAATAATGTTAATAAAATCCGCTTTGAAGGTCGAATGATCTAAGACATCCCTTTCGCAATTGACTGGATTGCCAGTGAAGGATATACGGGGGTTCGAATCCCGGTAGGGTGCATTGAGGGAGGATTTCCCTAAATGATTTCACATTCTCACTCCACGCAAATATGGGTGCACTTTCTCTAAATATATTCTTCCTCATCCCTAACACACTAGAATTATTAGTACAAAGGCGAACAGCCTGAGTGGGTAATAATACACGGTGCCAATAGAATAAAAATAATAAAAGCCTTAAACAAGTATTAATTATTTATTTATTACCGTGTCTTACTACCAATTCGGGTTATGTGCTTAATTAATAATTACGTTAATGTATCAGGACTGGGTAAGGTTGAATTTAGAGGAAGTGAACCCGCATTTGCGTAGAGAGAGGAGTGGAAAGCCACTTAGGAAAAACCACCCCCGGTTCACCCGAGTCAGATTCGAATCTCGATCTCTCCATCCTCGGCAGTCTAGCTCTAAACAAAACTAGCACGTTAGCTAACTTCGCTGCCGAGATGGGTTAAAACAAGTAAAATTCAACTCGTATCGGCGGCCGCTTGATCAAACGCGTCACTCTCGTGTTAGACTAGATGGCCGGTGACGAAGAGATTGGGGCTCAAATCTTATACACTAAATGTGTCCCCAAAAATGTCAAACTTCGTATATATTTAAAGGTGAAACAGCAGTTTCAGAAAACTACAATCTTTCAATAGCAATTTCTACAAGTTAACTTAATTTTTTTTAAAGTTCTATTTCTAGGATTATAATGACAAAGCTATCAAATTTTCAATAGCGAAGCCGCAATTTAAAAACAACAGCTACCATCACAGTTCTACTGAACCGATTAAAAGAAATTAATCAAAGCTTAGAGCCCTTTTATGCAGGCGTTTTGTGCCGCGCGACACAAGGCTGCAAAAGCCGTCGCGTTTTCTAAGTCACTGGGAACAAATGATTCATTTTATGCTCTGCCGTCCGAAAAACTTGCCGTCGCGTTTTGTAAAACATGCCGTCGTGTTTTACAAAACGCCAGTGACAAAAGCCGCCCGTAATAATCTAATGGTGCCTTATGGCTCCATTTATGCAAACGCGCCGTTTTTCTGCCGTCCGCTGTCTAGGCATCAGTGCTGGCAACCTTAGCTAGTAGACAGGACTAGTTCAGTTGTTTGGAAGTTTCCAAGCAATATTGTGTCGGTTGAATAAATTTTTTCTTTCTCATTTTTCTAAAAAATGGATGATTTAGATATTGAACGTTTTATAGATGAGGTTAAGAAAAATAAAGCAATTTGCGATTCATCATCGGAGGAATACAAAAACAGAAATCTAAAAAACAGTCAATGGATAGAAGAAAATGTGAAGTAAAAGATAATCCTTGTACCAAATCTTGCCTAGTTTGAATCGTTACTTGGAATTTGAGCACTAGCTCATCAAACGATGCTACCGACATTCTAAAGTGATTAAAAAACTTGTCCCTATCACCTCTTAATTTTCCGTAGAGGTTACGTCCCATCTTCAAATCTTGCCAAGTTGATGGGATGAACACCCCAACTTCTTTTCCATCTTTTCAACATAATGTTACGATACGCAAAATATATGACGCACGGATCCATCTTCCACTTTTTAACATATAAAGGAATTGGCAGCACTGGTTACGATTTGTCCTCCCCACTACTATTCTTTTCGACGGGCGGCAAATGCCGCGTGCATAAAATGAACCTACAAAACGCGACGGCTCTTGCCGTTGTGTGTCGTGCGACACAAAACGTCTGCATAAAAGCGCTCTAATGTCGAAAATGATATGATCACGAATGTAACTCTCGTGTATAGACAGTAGGATCTGGCTAATTCAAAAATGGTCATTTCAAAAAATGGGATAGTTTAAACCCAATATGATTCGCCATGAAATTACTATTTTAATAAATGGTTAAAATGTTACATTTAGTTCGAATTTCAGAAGGATGTATATGGATAGTTTGAAGCTTAAACATGGTTATTTTTTCCGAGTTTGTAGGCCTACTCATTTCAAACCTAACTTAACGAGCTTTATCAAATCCCTTCATACGCCGAGAATGTCAAATAAAGTAGAGTTATTGACACATAGTAAAACAAGAAGCAAATCCGTCTCCCTAGCTCAGTTGGTAGCGTGTTTGTCCTCTGAGTTAAGAGTCCCGGGTTCGATCATTAGCATGGCCTAAAAATTTATCATTGGTTAAATATATGTTTACCCTAACACAGTGATGAATTAAGGGCCGGGGTCTGGATGTTGTGCCTGTCCTAGTCTTAAGTTAAATTATAAGGCATATGTACCTACGACAGGCTTACCAAGCCTGGTGTGGAATAATATATGAATCGAATAAAAAACTGACCCGGGCCACTATCTGGAAACAGTAATAGATGTAAAAAATAAATAAAAAATAAATAAAAAACCGTCTCGTGTTGGCTTGACGTTCATCGCTTCTGTGTGACAATATAATTTTTTTTATTATTTAGCACCACGTCTTACTACCCGTTCGGGTTATACGCTTTAAGTACTAATTACGCTAATGGATTAAGGATAGGGAAGGTTGAATTAGAGGAAGTGAGCCTGCATTTGCGTGGAGGGAGAGTGGAAAACCATTTAGGAAAAACCACCCCCAGTTCACCCGACCGAGATTTGAACCTCGATCTCCTCGTCCTTAGCAGTCGAGCTCAACACGACTAGCGCGTTAGCCAACTACGCCACCGAGGTGGGTGACAATATAATTACATGACTAGGTGACCTGGTGGTCTAGGGGTAAGGTGTCGGACTTCTGTACTGGGGTCCAGCGTTCAATCCTCGGTCCCAGCACAGATTTTTCTGATTACCAAACCCTTCCATCACCTCTGACAAGACGCGTATTAATCACTACTTGTGAATGTGTGGAATGCCAGGCCTCTACCGTGGTTTCGGATTCCACGTTAAACTGTAGGTCCTCCATTTCATCTCACAATCACCCTACCATTACACATTAGCGTAAGTGCGTATAGCCTGAATGGATAGTAAGACGCGGTGATGATAATAATAATAATAATAATAATAATAATAATAATAAAATGGCATCCATCAAGGTCTTGAGAAGAATCACTGCACTCCAACCAAACGTAAGGGGCAACATTTTTTAATACAATCAGTAAATTTGAATATTTTGTTTATTGTATCAAGATAAGCAAACTATAACAAACCAAGATCAATAATTTTTTTCCAGCGTAATGTTATTTAAATGCAAAAAAGATTTATCTGTGAAATTGTTTTATGTCAATTTTTTTAAATAATTATCTGTTTTGTGTTTAGTTTTTTTCTTGTTTTTCCATGTAAGCAGGTTTTATATAGCATACAAAAAATGTGTGTGGGGTTAATCGGAGCATTATTTGAGGTTATTGGTTTATCGTCTACCAGCTGACTAGATAAACATTAAAATAAATAATTATAATTTTGAAAGGTTATAATTTTTTTTAATATCTCTTGGACTTTTAATTAAAAAAGTTCTATTGTATTTATAAACTATAAAGACTACAATTTTCGGTTAACTGTTTAACTGACGCATGATGCGACAAAGTTTCCACTAGTATTTTTTAAATTCAAATAATTTTACCCCAATGCCATATGTGAATATTATATTAAGAGAGGCAATATTACTAGCTATCAATTGATTTATCCAATCTGCACCAAATCACCTTTATTTGAAGCCGATTAAACCAATCTAGGATAAACCAATATTTTCATTTTACTGAATGATGCAACGACAGTTTCTTTGTTACATTTCCAGTTGATTTATTACATATGCAAGGGAGATGTATTTGTTTGTTAAGGAATGGATCAACATATTTGTTGATATTTGGCAAACAGGATTTGAATGAATTCAAACAACTATGTAGTGTGCATCGGTGGTAGAAACAGATGGTCAACACATTGAATGTAATTTAATGTTGTACTTATAGTACTTGAATATATTTTAAACTAGCTAACCATCCGTTCTTCGCACGGCATATGTTTTATAATACGTATCCAATGTTAAAAATAAAAGTTAATATCGAATGTTAAAGAGCTTGTTTTTGGAATATTAATTTTATTAACAGAAAATAGACAAAAATCTGTTAGATACATTAAAAAATATATAATATTAATATATCATCATTACTATTATCATTATTTTAGTATTATATTACTTTATTATTATTATTTTATATATATACCGTCCCAAACAACACACAATCATGCACTTAGTAACAAATATAGGCCTATATCAAATAAAATTACAGCTGAGGTTTTATTTTAATCTTATATTTTAGATACTTTACAAATAAAACTAATTTATATCAGAAAAACATAGCAAGCATAATATCTTAAGTCAAGGAAAATTAAATACCTAAAATATTCTTACATTTAATTTAAATACTACAAGAGGAACAGATAACAAAAAAGTGTGCTAGTGAGAGGAAAAGAATGGAAGCAATTAAAGGAGGAAGAATGGTGGAAGGATAAAGGAAAATGGAAGAATTTCACAGGCTGGAAACGTTTGATAATGTTGATGACTATAAAATGTGTTAATTTTGTTTGTAATTCAAAATTTGTACACGCAATACTTTTTTAGTACAAAAAAATTATATATAATAAACAAATTACAAGTAGGCCTAGATGAACATATTCTACAAGTAAATATGTAACACAACCAATCATAAAATTAGTTTTGACAGGGATATTTTCTAAATACCTTGGTTGAAAGGTCGACTCAGTTCTCATCGCTACCAAATATAATGTCCCACTCTCACTCTATTTAGTTACGGCCACAAAAGACTAAAAAAAAAGAGCAGGGCGATCTCTAAAGAAAATAATTATATGAAAAAGTCAAACATTTGCAGGTTTGTGAAATATTTGAATTTAATTCAAAGTAACAGACAGTATTAAAACAACAAGTTGCATGACCTTACAGGTCTTAATAAAGTGTGTTGAAAAACAAATAAATCTTAACAATTTATTACATGCGCAGTGCGTTTGGAAAAAAATAAACTTGTCTAGAAGAGACCAATGAAATAAACAAAATAGCTGCCATTATTTAAATAAACTTTTCTATATTATATACATGTTTCTAATTCACAACAGTGAACTAAGATCAAATAAAATCAAAAGGGTCAAATGTTTAAATTACTATATATTACAAAAATTACAAAGAGCTAAATGAGCCTCTCTTAAAACGTTTACTACGCGTCAGATACACAACAGCGAATACAGACAAAAGAGTTTTAAATTCATGTAATAAATTTAAATGTAAATATAACACCAGATATTTACGTTAAATTTTAACTCCTAAAAATTATACAAAATCACAAAGAGCTTGATGAGCTTATTTTAAATGTTTCACAAAGCGTCAGAATCACACTAGTGAATAAAGACAAAACATACTTAAATTAATGAAATACATTTAAATTTAAATATCGAATCAGATATTTATGTTAAATCACAAAGGTTTGACTTCCCGAATAAACTCAAACCTCGCGGGACAATTGCCCTCGTAACTTTTAAATAATTAAACAAAATTTCCACATTTAAATATTTTATGTAAAACTGGAAAATGTTACGTTAAAGAACTTGTAATTTTGCCTAAATGAATGAGCGAATATTAAAGTCAAAACCATATTAAACAACAAAAATAAGTTACTTTAACATTAACTTCAAAATAACCAACAAAAGAATTATTATCAATTTAAAGAATTTGAATTACTGATAACCACAAAAGTAAAAATTTAATATATAACCTAAATATTGCAAAACATAAAAAGAACCAAAAAATGTGTCTATCTCTTTAAAACAATAAAATACAAAGATACTAGCGCCCAAGCGGCAACAGGAAGCATTAAACGCTCCGTAATAGAATTTACGTTTAAAATTTAAGTATTTAGCAAAACATTACCTATACCTACACTGACAGGTTTCCATAACAAAATAAACCAAAGTATTCAAGAAAAGCAAACCCATCGCAGCAATTTATATTTTAAATATTTAAACAAAGATATTATAAGCCATCCTGGCTAGATAACGCCCTAGTTCTCAACAGGACTTCTCGTGGAAGTGGCCAAAGTAATAGTTCATGATATCGTCTGTGCTCCCTCGTTATATAGGTATAGTTGCTGGGGGGAAGGTGGGAGTTTTCCTTTACAATTACGCCATCTGAAAACATCTGGTGGAAAGGCTTCGTTATGTCGGTCACGTAGGCCGGGTTCTTTTTGTCTTTTAACATCTACCGCTGCTTTTGACTCACAAGACGAGCAGGTGTAGAGCTATGTTTGTTAGGTCACGTACGCCAACCCAGGTGTCCAAACATGTGAGTGGTCTTCTATGTAGTATCGTGCTGGCCAACCAGAGCATTGCTGGCTTTCTTCGTCGGAACATCAGGAGGCTGCACAATTCGTAGCGTATTTGGATTTCTCTTCATTCTAGCATTCGTGGTGAGCAAGCTGGACTTGTAAGTCGTTCTACACCAGGCCAATATACATGTGAGTAGAAACCTATGTATGACATATTAATATCGTGATGTTTAATAATGCTGGAAGTCAATGAGTATAAGATTATTTTAGGTAATATTTAAATATGGCAGGTTCTATTGGTATTTCTATTGTAGGATGTTTATGAATATTAGCTTGTTTAGGGGCGGGTAGTAACATTGTCATATTATCAGTTCAAGCTAATGTTACACAAAATATTAAGATTTATCCAGTGCATTAATAATGTTGTGTGTCAATAGTTCCACCGATACGTTTGGAATTGATTAGTTGGGTGAAGGTGGGAGTGTTTGAAATCTAGCGCCCATGGTTATCCCACACCCAAAGAGGGTCTCCCTAGCTCTAGCAGTTCCGGAGGTACGTATAGGGGTGCTAAGAAAGAGAAGGAGATTTGGTGTTTTAGGTTAAGCAGTATAGGTAATTTTAATTATCTTATATATTAACCAAAGGTCTGTGCTATGTCCACTCCAAAGTTCAGCTCAAATGGTGTAGTGGTTTTTCTGTTACGAAGATTCACCCGAGGGATGTTGAGGCTGATGGGGGTGGGGTTGGTCTGGGTTTGTGGTCTAGTGCCTATGGGTGGACCCCCCTCACCCTAAGGGCAATTCCTAAGCCCCTGTGTTTCAGGAGACACGTGTGAGGGTACAAGGATGGAGGGGGGTTGTCTTAGGTAATTTTAATTAGCATGTAAGTTAACTGAATTTCTGAGTTATGCCGAAACAAAATTTCAGCTCAATTGGTGGAGTGGTTTTTAAATGAAAGGGTAAAATAGATTTGTAGCATATGGCACAATGACAGTGTTTACTTAATAGTATATTAGTAGATATTCATATAGCATAACTTTTGTGGATTTGCTTAGCATAATGATGCGTTTACACGAGGACAGTTAACAGGCAGGTCCGACTGGCTTCATGTGGACAGCACTGGCTTGATTTTTCGGGAAAGTTACGACTGGACTGGCTAGGCAGGTCGACTTACCCGAAGAGTAAGTTTCAAGTCAGTTGATCGAGTCAGTGGCTTCCCCCACCACTATATTTCTTGACTTACTTCTCAACCAGTGACGTGTGGACGGTTCCAGGTTTTTCCCATAACAAGCCAGTTGTAATCAGTGCGTTATTGTTTGTTAAAGTTGCAGTGTTCATTTTATTTATCCTCCTGAGTTTTTTAAACGAATTTTGGCACGTACAAAATGGACTGAGGAAATGACTCTGACATTCATTGAAATTTACAAAGATAAAGAAGTTTTGTGGAATCATTGTATAAGAAAAAAAACGCACGTGACTCCGCATTACGGGAAATTATGTCCAAAATAAAAATTAAATGTTTTTATGTATCCAATGTCAAAACAAAAATAAAAACATTGTGGGATATATATAATGGGGCGCTAGTGAAAATAGGGAGAATTGAAAGATCAGGGTGTGGTTCAGATGATGTCTATGTACCTGTTTTGAAATGGTTCGAAGTGATGAAGGAGATCATGGACAAAAGGATTTTGAAAAGAAACACATTTAGCAATCTGGTAAGTTCTTATTTATTTATAAAATAATTTTTTTTAAACGAATAATTTTTGTCATAAAAATTGACTTACCGTTCTTTAAAGATACCCTACTTATTAATGTTATAATTGACAAAAACTTCACCAATATACCATTTTATTTTGCCATGAAACAGCACCATCATTACAAAACTAATCTTTGTACGCTCCTCTCTTTTTCTTAGCTCTCTTCGTTTGTTGGCGGGCTCCAACTCGTCTCACACTTTCAAACCTTTGGGTTCCTTCTCTCCATAACCCTGGAAGAATTTACCCTTGGTTCTTGTCTTCATTATCAACTGCACCACGTGGAAAGTAAGTTTGTGTTGTTGCTACCTCAAAAAGTTATGAAGTGCATAAGAGACACAAACAATCTTGTCTACGGTGTTAGGATTTAAGGGAATGAGTTTCTCAAAGATTATAAATCTACTGACAATAATACCAAAGGAATTTTCCACTAATATTCTTTTTTCAATTTCCAGTAATAGGGGAATTTTTTGAAAAATCCTTCCATCAGATACAGAACCATTGCTCCCTACATCTTTGAGTTTAAAGCAGTAGTCCTAATCCACCAAAGCAAAGAGAACAATGCGGTTGGTTTTCTTGTGGTTGAAAAATGTTGTTCCGCAACTATAAGGACCCCAGACCGCTACATGCTTTCCATCAATAGCACCATAACAGCCAAGAAAGTTCCATCTTCCATTGAATCCTTTTTAAACATTTTTTACACTCTTCATGGGACGCTGGGGTCTGGAAATAAAATAATACAAAATGTTATTGTTTTAACTTTGGCTAAATATTTAACCTGTATTTCTACTTTTGAAGAAAACACCTAAAACACCTGTGAAGTCTCGTTCAAAATAAGAAGCCAATGAACAAGTCAACAATCCAGAAATGCTAGAAGAGGAACAACGTGTTGACGATTGTGATCAAACCATTTCTGAGCTTGAAACACCTCTTGTTACTAAATCAGTTGAACACCCAAAGCTTCCCCAAGGGGAGTTAAGAGCAAGGTCAAAAATTGCACAGATTACTTCAACCACTCGTGAGCTGAAGGCCTTAACCAAAAATTCCTCACTTTGAATTAAACGAATATGACATTTTTTCGAAACACATTGCAGCTCAGCTGAAACAATTAAATCCACAGCAATGTATTATCGCACAAGGAGAAATACAAACAGTTTTGACACGATGCCGGTTGTCAGATCTAGACAAGAATCAATGTGGTCCCAGAACTCCTGGAACATGCTCCTATGGTACACCATCACCATCACCAACTTCAATCGAGCCTTTTCATTACTCTTCAGCCCACAACACGGTAGCCACTCCGCAGCCAATCCAGGATACAGAACAATCATTTTATGTCCCTATGCAAGTTTTTTCTCAGGGTTCTCTGATGGTGTTCAGTAGTGAAAGTTATTATTCCACATTTGAATATTATTATTTTCATTCAAAATTCCTAGTTTTCATTCATTTTGACCTATTTTTACTTTTTAAAGTTTGGTTTTGTGATTATTAAGTGGAAGTAATGAAAGTGTTACATAAACAATACACTTAACACATTATATTATTTAAATAACCATACAATTACTGAATTTAATAAACAAAAATATAGTCACAATCAATGTAGATACAAAGAGGCTGACTATACATACTTTAGAAATTATTTTTGTTTTTAAAAAGGTTAAAATATTAAATAAATCATGTAGCTAGACTTGCTCCTTATATTTCACATTCCTTCTTAAAATATTACCTTAATATAATCCTCCAAGATTTGGTACAAAGCATCACAAACTTCTGGAATGAACCTGCAGATGGCTGACTTGGACACTCGGAAATTATTTTGCAATGTTCGCTGGTTATTTCTAGTAGCAAGTCAGGCCAAAGCTATCTTTAATTTCAGCTTCGGGCTCAGAGCTTCTCTCATTTCAGTATCTTGTTTTAAAATTAGAGGTTTTACTTTATTGAGTAGAAAATCAAAACACTTTGATGGCATTCGCATAGTAGCACGATATTCTTCTGAGACTTCAAACCTCAGTTATGCCAGTAGCTAATTAAAGGCTCCACGAATGTCTCTCCTCCTCAGACAGGCTTGAACCCATTACTTCTTCTTATTAAGTTCTTCTAGTAAAATATTACATGACTCGGACACAAACTCGTAAGTTAGATTTTGAATTATGTCATTTAACTCATCCAAAGGCAGTATTAATGATGCACACTCGGCCATATTTACAGGCTAATTGGCCCTCAAACTCACATGGCTTTAACTTCCGTGAGGACAGACCAAAGAAAATGTACAGGTCAGTCATGGCCTCAGTCAAACGGACGCCAGTCGGATCTGCCTATCAACTGACCTCGTGTAAACGAGCCATAAGGTATGAGGTGTTAGACGTCTTTTAACTTATTTAGAGCCGACATTTTAAAGTTTTTTTATTCTGCTCTAGAATATTGTCATACACCATTTTGACATATCCTCAATTGGATCTGTCAGCTTTTCAACAAAAATTTTCAAATCGGTAAGTTTTCTTTGAATTTTAAAGCTTATGTATTTTACGACGAGCCTCTATTGAATAATAGCGTGATTATACAGAAAGATTCATATAAAACTGATACATTTAATTAAGAATTTATTTTAGCACGAATGGTGCAAGTAACAATTTATTGCGTCTTAAATGTACAGTATTTTTGGGATATCACTTTACCTTTACATTAAATGCTGAAAATGTCCTCCCTCCGCCTCAAGACACAACTGAACACGTCGTTCTTTGTGCCTGGTCTTTCGTTTGAGCATTGTGTTCCCGCTTGGTTTGAAGGCAAAACGGAGCAATAAGATGTATTCAAATGCAAAGCACTAGCTAGTTTTATATGAATCACCATATATATATATATGCTAAGACCTGTCTGAATAAATATTATATGAATTAAAAAAAACTACATCGTAAACATACATACAAACAAACATACATACACGTGTTTTATAATATGTATGGAATATGGATAGTAGTTATCTATCTATCTATCTATCTATCTATCTATCTATCTATCTATCTATCTTCTGTCTTCTATATTAATAAAATAAAGAGTTTGTCTGTCTGTCTGCTATGAACGCTGCGTAATAGCTATCGCATGTAGAGGTTTGTAATTTAGAAATTAGTAGCCCATGTGCACGAACATATGTACATCTCTAAACAGAAATTTAAAAATTTTGATTAGATTTGTTAGATACATTATAAACAGAATTAATGAAGATATATAATATGTAAGCGCCATAAGAGTTTTAGTACTAGCGGTGTATTTAATACAGTTGTCTGATGGGGTAATGGTAGCCCCTATGCACGAACATGTGCACCTGTAAGCCGGAGTTTTAAAATTTGGATTAGATTTAATTTTTACTACTTTTTTCAATATTTTTCCCTTTTTGATATTTTATACTTGTGTCCCTTTTGCATTTTATTACGACTTTTACTTTTTTGACGCTTTTTGCACAATTTACTCTTTTTTCCCATTTTAATCTTTTTGCCTATTCGACTGTTTTACACCTTTTGGCGTTTTTACAATTATTTATGTTTTTACCCTTTTATTATTATTATTATTATATATATTTGTACTCTTTGCCCCTTTTTGCCATTTTTATCCATTTTACCCCTTTAGTTATTTTGGCACTTTTGTCACCTTTTCACTCATTTTGCTCTTTTGGTCCTTTTAACCTCTTTTACCCTTTTAATTTTTATGGAATATGGTTTTGACCTTTATACATGTTTTGTCCTTTCTAGTAATTTTGCCCTTTTTACTTTGTTTATCCTTTTTATACTGTTTGTCCTTTTGTCATTTTTTACATCATTTACCTTCAATCCCGTTTTATCTCTTTACTCATTACTCCTTCACCCTTTTCACAATATTTCCACTATTTGTCTATTTCCCCTCTTTTATCTTCCTTTTTGTACAATTTTCCACTTTCGTCCCTTTTCAATCCCTCCGACCATTTTACCCATTCTAGTCTCATTAAATTAGCAAAAAACAAAAAAANCAAAAAAAAAAAAAACCACAACACGAGCATTAAGTTACCTTTTTACCCATTCTGTCCGCGATACAATTTGTATTCTTTTTACTTACCCTTTTTATTCTTTATTGCTCTTTTTACACCGGCTTACACATTTGTAACCCTTCAATATTTTACCCTTAAATATTTTTCCTGGGCAAAGCCGATTACTTAATGCTGTACAGCAGTGGTCTTCAACCTTTTTTCAATCAAGGGCCACTTTCTACGCAGCTAAATTGTTGCGGGCCAAACTTTCCATAAAATATGTCACACATACTCTAAGATTCCAATTTAATGTTTGTATAGTTGCACCTAATGTAATTTTGTAAGGTGTCAAATAATATAACTAAAAGTCATTTTAAAACAAATGATAGTAAAAATATTACAATTATAAGTTTGAAACTAGGTTTATTCTATAGAAAATAAATGGTTACCTCATTGTGAATTCCCCTATTAAAATTATCCAACTGGGCAAAGTCTATAATGTCAGTATTCTCATCGAACGTCCTGCAATTATACTGATTTGAACCCCTCTCATATATTAAAAAAGTCATGGATGAAGTGCATTTTTCTTTAAAGTATTGTATGTAAAATATCCTTTCAAGACTTCATCCATGGATAATCACGCACTTTTCAGAACTAATGTAAATAGATTACACCATAAAGCTTATTTTTTCTTTCAAAATCAACTCCGTAGCAATACCAAAAAAAGCAAGTGACGCTAGCTCCCTCTACCCAATAGGAAGCTAGCTTTCACAACACCTGTCGCCAGGACACTTTCTATTAGTTGGTGTTAACATGGTGACAAGAGGTCTAAGAGGCAAGGGGTAGCCTCTTGTGCTTATGAATCCATTACAGTGGACAGAAATACACAATAACTTTGTAATAAACGAGAGTAACATAAATCTACACAGCACTCGGTACAAGTATTAGGGCAAGTTATTTTAAAAAAAGGCTTTGAAATCAGAGCCATTTACAAATGGCGAATTTGTAAAGGAGTGTATGTATTCGAACGGTACAATGACGATTGTTGACATTACAGTTTTTTATTCAAATTGGCTAATTTATCTGATCTCGGTTGTATTTAACTGCATCCATTTTAGATTAGTGCTTCGTGTCGTAGTTTTAAATTGTATTCCTTTGACACTGCAGCCGTGTCATAACAAAACAAACAAACTGATTTCGCTTTAATATTTACAAAAATATACAAGTCTGTCCACTTTTAGTGGAACACCTTTCCCTCATCAGTAATTTTTATCTTTTTGTTAATACTTGCAGCCATTGTTAAAAAAACTGAATAAAAAAATGTACAAAACAACGTACAAACAACACCACGCTACAACAGGCTGACGCATTCTGAGAAAGGAGGGAGCAATGTTGCCAACTCAAATCACCAATATACCCCTAGACTCTATCAAAATTATCATATTTCCTACTAAATTTGACCTAAATGGAAATAGATTTCCAGAATGTTCAAAAAACTTTAAACATATAGTGCTTGCACGCTAATGCCGGAGAAAATAAATTTTAATATAAACTGTGTGCTATTTAATTTATGTTCCTTTCTGACACATCATATATATTTTTTATGTATGAAGATTACACATCAGTCAAAACAAGATAGGTAATTCTCACAATGTTGATATATTTTGAATTGTTTGTTTGTGAAACAATTAAAGTTAAATTATATGAAATAGTCAAAGTGTACACTCATTACAAAATGCCCTACCTGATAAGCTGTGCCATTATGGAGATAAGCTAACTTTCACTATAAATAAAGGGTATAAAATCGATTTAAATATCTTGAATGAATCCCTTAGGGGTTTCGTTTGGGTATTGGTTTGTTTCTTTTGAACTACCGGTAAATAGTTTCCTTTTGGGAAGTAAACTCGCTGTAGATTTATTGGAATCAATTTTAATATATGCATTGAGTGTTTATAGTTGTACCGCATTAGCCATTCCGTCTAAGACCAAAACAAAATGTCGAAATTGAACTATCATCTAGGTGACCTGGCGGTCTAGAGGTAAGGTGTCAGACTTCTGTGCTGGCGGCCGGGGTTCAATCCTCGGTCCCGGCAAAGATTTATCTGATTACCAAACCCTTCCTTCACCTCTGACNCTTGTGAATGTGGGGAATGCCAGGCCTCCACCGTGGTTCGGATTCCACGTTAAACTGTAGGTCCTTCATTTCATCTCACAATCACCTTACCATTACACATTAGCGTAAGTGCGTATAACCCGAATGGGTAGTAAGACGCGATGCTAATAATAATAATAATAATAATAATAATAATAATAATAACTATCAACTAATGTATTTATTGAGTTTATAATTGTATGGTGTTCATTTGATTAAATATCTTTTCAACATATGCATTAGGTCATCAAGTAGGCCTACGTTTAACACTATTCGCAAAATATCCGTAAACACACTCGACAGGAGATGTCAGCCGATTTCATTGACCACCCTCATGATTCGCAAATCATTAGGTAGTAGCTTGTAATACCAGGAAATCTCTATCGCCAACACAATAATTGTGATTAAATTATGCGGTGGAGAATTACCTGTAAGAACCACACTTTAAAATAGTAAATCTAGCTACTAAGGCAAAACTTAATTTTTTGCATTTATTTGTGATACACTTAGATTAATGAAAAAATAAGATTTATTATTATTATTAGCACCGCGTCTTACTACCCGTTCGGGTTATACGCACTTACGCTAATGTGTAATGGTAGGGTGATTGTGAGATGAAATGAAGGACCTACAGTTTAACGTGGAATCCGAACCACGGTGGTGGCCTGGCATTCCCCACATTCACAAGAAGTCTTGTCAGAGGTGAAGGAAGGGTTTGGAAATCAGATAAATCTGTGCCGGGACCGAGGATTGAACCCCGGCCGCCAGCACAGAAGTCTGACACCTTACCCCTAGACCACCAGGTCACCCAATAAGATATAAAATAACGTAAATAAAGTATTTACGTTCTCCACTGTAAACAAGCTAGAAATCCCACTAGACGCTGTTTGATCATTTTGGACGTCAGAACCAGTCTGAAAAAAAAAAACCTAGATCTGTTGGTAAAACCACTAAAATGGCAACACTGGGAGGGAGTTGCTGGAAGTCGGTCAGCACGTGTTTGATCTTGAGCTTCAATGTTGCCACGTGCTGTGAAAGCACCGAGAAAATTCTCAGTTATATTTTTTAGATCTCAGTGTTGCTACATGCTTAATAAGCATCGCATAAATTCCCAAGTTATAGTTTTAGTACTAACAAATATATCTTATGTGATTTTTAAACAAGAAAACTGTTGTATGTATATTTGGTTCACGGGCCTCGGGTTGAGGACCACTACTGTACAGTATAAATGAGACATAATGGTATAAAGTAACCTTTGTATCAAGCTACAGTAGCCCTATGGCTTCTTTGGTGCTGAATTACAGCTCACAGCTGACAGCTAAAAGCTTTTGAAAAGTTACCAGACCAAATTATATATCCCTACGCCGAACCTTATGATCTGCAAAAACATGTGTTTAGCAGCTGTCACTTCTGACGATCAAAATTCAGGTATATACCTAGCCATAAGTCAGCTGTGAACTGTCAGTTAGCACCAAAGAAGCTTTGGGCTACTGTAGTTTTGGTAAAAATAATATAAATCTAGCTTTATTAAGCAAACTGGAATTCTTTTACAAGAATGAGTAGACAATTATTGTTGCAGTCTATATTTATTTTACTAAAGGTAATACATTTTGCTATAGATCAATCATTTTATCTTATCGAAATATTGCCCAAAATTATACACTGAAACATTAGTTGTTAAAAGCTATCTCCAATATTTTAATTTTTTGGTGTACTAATATGCTTCAATGTCTGATAACTGAAACTGAAGAGTAGCCAAACCAGTGTATATTAGACCATGGTTTTAATGTGTTCATTTCTGTCTTAAACTAATAGTCTTACAATTTTTTGATCCGACAATCCCTTGAGAATGAAATGACGTGAAGAGATATTTGGACGATGAAAACATTTAATATTAAAGTGCAATGTGGTTATTATTAATATTTTATGTTAGCATTGATGATAAGTAACTATTAAACAAATTTTAAACTAATGCTTAAAGTAAAAAAGGGTATACATAATTAATAATAAATATATGGGAGTTAAACAGTTACAGCCATTTGTTTTAGCGTGAATAGACTAGTGGTAGTTTTTGTCTCTGAGAAGAAATAAACCGCGGGAACAATTGTTATTCTCTATGAATATAAAGCAATATTAAATATAGTATTAATTTGTTATTATTATTATTATTATTATTATTAGCACCGCGTCTTACTACCCGTTCGGATTATACGCACTTACGTTAATGTGTAATGGTAGGGTGATTGTGAGATGAAATGAAGGACCTACAGTTTAACGTGGAATCCGAACCACGGTCGTGGAATCCGAACCACGGTGGAGGCCTGGCATTCCCCACATTGACAAGATGTCTTGTCAGAGGTGAAGGAAGGGTTTGGTAATCAGAGAAATCAGTGCCGGGACCGAGGATTGAACCCCGGCCGCCAGCATAGAAGTCTGACACCTTACCCCTAGACCACCAGGTCACCATTATTAATTTGTTCTTTGTCTAGCTTGACCACGAAAGAAAAATATCAACTTTAAATACAAAGATACATATTAAGACTAGTAGTAAGTTAACCGTAATAAAATAATGGAGGAAGCTGGATACATTGTCCACAAAACTACTAGTAAGACTGTAATAATGATAATGACATGGAGGGAGCGAGGTTGGCTGTTCAGTAAACTACTTGTGTAGACATTGTATTTAAATTACTGAAGTTGGTCGTATTAAAAGGCGTGTAATGTGACATCTGCTCCCATACATCCCTTGAATGTTTTCATTATTCACTTTTACGACGTGAACGTAAAATTTTACCGTAGCAAAAAGATACTTCATGAAACTGTATATATATATGTCTATAGTGTGAGAATGTTGGCAAATGTGAAAAAAAAGTGAGGCGAGAAAAAAATATGTCGTGTGAGAAATGCGCTCTAAATGGATTCGATGTTGGTTCTCCTGTGCTCTTCGTATTAAAGTATGGGATAGAAAGAGATGGAGACAACATAAATTTTGGGAATGGTTATATCGCGCAGGAGCAATCTATCTCCACTGGATCAAGATAGGCGAGGCATGTCAAAACTTGCGGTCCGGACCATGATTTTTGTGATTCGTGGAGCTTTAGCAGAACTAAAATACAATGCGCCATGATTTTTATTCTTATAAACGTCGAACAAATACACACTTAAGGAACATTACATTTAGAAATTGGGATATAGTTGAGAAAATTTAGCAATTGAATTGGGTGCTTTAAATCTTTACTCTTTACTCTCCAGAAATCTATACCCAAAAATGTTAAATTTACCAACAAAGTATTATTAAATTTGCGCACCAAATATTATTAAATTTGCGTACCAAATATTATAAAATTTGCACACCAAATATGATAATATTTAGACACCAAATAATATAAAATTCACACAGCCAATATTATTGAATTTATTTAATTTTCACGCTAAATATGTGCAATTGTTTGGCAGCACATAAGTGTGTGAACAATAATGTTTTCTCTTATGAAAAGGAATATATATTTGTTTCAAATTTGCCTCTGATGTATACGTGCCTTAAAATTTTATCCATTGATTCAAATGAAAAATTTTCCCATTTCTGGGTGAAAATATGAAGGCGTGTATTAAAATTTGATAATCATTATGTGTAATACTGTAGATACAGTGCTTCCCGACGTGGGGTACGTACTAGGACGTTTGAGGGTACGTGAAAATATTTGAATAATGGCGAAAAGCGCTACTTATGCGAGCAATTTAAGACAAAAGATCAGTCAAAAGTTATGAAATTAACAAAATGGTGAGGTGCAGTGCGGGTTTTCTTATATATATGACGTTGAGAGAATAATTTCAAATTCAAAACTTAAAATAGTTTTGATAATTATTTATAAAGTAATAAAATATTAAATGTGTCAATTTTTATTGTAACTTTTGCTTTTTGAATGTAGAAATATATGCATTATGTATTCAGCTTATTATCACATTGTTTTTAATCTCATTATTATCCCATTTATTTTCAGTTGCAACAAATAAATTAGAAATATCTATTAATGTAGTAAGTAAACATTTTGCTAAAAATTAAGGGCAAAATTTACGGAAATGAGCTGCTAACGGGTACACAAGCGTAAATAGGTTTGTAACTTCTGCTGTAGAACTTCATTAATCCAAACCCTATTATACATCTCTTAATCCGGACAACTCTTTTCCCAAAATAATACTAAATTGAAGGGAACAGGGTAAAAAGCGGGAAATCCATTTTTAACTCAAATTGAGATAGTGCTGCCACCTTTTAAACAATCATGATACCTTTCTAATGTACTCTATATTACGGTTAAAACTGCTCTCTGTCATATTTAAATTAAATTAAAAAATGTATTGGTTGGGGTTCTTATGCGGTTTGAGTTATAAAAGTCGCTGTCCTGGAAAATGTGTATAATGTGACTTTCGCCCTTGAAAAAACTTGGTTATTTATTTACTTATTTGTGCAAGAAATTTATGCTAAAGGAAAACAACAGAAATAAGTAGAGTTTTTCCAACCTGTTAGTTTGGAATGTGACGTGGATGTGAATGAACCAAGATCATCATGTACTACAAAAAGTAAAATAAATCTTGGTTTGATTTTGTATAGGATGTTTTTTAATCGTACCTTGCCTTATTTTATGGATTCATTTTTTAAATCGGGCTTTCATTAATGCGGACCGCTTCAAACCCCAATTAGTCCTGATTAATGAGGTTATACTATAGTAAGAACTTTTTTTTATTATTAATTATGGCTACAATATTAAATTAATCCAAATACGGCCACCTAAATATTTTCAATTTTCAGTATGTCCCTTATGATCAAAAGAGATTGACACACCTGATATAGGCCTAAGTTTTAAGGCATGAACCAATCGTGTCAAAACCAGCCTCGGTTGCGTAGTTAGCTAGCGCGCTGGTTTCGTGTTGAGCTAGACTGCCGAGGACGGGAAGACCAAGGTTCTAATCTCGCTCGGGTGAACTGGGGGTGGTTTTTCTTAAATGGTTTTCCACTCTACCTCCACGCAAATGCGGGTTAACCTCCTCTATATTTAACCTTCCCAATTCCTAACCCATTAGCGTAATTAGAACTTAAGCGTATGACCCGAATGGGTATTAAGACGTGGTGCCAAATCGTTCTGAAGTGATATATCTTCGTAATAAGTGAAATAATGATGAGTACGATTAAATTTAGAGGAAGTGTAACAGCATTTGAGCGGAAAGAGTGTGTAAAACCATTTAGGAAAACCACCTTCAGTGCACCTCACCTGGATTCAAACCCTGATATCCTAGTTTCCGGCAGACTAGTCTATTGCAAAAGTGAAGTCTCAGATCATGCGACCACCGAAGAAGGTCAATTTTGTTGTTGAAGCCATTGAGTATATATCCCACAATTTACAATTAATAAACTAGAAGTCAATCTTTGGAAAGTAACGGCAGAGCTCCTGCACCGATAATAATCTTGGTCAATGTTTATATTTTATATCGATAGAGTGAACATATCACATGTGTTACTTGAGTTCATTAGAACAAATCCTGTGAAAGCCGCTTAGTTGACTGTGGGCAGATCTGTTGCCCATCGCCACAAGTAGCGAGTTAGCCATAAATGTGCGACGAATTTGAGTTTGCCAGTTCTCACAGTAAAACAAATTCTTTCAGGACGGCGTGTGCTGGTCGTATTTCCTGCATATTATTGGAAACAAAAGTTGGGGCAAATTTTGCATTAAATTGTCTTACATTTTCAATCTGAACATTTTTCATGATTTGCATCTAAGTAGTCTAAGACGTGTAGACTGTAGATGTCTTGAATAAACTTACTCAAAGAGTGTTTTTTGTTTTAAATGTTCGATTGGGCAACATCATTTCTCAATTTTTACAGTGTGTGTTGAATTTAACTTTTCAACCTGTGTCTACATTTAAACATATTNGATGTAACTTTTCCCCCGTGTTCTTATTTAAACAAATTCCCCCCCCCCCCCCTCTGGTCTAAGACTCACACAATAGATTGGATTGCCGGAAATGGATAAATTGGAGTTTATTATTATTATTATTATTATTATTATTATTATTTAGCACCGCATCTTACTACCCGTTCGGGTTATACGCCTTAAGTACTAATTACGCTAATGTATTAGGAAGGTTGAATTAGAGGAAGTGGACCCGCATTTGCGTGGAGGGAGAGTGGATCACAATTTAGGAAAACCCACCCCAGTTCACCCGACCGAGATTCAAACCTAGATCTCCCCGTCCTCTGCAGTCTAGCTCAACACGACTAGCGCGTTAGCTAACTACGCCACCAAGGCGAGTGAGATTGGAGTTTGAATCCCGCCCTGGTGTACTGAGGTGGATTTTCTTAAATGGTTTTCCCCTGTCTTCCTCGCCACACAAATGTGGTTACAACTCCTCTAAGTAATTCGTCCTTTCTCATTCCTGATACATTTACGTAATTAATAGTCCTACACAAGCGGAAGGGTAGTAAGTAAGACACGATGTTAAAGTACCTCCAATTAATTTTTTTAAATCAAATTGGTCATTAAATTTTTGTAGTAAAAATAGTAGATACGAGAAAGGTAAAAATTTAGAAAAAAGATGCCCACATTTGCGTAGAGCTAGTTATAGAACCATTTAGGAAAAAATCACCATCATTACACCCAACCTGGACCCTAACTTAAACTCCCCCGTCACCAGCAATCCATTCTATTGTGAAGATAAAGACTAGACCATAAGACAACAAATAAGATTTTAATCCATGATAGAATTTATTTAAAAGAAAATAAATGAATAATTAACTTAAAACCCCAGTTGTAAAGATGCCCGCATTGGTGGGCATGATGATTAAGTATCGGGCTCGTGTAGACTGACTTTCTGGTTACGGTGAAGCCAAGGTTTTGAATTACAGCCGAATGTAGTGAAACTATGTGAATGAAGGAATATTTCCTCTCAATTCTTTACTACTCATCTTCACTAGCGTCACTAGATTGCCCATAACCCAAACTGTAAGACGAGTGGTGGATTTACTTTTAAGACAAAACCTATCTTAAAAGTTCTGACGCGAGGCTTTTAGTAGAATAGTTGAACCAGACGCAGATGTAATGAGGGGGACTGGATATAGCTAGCTCAAGATAAGATATTGTGAAATGAGGTGGACTGGATATAACTAAGTCAAGATAGAGATAGGGTATAATGATTTGGACTGGATATAACTAGCTCAAGATATGGATATGGTGTAATGATTTGGACTGGATATAACTAGCTCAAGATATGGATATGGTGTAATGAGATGGACTGGATAGAACTAGCTCAAGATAGAAATAGGGTGTAATAAGGTGGACTGGATAGGACTAGATCAAGATAGAGATAGGTTGTAATTAAGGGGACTGGATATAACTAATTCAAGATAGGGATAGGGTGTAATGAAGTGGACTGGATATAACTAGTTCAAGAGATGGATATGGCTTAATGAGGTAAACTGGATATAACTAGTTCAAGATAGGGATATGGTGTAAAGAGGTGGACTGAATAGAACTAGCTCAATATTTGGATATGGTGTAATGAGGTGGACTGGTTGGAACTAGCCCAATATTTGAATATGGTGTAATGAGGTTGACTGGATATAACTAGCTCAATATATGAATATGGTGTAATGAGGTGGGATGGATAGAACTTGCTCTAGATAGGGATATGGCGTAATGAGGCTTCAGTGGCCCAATACTCTAAGGAGTCACTATCGTATCCTTCTGATGACGAGGATATTGGGGTTCAAATGCAGTTCGGGTCTACTAAGGGTGTCTTTTCCTTAATGGTTCCCCACTCTCCTTATACGCAAATATTGACAGATTACCTCTAAAACGATTCCTTCCTCATCACTACCCAATGAGAGTAATTATCATATATGCGTGATAAGACTCGGTGATAAAAATAACTAACATATATTTTCTCAAATGTCAATCTTATTAGCTTGAGTCGTAAATAATATTTCTACTACAATGTATTACTATTGTTATTCTTTCGAGGACATAAACGACAATAATATATATCATTTCTCATATTTCGCCTCGACTCTAAATGTCCATAAATCCTTCAGAAATACGTGTCACGCGATTCAATAAGTCGTTCATATTACTCAATAACGGACGTTAAGAGTGAGAGCTCGACCAGAGAAAAGAAAACCGATAAAAGTAATCAAACATGAATCAATAATAATAAGAACACTTAGCTATTAGGGAGTTGGTAACTGAAGTGTGCTCACGATGGATTGTTATGATGGCTCCTTATCTCTCAAAAATATATTAGGAAGATAAATGATCAAAAGCATATCAACTTCAAAACCTTCGTATCATGGTCGGGTTTGAATGTAAGTGACCGGGACGAATACTTCAGAATACCTCACAAAACAGGGACCCCTTATAGATACCTATTTGTTTCTAAAACAACAGTTCTGTTACCAGTAAATAAGGATATGAAAAAAAGTATCGATACTTTACTAATATCGATATTTGTCTTTTGATACTAGTATTATCTTACTCGATACTACAGTATCGTATCGGTATCGAAAGAAAAAAACTTTTTGTTTTTGTTATCTTCACTCATGCTTGGATTAAATGTTTACAATGGTTAAAATGGTTGACCTGGTGATCTAGGGGTAAGCTGTCGGTCTTCTTTTCTGGGGTCTGGGGTTCAAACCTCGGTCCCGGCACAGATTTATCTGATTACCAAACCCTTCCTTCACCTCTGACAAGATGTGTAATAATCACAACTTGTGAATGTGTGGAATGCCAGGCCTCCACCGTGGTTCGGATTCCACGTTAAACTGTAGGTCCTGCATTTCATCTCACAATCACCCTACCATTACACATTAGCGTAAGTTCGTATAAACCCAAACGGGTAGTAAGACGCGTTGCTAATCGTAATAATAATAATAATAATAATACTATGGTTAAAGAAGGTTAGAAAATAGATCGAAAAAATATATTACCAATTATATTTAGCTATTATATGGAGAGTGTGGGAAACAATTTAGAGAAAACCACACTAACTACACTCGACCCAGGTCGAACCACGATCTCCCGTCATCGGCAATCTAGTCTAATTCGAGAGTAGCGCCTTAGACCATGCGGCCGCCGAAAGGGTTCTAGCGATTTAATACTTAGAAATTCGATAGGAGATTAAACGATTACACAAATTGGTTCATCATCACGGCCTGGTACCGAATTAAGCTCCCCTAGACTTATAATCAACTGGTATAACTACATCCTATAGGGAAATAATATCAAAGAACATGCCGCCGCATTTGACCCTTCCTGCTTGTTATCAGCTAGACCGTGGTAGGAACCCTTGCACCTGTGCCTTTCTCAACACAAACAAAACGTGGCACGCTATTGGTCACTCTGATTGGCTGGCGTCGTTCTTCATCAATACGTCTAAGAAACGCGCTCAAATCTTTAGTGTGTGTGCTCTTTTACTCGGTGTACGTGTTATTTAAACTATAATTATTATAAAGTGAATTTGCGGGTTTAAAACGTGTTTTATCGTATTTAAACTTCACGACATATGAAATATAATTATGTGCAACGTTTTAATTTGTGTAGTAATATTTATTTCATTGCTCACCCCGATTTAGAAGGGATGCTTAAAATATAATTGTGATAGGTACGTACAATATACACAGTGTTGGACAATACAAGATGTCGAATGATCCGACATTTTTGAAAGTTTTGAAAAAGGCTTAGAGGTAAGTTTTATCTGGTTATTACTTCTTTATTGGGAAATTTGAACGCTGATAGTTTTATTACGCATGCACATAAATCGCAACTAAAACAAATAACTAGATCTACTTTCCGTATGTCATGTCATATAATCTACGGCTGTCATTTTAAAATTTATAATGATGATACCTTTAAATACTGTGTTAATAGAGTAAAATATCAATGTTTACCGCCAATAATATATTTGTATTCTATAAAACTCGTTTTAAAAATCCATTCGTATTTGTAAGAAGATAAAGGTGTTCTAGGAAATTACTAGTATTTTGAACAGGTTCAAATGGGCAAAGAAGTTATAATAAAAGAATGCATTTGCCTATAAAACACCATTAATATTAACGTTTAGAGATTCATCTGGAAACAATGTTTTGTTAAAAGTTTCAAAATCAGTGTTTCTCTGGATATGGTTGGTATTTTAACTTAATATAGTGTCCACATTATCATTTACATAAAAATTGTGAAATAATTTATTGACTACCACCTTCATTATTCTCTTGTTTAACAATATGTGAATATAACACTTTTAATTAGACTGCACTTTTAATTATACCTACTGTTGCATAACAATATAGTGAACAGAAAACCTGATTTCTTCCTCGAACATATTTGTATGACAATGTAGTGACTTTTACTGCCGCCTTCTTTAAACAGTTATAAAACAATATAAGGGACAGACAACATTTACTAGTTGATTATACTGTTGTAAAGCAATATAATACTGCCCTCTTCATTATACTGTTGTACAACAATGTAATGAACAGAACACTTTTACTGTTCTCCTCATTATAATGTTGTACAGCAATGTAGTGAACATTTATTTAATGATTATACTGTTCTATAAAAATATAGTTGAGGACACTTTTAATGCCCTCTTCATTATATTGTTGTACAACAATGTAATGAACAGAAGATTTACCGCCATCATCATCAAACTGTCTTGTAACAAAGTGAAGAACAAAACATTTAATTATCCTCTTCATTATACTGTTGTATAGAAATGTATGCCTATTATTATTATTATTATTATTATTATTATTATTATTAGCACCGCGTCTTACTACCCGTTCGGGTTATACGCACTTACGATAATGTGTAATGGTAGGGTGATTGTGAGATGAAATGAAGGACCTACAGTTTAACGTGGAATCCGAACCACGGTGGAGACCTGGCATTCCTCACATTCACTGTAGGCCTACTCAACATAAGACCATTACTGCATTCTTTTCTCTAAGATTGTACAGGATGGGTAATAAACAATCCATGCTGAGAAAAGTGAAAGACAACTGAGCTGAGGTTTGCCTGACGTCCGGTGGAGCTCATCTGAGTGACATTATCTATAAAAAGTGAAAAAAATGTAATATGTAGTTTTCTTTTATTTAGCTAGTGAATATAAAAAATTAATCAAAGTGATAGTTTTCAAGTTAACTAATCGTTTAATTGTTTCGGCGCCCACCCTGAAAAGCAATGTAGTTAATAAAACATCTTTACCTCTTCAGTGTGATTGTTTGACAATGTAGTGAACAGAACAATTGTTCTTCTCATTTCATTATACTGTTGTGTAAGCTTATGGCATTAAGAACTCAAAAGTTGATTGCCGCACTTTCAAATTACGCCATCTATCCTTATTTTGAGCTAATTATATTCAGTCCACCTCATTACACTTCATCCCTGTGAGATTTGACTATCCTTCAATGCCTAGTGATGATTGCAGGGCATGTAACTCATAATTATGTAATATCCTCCACTTTCCACAATATCTTTCTAGATACATTGTTTTAGAATACCTTAGATTGTTTCTCGTCATGTACGTTAAGAAACCACGCTTCACACCCAAAGCAAACAACCGGTGAAACTATTTTTTTTACTTAGCACCGCGTCTTACTACCCGTTCGGGTTATAAGCCTAAGTACTAATTACGCTAATGGATTAGGAATTGGAAATGTTGAATTAACTTCTGTTTAATTAATTTCAATCAATAATTGTTAACGGAATTCATAAATAAAGATTTATATATGTTTTAACGCGACAACCTGATCCTTATGCATTTATATGCTGATTTTGGTTGAAAAAAAGAACAGCTTAGAAAATTCAAATATATTTTTTTGCACCCAACCTTGATAATATTTAATTATATTTATTATTAGTGTTATTTTATAAGCATTGATAGTATCTATCAACAGCGACAGCTGCAAACCACATGACTTGATGTAGCCCCTATTAATATATTTAATCTTTTTTTAATAATTACCAAATACCGTTCTTCCTACCAAAATAAGGGTATGGTTTCTTTCTATTGAAGTTTTAATTTCAAATATAGGCATACACGGACTCCGAAGATAATAATATTTTAAACCAAATCCTTGTCAAAACGCCATGTGTTATTTGATCTGCGGACATATACAAACGTAATTGAAATACGAGGCAACCACTGATTTAATTAAAATTGATCCGCCTTCCCCACCACGGTTAGCCGACGGCTTCACTTTCGTTTCCTGAAACTAATCAACGAGCCTTACTACAAACAAAGGCACTCTTCCGTCCAAAGGATGATTTAACAGCTGTGTCAGGTTGTCTTAGTTAACCGACTAGATTGATAAGTGACAATGGAGACCAACATTTTGACTATCCTAGAGATTAAATACTACAATAATGGTATAGTTTGAATGTTAAGGACCCCACATTTCTTATGGGAATTACAGTCCTAAACCTACCAAACTAATAAAACAATCATAAATATTTTTTATTTCTGTTGTAATCCAATTTTTATTTGAGATATATAACGTGCAATTTCTAAACCGACCGATTATATAAGCACACAACTTTTAAACTAATTTAAATCCATAACATACACAAAAACACACCTCCAGCCCCTAATTCATCTCAGTGAAAGGGGTAAAAACCACATTTCACTTAATGTTTGTTTTTAAGTTATGTTGGTAATCAAAATTTGGACTCGTGATCAATAGGTTTACATGGTACCGACTGTTTAAGGTGTCGGACTGTGTTTGTTTGTTTGAGGAAGTCTAGATCTACTCTTTAGCCATTTATTTGACCATTAAACTGTGACATTTTGCGTGAAACATAGTTGAATATGAGCTAATTTCACATGTTAGTAAATTTTTTTGAAATTAAAAAATTTAAAATGTAAGGTTTTTGATACTACAAAGACATGTGCATACCCTTCAACTAGATTTAATACTACAAAGACATGTGCATACCCTTCAACTAGATTTAATACTACAAAGACATGTGCATACCCTTCAACTAGATTTAAACGTTAACCTTAATTTCAAATAACAAACCACTTGTTAAACAACATGGGAGTTGAACGTATGAAAAGGATCACAGAGCCCAGGTAGTCAGCCACCTTAAATGGTAGTCTTATATTCCATTAGCAAATCTTTAGATTTTTACAGTTTATAATCTATCAACAAAAGTTTGTGGACGTGATTAAATATAAACATAAGACTGGTACCACACTTGGCGATAGAGCCTGAGGCTGTTAAAATTAATTACCTTGTTTCTTCGCCTTAAAATATTCCTCTAGCTTGATATTGTTTTTAACACTAATTTAAAGGTGTATTTTAAGTATATTTTCACATTCCTATTTTCCCAAACGGTATTTGAGTAAAACATTAAAAATGACCGACTAGCAGCAAAGAGTCGGTGGTTTTTAATTAGAAGTTTAGCACACAGTTGTGTTAATATTTCTAGCCATGCATGAGATCATTATAAAACTCATACTTTATATACCTTTATTAATATAAAAGGTGAAAATAATAACTAAAGTAAATAATACAATCCATGACGTGGGCCCTCAAGCGTTCTATAGGCCTACCGGCCGAGCGACCTCCGCTGTTAGCGATGTTAGTGCCAACATTTGAGAATAGAGTGTGTCATGTGGTCAGCACAATGCATCCTCAGATCGTTAATATCAGTTTTCAAGACCGGAGCTGCTACTTATTTGAGTAGTTTTCTCAGTTTGTCTCACGAGGCTGAGTATATCCCCTTCCAGACCCATTTATTAAAAGGAAAATTCTGGAAGTGCCGGGGATAGAACCCGGCACCTCTGGATCTGTAGTCAAGAATTTAGAGCACAAGACCACAGAAGTGGTCAAAGCAAACCTCGTAATAATATCTTATCTATATCTCAACCTTTTATAGTTTTTTTTTAAATTTAGCACTGATTCTTACTGCCCCTTCAGGTTATACACTTAAGTACTAATAACGCTAATGTATTAGGAATGTGGAACGTTGAATTTAGAGGAAGTGAACTAGCATTTGCGTGGAAGAAGAGTGTAAAACCATTTAGAAAAAACTATCACCAGTTCACCCGACCGAGATTCGAACTTTGAATGACCCGTCCTTGACGGTCTGGTTCAACACGAAACTAGAGCGTTAGCCAACAACGCCACCGAGGTGGGTTATAGATAATAAACAGGGTAGAGAATATGAGAGTAACTTAAAGGAAATTAACCCGCACTAGCGTTGAGAGAGGCCTGGGAAAACTGCCAGTGATAAATCACGTGAGGTAAAGTCATTCTCATTGCACCCGACCGAGATTCGAACTTTGCTGGAACTGTAAATCCATTATATGGTGAGACAGATGCTTTATCCCGTTCGACCCACCAGTGCGAGTTGGATCAAGCGCTATTTTAATGACATTTTAAATAAAACAAAGGCAGGCAATTAATTTAGTTGGCAGGAACTGAGATTCCTCAAGTTTAAATGAAAATAATCTCTGTATAAAAAAACTGGGGGGGGGTCATTTGCCACTAAAACAGTTTTGTCGTTAGATACTAGTCCGGATAGTTAATTAATATTGTTTGAGCGGTGAGTGTTGTAGGGATCGAATATAATTGTTTAAAAAAATCATGGGTCAGTTTTTATAATGAAATGTCAGACGGGTACCATGAAATGCGGAATATCTGTGTGTTTGTGTGCGTGCGTGCGTGCACACCACACCTTACTACCCATCTTTACCTAAGAGCGATCATAAATTAAGAAAAACGAACTAATATACATTATTACATAACTAATTTGGGAAAAAGAGCATCACAGTTCATCAAAGTGCGTAAATAATTAATATACCTTGTTACAGAAACATATTAAATAAATAGCATTACGTTAAAAAATTCAAATATTTTACCATCTCTAGGAGAGTTTTTTCTCCTACTAGCCACTACCCGCCCTTGAATTTTAAATTCCAAAATTTTCAGCTGTTCTGTTTAGTGTGGGATAGTACTTTTACAAACTTGTCAAATACCATAGCCAGATGAGATCAACGCCTCAGCCCGCAGGCGTATTAACATATCATAATACCAGCCTCGGTGGCGTAGTTAGCCAACGTGCTAGTTTCGTGTAGAGCTAGACTCTGAGGACGAGGTGATCGAGGTTCGAATCTCGGTCGGGTGAACTGGGGGTGGCTTTTCCTAAATAGTTTTCCACTCTCCCTCCACGTAAGTGTGGGTTCACTTCCTCTAAATTCAACCTTCCCGATTCCAAACCCATTAGTGTAATTAGTACTTAAACGTATAAGCCGAATGGGTAGTAAGACGCGGTGCTAAATAAAAAAAACATTCCCTAGTACGCTGCAGAGTATTACACATTTGCGCATAAAAAACGTAAGGTAGCACGATATTACTGACACATATTATTATTATTATCACCACGTCTTACTACCCGTTCGGGTTGTACACACTTACGCTAATGTGTAATGGTAGGGTGATTGTGAGATGAAAATGGAGGACCTATACAGTTTAAAGTGGAATCCGAACCACGGTGGAGGCCTGGAATTCCTCACATTCACAAGTTGGGATTAATACACGTCTTGTCAGAGGTGAAATAAAGGTTTAGCAATCAGATAAATCTGTGCCGGGACTTAGTATTGAACCCTGGACTCCCAACACAGAAATATGATACCCTACCCCTAGACCACCAGACCACCTTACTGACACACAACAATAGTATTTATTCAAATAAAATACATAGAACATAATATATTGTTTAAATCTTCTATCAAATTTATTATAAGTAGTTATACACATTCATTGAAATACAAATAGGCCTGTAAGACTATTTAAAAATAAAGAAAAGTTTAAATATTATAAGTAGTTATAGAAACATTCGGGTTATATGGTTATGTACTTGTTACGCTAATAAGTTAGGGGTTAGGAAGGTTGAATTTCGAGGAACTGTACCAGACTTTGCGTGGAGAAAGTGTGAAACTGTTTTAGGAAAAACACCTTCAGTACACCCGATTGGGATCGAACTATGATCCCCTCATTATCAGTAGTCGAGTCTTTTGTAGAGTTACGCCGTAGACCATGCGGCCACCGAAGCGGTTAGATACATATGGCTTATATATTATACTATATGTACACAGTACACACATAATGTAAAGCTATAGTATACACATACCTCTCTCTCTCATATATATATATATATATATATATATATATGACTATTATATACTAGATATTTATAAAATGTAGGATTCTATGGATATATATATATATACACGACTATTATATTTTAGAGATATTTATAAAATGTAGGATATTATGGATCTATATTATATACTATGTGCATATACAGGGGGGCAGCCAGGATTTTTTTTTGGGGGAGTGAGGGTGGGATATGAAATCAAATTTCTACAAAAAATAGATATAAACATTTAGGTTTTGAGCTTACATAAGAGTACATTTACAATTTTATTTTTTATAATTTGAAAAGCTTTGTTTGGGCGATCTGATTAACCTAAATGTTAATTAGCTTAAAAATCAATAATGTTTCGGAGGACCAGTTTTATTTACACTACAGCAGCCTACAGAGTAGGCCTATTACTTGAGTTTGCTAATGATTCTACCAATGAAATTTCACAAATGGTGGTATCTACAGGTTTATTTTCACTGTCTTCTTCCACTTCTGAGCTTTACTCCTTAACATCTGGGCGATAATTGTATAATTGAATTATTCTTTTTTAATTTGTTTACTAAATAGGTTAAAAGGTTCCCTTGTCTTTTAATCATCTTTTTCCACAATACACAATGCAAACGGCTATCAACGAACTAACCTAGCCCAGTCCTACATCTTCATAATATAAGATACAGTCCCGCCCAGGGATACCAACACTCCAGTCTGTAGGGCTGTACTATTGTATATGGAGATAAAAACAACATAATTATACACTAAAGGTGCTTAATACATAATTGACGATACTAGCGGGCAGGTCCGCAATTATATTAGATTGACATCAGCGACGTACGGGAGAGTTTTCACAATATTTATTTACATCAATCAGAGTTTAANAACCAGAGTTTAGTGTTTAATTAAAAATACTTTTGAAGGGGGAAATTTAAGGGGGGGGGGGGGCATAGCATGATATCCCCCTTCTCATGGCTACGTGTCTGAGTCTGTATAATATACTATAGGTATATAAATTATATTATTTATAATATAAGTATGTATTGTATATTATACATGATGAATTTATGTATATATATATATTTTATATAAAAAATTTAGCGCTATATAGTATACATATTGATACTTCTATAATATGTATAGATCTATATAGTATTTACACTATATGTCTAAATATACTATATAATATATATTTTCTACCACATAAAAAAAACATTATTTTGGTCTGCAACCCCCACCTTCATTTAGAATTCCAAGACTGTGTGTCTGTAGGTTCAAAATATACATCGAAGAATTTTGAAAATATGCAACCTCCTCAAGTTTCACCCCTTAGAGATCGTATTTCCCAAAACCTCGTCTTATCTCTTGCCTAAGAGCTAAATGGAACCTTGAAGAAAGATTTCCAGTTTCCAGGCCCTGGGGTTAGAAAGACCGAGAGCGTACGTAGCACGAAGGGATGGACTAATGATATCGCTGCAAATGCGAGCCGCTCTCTACCGTACTAGGAAATATTAATAAGCAACCTGCACACTCCCTTATTAGTTAAAAAAAACCCCCACAAAAACAATACCGGAATTAGCGAAAATTAGATTAAAATTTCAGTATTTATTTTGCATGAAGACAGGGTAAACTTTATAAACAACAATATATTATAAATTATGGGTGCTTTCAGTAGAGGAACACATTATCTCGGTGAGAGAAATAGGGGGAGAGTTGTTCACTATGAATTGCGAGCAGGGGGAGGGAAGGACTGTCCTCATAAGCCAGGGGTTCCCAAACTGTGCCTTGCGACGTCCTGGTCGGAGGCGTCATGGTTGGAAGGAAAAATTTAAACTTATAAGGTATAATCTCATTTAAAATGTTAGTGATAAAGTGAAACTGAAATGTTTCGCCATTATGAACAAACTGTACACATATCATATACAGCAAAAATATGTCTACTCTAATAATATTCCTTCTTATTCAGTTGTGTAATTATGTTCTAATTTTATATTTTTTCATTTAAAAGTACAAGCTAGTTTTGTAAATTACAAGTTTTTTTTTTAAAAAAAGCCACCAAATCAAATTTGGGCATTTTTTTTTTTTCATATTGGGTAAAAGGGGCTTCGCACGGAAAGTTTGACATGTGAAGGACGGCGCGGTTTCAAAAAGTTTGGAACCCCTGTCATAGACGGTTCCCGCCTCGTTAAAATGTATGAACATTCACCGCTTTACTTTTTTTTTATCAAGTAGTTATTTGTACATACGGATTGAGGGCTGATAGGGACACTGTTTCAAACTAGTGGATACTTAACAAAATTAAAAACATTGGGAAACTATTTTAAAAAAAATTGAAGATTTTCCACAATATTTTATGAAAATTATAAAATACAAAGAATTAAAAAGTAAAAAAGATGCATCAGCTAAAGTGGCTCGTGGGTTGTTACCAAGGCAAGCAATTACTTGACAGGACTGTATTGGTACAATGTCCCCTCCCATTCTATATAAAAATTACAATTTAAATCAAATAAACATACAATCGCTCGTTACATTATTTTGTGCGTGGTTGACTAAATAGTTAGTGAGGATGGGACAATCTACTTGTACAGTCTCTACTTTATGACATTAGAAACGCGAAAGCTCATTTTCATAAAATACGGCATTTATCACTGCCATGAGCACGTTCTATCCGGTCCAACTCATTACACCATATATTTATCTTGAGATAGTTCTATCCAGTCAACCTCATTACACCTTTTCCATATCTTGAACTAGTTATATACAGCCCACCTCATTACACCATATCTTTATCCTGAGCTAGTTCTATCCAGTCCAACTCATTACACCCTATCCATATCCTGAGTTTGTTCTATTCAGTAATCTAATTACAACCTATATATTTTAGGTCCATTCTAATGTTATCCTCCCATCTGGTCTTAGTTCTTACCAGCGGTATTTTCCCTTTAGGTTTACCAGTAAATACCCTAAACACAGTTCTAGATTCTTCCATTCGCGCTGCATGTCCTTACCACTGTAACCTGTGAGATTTGCTTATCCTGACGATGTCCCGTGATGAGTACGTAGTATTTAACTCATCATTATATAACATCATACACTCTTAATTATATTCGTCTTGTTTTGGACCAAATATTTTCCTATATACTTTTATTACTAGCGCCTTAATTTTCTTCTCGTCATGTAAGGTAAGAGACAATTTTTCACAACCATAAAGAACAAATGGTGAAACTATTAGTTTTATTTTTCTTGACAAAAAGCGATATGTAAAAGACTTATGGAAAGAGTAGTATTATATATTTCCCGACTGCAATATCGTTATTACTACTTAAGATCGTTACTAAATATTTTAACTTTAACTAACCCTACCAAATTATATGTTGTTCATATAAATCTTTAAGCTATCGTACTCAATTTTTTGTTATATGTGATAATTTACTTAGTATTCTTAGCGTTCATTTCTAAAGGTTAAATGCTATAGTCCAAGTTATTAGTTTTTCTAAGCTGAGAGCTCTATATAAAAGTTTGTTTGTTTGACTATTCAACTCTTTTAACTGAAGTATCGGCGTAGTGGCGCATGGTCGGCTCTCGCAGTAAAATGTCTGGGACGAATAATGGCAGCACAGAGAGAGCCAACAAGGCGCGACTGGAAATTAATGGTCGAGCTCCGAGTGAGGTTCGAAGTTGGTTCCTTGCTCCCGGGTTGTCGCTTGGGTGAACCACCTAACGGGAGTTATTTCTTCCTTTTGTCCACTGCCACAAATTGTTAAGAGAATCTGTTCAAAACTGGTTTTACACCCTTTGTAACTAAAGATAAATACTTGTTCTTTATGGGAAGCAATTAAATCATATTTTTACTTTCTTGTGACCTCTTAAGAGAGAAAAATTATTGTGAACGTAAAACAATTATGGAATTCAAAACTATTATACCAATCAAACCTGGTATCTAGAATTTTCACGAGATACCCCAAAGGGGTTTTGGACTTATCTATCTAACGCTAAAATTAAGGGTGGTTTACTTATGGTTGAAAAGGTTAAAAAATAAAGATTTTCTCAAATGAAAATGAAAATTTGAGAGTACTTTACAAAAGCGGAAATTTCCTTTTTTGATAATATCTCCTCAACTCTTTGAGATACGAAATAACTTATAAATGGTACATTTTTAGGGCTTTTAAAAATAAACAATTTTTATTTCGAAGAATATTTTATGAAATCAATATTTTTTGAGTTAGGAAAAAAATATTTTAAAAATAAAGCTTTGGGAAATGGGGAGTTTAAAATGACACGCTTCAGTGACCGAACGGTCTAAGGTTTCACCCGTTATGTTTATATTACATCGCCTCTTCAAAAGAAAAGTGACACAACTCAAACATTTCCATTTTACAGGAGAGCAATTTTAAATATCCGGGAATGCCAGGCCGCCACCGTGGTTCAGATTCCACGTTAAACTGTAGGTCCTCCATTTCATCTCTACAATCACCCTACCATTACACATTAGCGTAAGTGCGTATAACCCGAACGGGTAGTAAGACGCGGTGCTAATAATAATAATTTAAATATCCAACTCGCTCAAATGCTAATACTTTAATGTATTTTTATAATAGAAAACGAAATATATTAGGTTTTTTCCTCCCCGATTATTAACTAGAACAAAAACTACTCTAAGTAACCGTTTAGTTAGCCCTCTAGGGGGTTGAAATTTCAACCCTTATTTAAAATTGTAACATTTTTCTTGAAAATTATCTGTGAGCATAATTAAAAAATTCTGAAGAACTAAAAGCATGATGTCGCTTAAGAAACGATAACTAAAAAAATACCACGTAAATAACAAATTGGAATTTTATTCGAGAAAGGCGAAAAAACTGTTTGAAATGAACAAAAGCACTAGTAATTTAAATTCATATTATTGAAAATATAAGTAAAAAGTAATTATACACAGGTAATGGTTTTCTGATGATTATCAAAGGTAATTATGGAAACTTGCAAAGTTAATAATGATTTATAAACTATTATAAAATGAAGAATAGGATTTTTGTATGACGCTTTTATCCAGCAGAGTGAGAATTCCTTTCTTTTTCTTTTCATTAATCGGTAGTTTTGATTCACACACAGGAGTTAACTAAAATGTGTTATTACTTAAATTACTTCTTCTGTAATTTCAATCTTTGAAAAAGTTAGGTCACTCACTTTAAGACAATTTCTAAATCACTTGAAAAGGCTGCTCTTTTTCCAACTTAGTAGTTCTTACATCTCCCACTTTTATGTTACGTTTTCCAAAGAATGAATCTGTTTCCAAATTCTTTACATCCAACAAAATTTCGTAAGTCATTTCTAAAACTTGATAAGGCCAGCTGGGTTTTTTTCCCCGCTGTTTTAACTAAGGTAAATTATTGCTCTGGCACATAAACTGGTCCTCCTTATTTATGTTGGAGTGGTGCGACTGTGCAGAGCCCCCGTCTTTTTGAGTATGACCTTACACCGAAAAAATATGTGTTACACTGTTTATGAAATCATAGTGACTTAACCACATAACGAGACAAAGCCACTATAGACTGGTTTTTATTCTGAGCGTAGTAATTG
The DNA here is from genome assembly GCA_902151445.1 of Timema monikensis. Lineage (NCBI taxonomy): Eukaryota > Metazoa > Arthropoda > Insecta > Phasmatodea > Timematidae > Timema > Timema monikensis. The sequence continues at coordinate 92,001 of CABFVZ010000016.1, read as the reverse complement.
TTTGAGTAGAAATTAACATCAATACTTCTATTTATTGTTTTAGACTTAGCGTTTAAACATTTAAGATACTTTGAAACACAAGTTCCGATTTCATTAACACTTCAAAGAGACTCACTTTTATACCAAACGTAATATTTTACATAATTAGAATTTTTTATGTCACAGATATGAAAGTTAAAAACTAATAATTTAGATGTATATTAAAATCCCGAATCTTCCCTCGAGGGCATTGTAATATGGCTTGCAGTTCATAAACAGCTGCAATAGCATTGTCTTCTATATTGTCCTTATCCTTATCTTGTTTTGAAAGATCTTTATCCATAATGTGGCTTTTATATTGTCCTGTTAAACCTTTCATCTAATTTTCATTGCTATTTTCAAAAGAAATGCAATCTTCACATTGATCCTACTTGGGGCGAAAAAAAAAGAAATGTTAAACTGAGTATTAACATTTTTATGATATATAAAGTAATTTGCGAATGGCAAGTTTTTTTCTTTTTGGCCTGAGAAGCATAGTCTCTGTGTAGCTGCCCAACTGTTCGACTCCCTCCCCATCAATATACTCTCAAGATAAATTTTGGCGGAAATAATGGCTTTCAATGCGGGGCATTGTATGAATGTGCTGTTGGACACTTTCTTTTGTTTCTTTATCAACGTGAGAATGATGACCAGATTTGTCTCTTAATTATGATGTTATGATACCGCCAGGAAATAGCGTTGCTTTGTTCATTACAGTTCTTAATCGATCCGAAATAGCCAAAGTGGATTTAAAAAAAGGCCCCGCAAACTCTAATTTCCTTATCTTGTATTGTAAGATAAGATGCATGATTATTTGCACGTTTGCTTCCTTCCCTCGAATATATGTATTTAGTGTTAACAGTCTTCATATTTGGAACAGAAAATCACGTTGTCGCTGTAAATCTGGTAAATCCCAATAATTTGAAAATATGCTTTCTTTCTTCTCTTCATTGAATTTTATAGAACATTTTAGTCTGCACTTATCATCACATGGTGGGCCCTAACTTTTTCTGTATAAATACTGTTACTTTCATAACTTGGAAGTATATTTTTGTCCTGCATTTCTAAGGCGTTTTGCAGCCACTTTATTCCAATTTTTAAGATTAGCTATTCTCTTCTTACCTTTTTCTCTCGCTGAAAAATTATTTTCCCTGTTCAATTTGGGTGAGGAAAGTTTATCAGTACTCGAAGATGAGCTATCGCCCGATGACGACACATCGAAATTAGGGACATTTTCAGAATAAAAAAAAAAGTCAGATTCACTCTCATGATTTTGATTTTTTTTTTTCTGGGTCCTTGTCTAAAGCAATAAAAGAGAAGACTTTGGTTTCCATAACGAATTGGAGTTGAGGGATATAATTAATGTAAGAAGTTAAATAAATACAATACATACCGTGCAGCCTTAAACTTCTTCCTTTGTTTTATGTACAGTCACTCTGATAAAGTATTATTCTGAAAGATCGTGACTTTATGTGACATAATCTGTTGACATTTCGACTCAGTAATTATTGCTTCCCGATCTGTAATTAAATTAAAATGCATTGTTGAAATACATTTTAAAGAAATAATCTGCAACGGGATTAAATAAAACATTCCGTGTTTCAAATTCATTACACTCACAAGGTTATTTTATCTTAGTACAATACCTAATTTTGATGACTTTGTGTCCTTTGTCTTTGTCGGAAGTATGAGTTTCCAATTATAATCCTTTTCCTCATGTTTGGAATTAGCATCTTCGATAGAATTGTCAGCTTTTAAAACATTCTTTACTTGCCAGTCTCATTAACTTACTGCAAATTGACATTTTTCTTACCTGTAAGGAAATATCTTTACCAAACAAATTTACAATATATTCAGACAAAGAATGTCATCCATCTACCACGTGTTTGATGTATTATTTAAAATATGTGGATCAAGTTTTATAGAAAACCGTCCCAACTTCAAATAATCCACAAGAATAATATAATAAAAACGTTTTGTTTATCGGGAAAAACGACACATTTTAAACAACTACGTTTACGGAGTTGCAATAATTCATAAGGCCTACCTAACAACACAAAGAAAACTGTCACAAATCTAAATAATGCAATGTAGTTATTTTAAAAAATACTACCCTATGGACAAAAATGGTACAGCTAGAAATATGTCACTTTTCTTAAGAAAAAAGTACTTCAAATCTGATCACGAAAACAAATTTGTCTCTTTACTTGATAAGTACCTCAACTGCAAGAGACCCGCCTCGGTGGCGTAGTTGGCTAACGCGCTTGTCGTGTTGAGCCCGACTGCTGAGGACGGGGAGATCGAGGTTCGAATCTCGGTCGGGTGAACTGGGGGTGGTTTTTCCTAAATGGTTTTCCACTCTCCCTCCACGCAAATGCGGGTTCACTTCCTCTAATTCAACCTTACCAATTCCTAATCCATTAGAGTAATTAATACTTAAAGCGTATAACCCGAACGGGTAGTAAGACGCGGTGCTAAGTATAAGTATAAATAACTGCAAGAGCATAACTGAGAAGCGACATTTTTCTTCAAACGAACAATGTCTAGCTCTATTGAGTATACAAGTGACACAATCTCATTCTGGCGGGAAGTTTATTTGAGTGTAACATTTTTTTGGATAAACGTACATACTTTTTCAAGTTGATATGTATTAAAACTCACTTTAACCCGTTTTCGAGTTGTTACTTTTCTTACCTAGAGGTGATATGTGTATATTAATTAGTTTCACAAATCGTAATAAGTTAGTTGTTAAGATCTGATATAATTAGTTAGCTCAGAAAGTGCACGATAAATAACCCAAATAATAAAATTGGCAACATCTGTCAAAAAGTTACATCTACAGAAACCTGTTTCGGTGGTCACATGGTCTAAGGCGCGGCTCTTGCAATATACCGGTCTTCCAGTGACGGAGAGATCGATATTCGAATTTTGTATGAGATACACTGAGGGTATATTTTTTCCTAAATGGTTTTACGCTATTTTTTTCCACGCAAACTCATTTCCTCTCAAATATACCGTCTACATCACTATCCAATCAGTGTAAATACGCGACTAGCCTGAACAGATAGTATGAACATGGTACATACACAAAAAAAAATTGTAGGACATAATCCTTGGCGTATGACCTAATTAATTCATTCATAATAACTTTTATAAGTTCCTACACTTTATATTAACATGTTTTTTGCACCACTTAAACAGTAGCGAGGCGTCAGGATAGGCAGAATAAGCTCAGCTATTCCAAAAGGTTTTAAAAAGGAGAGAAAATATCTCTTTACATAAAATCGATGTGAAATTGAAGTTTTAATAGTACATTTTTTTTAAGCGCAGTGACACGTTAGCGAGTGTGTGAAACCCGCCTCGGTGGCGTAGTTGGCTAACGCGCTTGTCGTGTTTAGCTCGACTGCTGAGGACGGGGAGATCGAGGTTCGAATCTCGGTCGGGTGAACTGGGTGTGGTTTTTCCTAAATGGTTTTCCACTCTCCCTCCACGCAAATGCGGGTTCACTTCCTCTAATTAAACCTTCCCAATTCCTAATCCACTAGTGTAATTAGTACTTAAAGCGTATAACCCGAACGGGTAGTAAGACGCGGTGCTAAATATTATTATTATGAGTGTGCGAAGCGAATGTGTCCATACATTTCCGCCTAACGCAAACGGAGACTCAGGCATGTGGGGAGCTAAAAGGGTGATGCGCACGTGACTATTATTATTATTATTATTATTATTATTATTATTAATAGCACCGCGTCTTACTACCCATTCGGGTTATACGCACTTACGCTAATGTGTAATGGTATGGTGATTGTGAAATGAAATGGAGGACCTACAGTTTAACGTGGAATCCGAACCACGGTGGAGGCCTGGCATTCCACACATTCAACGTGACTATTAATCTCAACCACTGAAGGCGACTAGTAAGCTGGCTATCTCTAACTCGTAAATATAACATTTTGAGCATTAATAGCGTATTTCAGTGTAAATTAGCTTAGTTTTGTGATTGTGACTTAAATTCTATTACTTTATTGTGTTTTAAATTTCTTATGATAATATACATGATATTTCTATGATAATTGACCTATAGTTGGCTGGTTTATCACTGTTTCCAGACTTCTTTTTAAAATTAATTAATACCTCCTACGGTGCCCGCATAGTCAGTCAAGCAGTGGTCGAACATCTACGGCTCGCCAGCTGATTTTACTCAGGCCCAAAAACATTTAGGGAAAATTTACAGTATATATTATACACTTAGGTTCATTTTCTCAGATTAATATCGTTGAGGCTTGACATCCCTAATACGGACACTTCCCTGGTCCTAGACTACTAAAGTCAAAAGCTGCTTATAAATAGTTTAAATCAACATGTTGCTCGTTCTCTCCATTAAACTCTGCCTTTTGTCTCGCTAAGCGTTGATAGACAGTAGGCCATGTGAAAGGTTTCCTTATCTTTCTTTGATGTGGTGTTGCCGCCACCGTTAGCCGTCGAGAAAACGAAGGGTAAGCGCGTACGAATCAAGCCCAACACGCGACAAGAATACAAACCATTCCCCTTGTGAAGTGATTTAATTGGACCAATGTATTTTGAACAAACGTGCGGTAGACCTCTACGCAGTAGGTATCCCAATATGCCGCGAGAGTGGTCTTTGGGGAATTCACAGTCAGTTTAAATTCGTCATCAGTGAATACTAATTAATTATTATCGGAGTTATTTTTTTAAACCAGTATTTTTCTTAACATTAAACATGGATAAAAAACAGAAAAGGAGAGTAGACGTAGTTTGTTTGATTTAACAGAAAGTTGTGTTTTTTAAAGAATTTAATGTGAAACCTCGTTACAAATCAAAACACAAAATGAAATACGAACAACTAAAAGGTGAGCAAAAAAAAAAAAGCTCCCTTTGAAAAGCAACTAATTAATAGACAAATATTTTTTAAATAAGTTAATAAACAAAATATTAGCTGTGGTTAGAGCTAGTTTCTTAGTTTCTAAATTAATTGCTGAATATGGTAAACCGTTTACGAATGGAGAAATTGTATAAATAAAATGTACTTGCTGTTGTCAGTGAAGTGTGAGAAAAATTAAGACTATACAGGACATAAGTCTGCATGCTCGTACAGTAGTTAGAAGAATTAAAAATATTTCTAATAATCTGTCTACTAAATTACGGGAATATATATAAAAAAAAATCCGTTAACTTTTGATAAAAGTAATGGTACATGTAATATTGCACGATTTATTATTATTATTATTATTAGTATTAGCACTGCGTCTTACTACCCGTTCGGTTTATACGCACTTACGCTAATGTGTAATGGTAGAGTAATTGTGAGATGAAATGAAGGACCTACAGTTTAACGTGGAATCCGAACCACGGTGGAGGCCTGGCATTCCCCACATTATTTAATTTTAAACTAGGAACTGATACAGAACTTAAAATAACAGAATAAGTTGTAGCGCTTAATATTTTTCACGGGACGACAAAGGTAAATATATTTTTGTACAGTTAGTTGATATCAATAATATGGATAATTTAAAATGGGAAAACCTTATAAGCATTACAATAGATGGCGTGCAAAGTATATTTGACTTTAATGTGGGATTAGTGGGATTAATTAATAAAAATGAAGGCATTAAATATTGAACTGCCACTGCAACTCCATTGCATTATCCATCAACAATCATTGTGCAGTAAAATTGTCGACTGGAAAAATGTCATGGTTTTAACAGTTGTGAAGTTTATCTGCAAAAATGGTACGAATCACCGCCAATCTAGAGCTTTTTAATATGAGACTGATTCGGAATATGGAGATGTATTGTAACACTCCGAAGTACGATGGCTCTGTCGAGGAAATATTTTGAAACGATGTTTTTACTTAAGAAATTAAATACCTAGATATATTTTTGATTGATAAAGGAAAAATATATCTGAATTATCAAATTTTAAATGGCTTTGTGAGCTTGCTTATATATTTAATACAAATGAAAATTTGAACAAACAAAATATTAATATGCAAGGGAAAGAAAAATTGATGGATGCCTTATATACTGATATTAAAAGGTTCTAACTTAAATTAAAATTATTTGTTTCAATAGTCGATATTTTTTGTGCTATTTCCAACATTACAAGGATTAATAAAACGTTAAAGAGAAAAATATTTTCAAGATACAATTTTTATTGATTATTTGAGGTTACTACAACAATATTTTAGGTGAACTGGTGGTCTAGGGGTAAGGTGTCAGACTTCTATGCTGGCGGCCGTGGTTCAATCCTCGGTCCCGGCAAAAATTTATCTGATTACCAAACCCTTCTTTCACCTCTGACAAGACATCTTGTGAATGTGGGGAATGCCAGGCTTCCACCGTGGTTCGGATCCCACGTTAAACTGTAGGTTTTCCATTTCATCGCACAATCACCCTACCATTACACATTAGCGTAAGTGCGTATAACCCGAATGGGTAGTAAGACGCGGTGCTAATAATAACAACCTTTTAATCAAAATTTTTAAGATTTTGTTGATAGGGAAAATTAGAGTAAATTATTAGAAAACATTTTCATAATTGAACCGTGAGAAATCCCAGAATATTTACAGTTAGAGTTTGTAGACTTACAACACAATAATATTCTTAAAAATAGTTTTACTCAACATGATTTTATTTTATTTTATTCAAGTTCATCTTAAAGTATATTCCAAAATTTGGAAACTTTCGTGAGCAAAATAATTACTATATTTGATAGTACTTATATGCGAAAAAAACATTTTTTCAGAAGGAAATTTGTAAAATCAAAACTAAGATCACGCGTGACAGATGAAAACTTATATAATGATTTTTGAAATTAATTTAACAAATACTGATGTTGATACCACCGAACTTCTAAACAATATCAAGGAAATTGTTTTCATTAATTTCTTCCACTTCACTGGAGAAGATTTTTCTTCTGGTCGCTGCTCCTGTGAGGATGAGAGATGCAGGTAACGCAGGCGGTATCTAAGCCCAGGCTAAGATATTATTAACATGCTAGAAAATATATTTGTTCTGCTGCAATTGATAAAGACTGAAAAATACCCGCGTGCAAAGACATAATGTTAAAATAGCATTGACTAGATACGAGAGTAACATGGAAATTATAAACTGACAGCTTTTAGGGAACGTCAACATTAATAAACCTGTAATAGGATCGTGACCCGTCAGAGGTGGGGGGTGTCCCCGCGGTTTTGCGATATCTCAATATCGCGATACACGTCCCATATCACGTCTGTTCGGGAGAGCCTTTATTTTGAACAAATTAATAAAGGTCGATTTTTACGGACATATTTGTTTGCATTGTGTATAACTGTATTATAAAAAACAAACAAACAACAATTGCATTCATAAAAATAAACTATCTAATTACTATATAAGAAATATAAAGTTGACATTTTTTGCTCGATATTTTTTAAAACTGTGATAACAAAATGTTTGCTGACCCCTGGTCTACGGCGTCACTCTCGCCTAAGATTGGATCACCGATGACATGAATATTGGAGGTTCGAATCCCGGTCGGGTGTACTGAGGGTGGTTTTTCCAAAATAGTTTTACACTCTAACTCTACGCAAATGCGGGTACACCTCCTTTGAATTCAACCTTACTAATCCCTAACTTATATACATTATTAGTACTTAATATGCGTAAAACCTGAACAGGTAAGAGGACAAGGTGCTAAATTTCTTTTTTTTATTTATTTCATGTGCAAATCCTTGTGAACTAATATACATTCCCATAAAGCCAAAACAAGAGTGTTTCATTACGAAGATTGTCGAAAATTGACCTATTTTATACGTCGTGTTTTAATTACGTCCCTTTCAAAGATGTAAGTTACATCATTAAACTTAAAACTTTTGCCCACGTAAACTCAGATGGTTAGGATATACATCAAAGACAAAGTTCTCAGACTTGAAGTAAGGTGCAGTGATTTGAGCTCATTTACCATTGTACAATTTCTTGGTATTGTATAATTTAGGAATCAACTTCAAATTAAAGGTGAAATTAACTGAAAATTAAAGTGGTTCACGCCGCCTGTAAATATTGACTGTAGCTCCGTTTAGCTTTAGGATTATACCAATTTAATTTTGTTTAATTTAGCTTTAAATATTTATCCATTCATATATTCATGTATCTAACATATGTATGTTTTGCTATAGCATATATTTATATTTCCAAAACTATGTAAAGGCCTTATGTTAATAAAACGATCCCAATTTATTGTTTATATTCACTTAGTAATATTAAATTATTAAAATTTTATCATTCAATTAATTATATCAATTCAATAACACATACATTTCGGTGGCCACGTGGTCTAAGGCAGTGTGATCAAACTGGTGGCCCACGGGCCAAATGAGGCATGCGTTCACTGAAAATTTGGCCCTCAAATTATCCTGGAGTAAAATTAAAGATAAATTTTGGCTAGTAGATAAGAAATAGCTAATGATTCAAATAAAAATATTCACTCAAAAAGTGTCAAAATTTCATTTTATTATACGTTTATTTGATGATTAAAAATATGTGAAAATATATATTTACAATGATAAGTTGTTTTGTGAAAGTGTGTGTGTGCCTATTTCATAATACAATTTTGGGAGATTAATAAACCTTTTTTGTAATAAAATTTCAAACACTCAAACATAAATTGTGTATTTGGTTGGTAAAGTATTGGAAAATAATTGTTTATTAAGTGTTGTCTGTGATGATCAGATTTGGCTCGTGTGGTGACAAACATTAGACCACCCTGGTCTAAGGAGTTACTCTGTCAATACACTGGATTGCCGATAACTGGGAGATATGTGGTTTTAATCCCGGTTGGGTGTAATGAGGCTGGTTTGTACCATTTCTCTAAATTCCTCTTTACTCATCCTTAACATACTAGTGTAATTATAATATATGCATTTAACCTGAATGGAATACAAGACGTGGTACCAATAAAATATTAATTTATTAAAATCATATGCGTGTGAAACACACACACTCCGAACAGTTTTATTTTTATTTACTTAAAAGGTAAATTGAACATATTATATACTCACTAAAAGATGTTCAACATGTCATGGCTTTCAGAAGGTTCTATTTTGTTGTTGTTTATTAATGAGATATTTAACGTGCACTTTCTGAACCGACTGATTATATCAACACTCGACGTCTTATAAACTAACTTAAACTAGAATAGACACAACAACCAGCCCCCGATGGTTGTTAGTTCATCACCGTCAAAGTGGAAGCCCACATTTCATCAATTGTTAAAGTTTTCGGCCATACCAGGAATCGATCCCGGGACGCTTAGCTCAATAAACGGACACACTACCAACTTATTTTAGTGGTAAATTGAAAATATATACTTTCTAAAATTAGTTCACCACTTAATAGTTTCCAGTCAGGCTTATTTTTTATAAAATTTAATCAATGGGACTCGTCTATACTCAGATTTTGCTGGTAATCCCGTTCTTAAAGGTCTTATTTCGTACCAGAACTATCCTTATTATGTAATGAAATTCTGGTACAAAATAAGGCCTTCTAGAACGGCCTTCTTACCAATACCAAGGTAAACATGATTTACCATTTTGGTTACCATCCACTTACAATAATTTAAGGCGCATGCGCGCTTCCAGCTGGGTAAGGAACAAGGCGGGTAGGTTTATGAAGGAAGAAAGATAACGTGGGTGTGGGTTGGAGGGAGGGGTGGTATGCGTAGCAAAGGGTGTCTGGTTTGCGGAATTTACATAAGTACCACGTCCTCACGTTTTAGTTTGAAGCGAAGTACTGGGTGTATTATATGGCGAGGCAGACATGTCGGGCATTGGAACGGAACCGTGAAAGTTTTTTTTAAAAAAGGCGAAAGATTTAAGTTGAAATAATTGTACGCCGTCGCTAAGTTTCATAAACGTCCGACCAAAGCTTCTCGTCTCTCGCTTAGAATTAAGAACGAGTCCTTTTCAAAAATAAGTTTTATAGGGAGCAGGGTTGGAGGGGGGGGGGGAGGAAGGAGGTGGTTTCATGGGGGTAGCGATAAGATAACTTTCTGCGTTCCCTGCGTTTAAAATTTATTCCGAACCGTACCGGTGGGGACGTATACCATGTGTCATGCATAGTTAGGCCCTCTATGGGAAGGTATGGGTTGATATCTTGTCTGGATGTACTGAGTCTCTCCCTCCCCCCTCTCCCCCCTTTCTAAATAGTTTCTTACTCTCCTCCACATAAATATGAGTATAATTCCTCTCTATTTTTTATTTTAGTTATTTAACGAGCACTTTCTGAAGTGTATAATTATATCAGTACATGACGTCATATAACTAACATAAATCTGGAAGAGAATCAACACCCAGCACCCCGGCCATTAATTAATCACATTTCACCATTTATACATTTTATACCATGCCGAGAATCGAACCCTGCACCCCTTATATCACTAAGCAGCCACACTACTGACTGAGTTAAGATGTCAGAATTATATTTTATTTATATTCTACCTCACTCTACTCGCCTATTAGTGGAATTAAATGTGAATACCCCGTACAAGACGCATAGCAAAAACCACAAAAAAAAAATAAAAAGTTCATTCAAGCCTCGGGCGTGTTTGCAATGTTTTTGTTGATGTCTACGTTTTGTAGTGTGGTTTTATTTGTGATTAATTACGTTTTAATGGCGTATATATATAGCTCGGTGTTGACAAGAGGTGTTGAGTTGAGTGTTTTGAGAGTATACAAAGCTTGCTAATATGACCCACTCGGTCCCATTTGACCAATAATACACAGGCTACACTCTACTACCTCTTAATGTGAAAGTATTTTCGACGATATCCGAACAATGACTGCTCTATCGATCGACGAGAACGATTTCACATATACACACCAGTGGGCTGGTGGGTTGGCTACTGGGCTTATCAGTCGGGCTCGCCAGTGACATTCCCCCCC
>CABFVZ010000016.1:67938-80673 GCA_902151445.1 Timema monikensis | reverse complement strand
TATATTAAATGGCGCTTAAAGCACTTCTTCTTCTAAGAAGGCAAAAGCCACTGAACAGTGACGTCACGCACGTGACATTAGTAAAGTCAGGTTGACAATATATATTTTTCAAATAATAACTTCCTTTTCTAGAAGGTTCGAAGAGAGATTTTAAAATGTAACTTGAGTCATTTTCCGGCCCTCGAAGCTTCTAGTAAGACCGAGATGTTTTTGTCTTGTATTTTGTTTTTCTAAACTAAACCTTCTCGAAGCTTCCATGAGCAAAGAATATATACAAAGTATGGTGCAACGTAAAGGCAGTGGTCAGTTGGGAGTTGGTCAGTTGGGAGTTGGGAGAGAACTCACTTGGCGTCTAGCAACACCTGTCCGCGCTAGCCCGCGTATAGTTCGACATGATCTATTTTTGCATTAATTAAACTGATTCAGCAATAAAAAACATGTCAAAATGAAAAGTGTATTCATCATAATTCTTCAATAGTCGCCCATCGCGGTAACGAAAATCCAGAACGTTACAAACTCATAGTTTAATTAATTTTATTAAATTATAATACATAATTTCATACCAAATAAAAGTCCTTATATTTACTATTGTATAACTAAAAAAATTGTACAATAATATTAAATTTATTTAAAAATTTTAATTAGTGTGATCTTTCCACAAAAAAAAGTGTTATTTTAAAAATATTATGACTAATGACTGTACTAATGTATCGTTTATGCATGGATTTATTACAAAAATCCAACTTGAAATATTTCTTGTACAAATATTAGTCTAGACAACTCTGCACGGACTTTCTCGCTCTATTGTTTAAAAATGGAGATATTTACTCAAAACTCGTAATATATGTGAAACAAAATAATATACACTAGCAACTCCAAGCATAAATAGTACTATACTTACGTAAAACATTTTTCGAGTCCAGGTTTTAAATTTAAAAAATTCATTTTTAAAGAATTAATGTCTTCATTTGTATGTTAGGACCAATAAAAAATACTTTGTATTAAATTTTTGACTTCTGGCTAAAATTTTAACATTTTATTAGGTGTTGCACATTTTCAGATCATCGCATTGCTATTAAATTCCTCCTTTATAAATTTTGACCAATAAAAAATGTAAATATTGACTATGAGTCTAAAATGGAGATAGATCATTGTTGTACAAACATTTCTACTAAGAGTTTAAAGGAAAAATAACAAACTTTTTGAGAGACTTCTATTTAATTACCCTATGTCAATAGAGAATTATTGCGTTAAAACATAAGTAGTATCTCTGTACAACTAAAGCTCACAAAATTGTATTAATATATTTGCCAATATCTCAGAAACTATTGGTTGTATAAAAATATTTCAAATAAAAGTTCTTAAATATTAATTATGCTACAATTTTGCAATGATAAGTTATTTAGTATCTCCAATAGTTGCAGAGATATGGAAATTTCTGCTTCTCTAAGTACCTTTTATCTCATTTTCATGGGGATATGAAAATAATCATTTTGTTTATAATCTTAATTAACACCTAGATACGAATTTTAATTAAAATCGTTAAAACAGATTTTGAGAAAATGGATTTTTTTTTATCTTTTCGCCCTTAATTATATTATTATTTTTAGGGTTAGACAGACACACAGACACAGTATCTTACTGTACGTTAAGGTTATACTGTACGTATATGTACTAATTATGTTAATGTGTAATGCACGATGGAGGTTGAATTTAGAGGAAGTATACCTGCATTTGAATGGTACAAAAGTGGAAAAATCATTTACATACCTTGGGGAATGCAAGGCCGCCACCGTGGTTCGGATTCCACGTTAAACTGTAGGTCCTTCATTTCATCTCACAATCACCCTACCATTACACATTAGCGTAATTGCGTATAACCCGAACGGGTAGTAAGACGTGGTGCTAATAATAATAATAATAATAATAATAATAATTTACATACCTTCCACACACGCGGCCACAATTCTAAAACCGATCTCCCTGTCATCGGCAGTCCAGTGTATTGTGACAGTGATGCTTTGAACTATCCGGCAACCGAAGACGGTCTCTACTATAATCATCACGAGTTACTCGTGTGTTGTTACCAAGGCAAGAAAGTCTTGCAGGGACTGTACTAGTAGATTATCCCCCCTCCAGCACCTCGTCCACTCATTATACGTTTGACTAAACACACAAAAAATATTATTTCAAACGAATGTGTGTGTAATGGCTTTATGGTTCCGATTTTATACTGCACGGAAGAAAACATTTAAATGTTAACGTCTTGTCAACCCTTGCTCGCCTTGGTAACAAACAACTCACGTACTGGGAACGGCTCTACTTTACTTATCATAAATTTTCAGTACTAAACACGTTAAAAAATATTGACAAAAAGATAACTCATAAGCTCTTTTTAAATAAAGGCGATTTATATTTTGAATGTTTCTGTGTTCCTTTCTAACACATACAATATAAATAGTTTTGACATAATCATAAAACTTTTTCATGACCACATTTTTTGACAAAATTTACAAAAAAATCCATTATTAATAAACCACCCTCTAATGGGTTTTGTTAGTAAAATGAACATTATGCTATGTTTTCTAATGCAAAATATTCCTCATATACCCATCTTGAACAAGATTTTTAGAGGTATTTTAAAAAAAGTTTCAAATTTTGAAAAATTATCAATTAGGAAACGTACCCTTAATTTTAGGACGAGAATTTTTTTTAAGTACTTGAGGCATGAGCATATAACATCTAATTAACAAGGTAAAACAAAAATTTGTAAAACTTTTCGGCTGTATACCCAGGTATAAACAAACGTTTTGACAGGCGAAATTGAAACTATCACTTTTTATGGGGTCAAGGGGGCATATAAAAGTATTCTAAGGTCTATAATAATATTGAGGGTGAATTTTTTTAAAGATTACAATACTTTATCTATATGAGAAGGTAAAAAAAATTAAGGAAATAAATCACCCGGATACAGTGTTTGTCGTGTAGTTTCAATTTTATTTCAATGCGCTTCCTCACCTTGTCAGTCGTATCATCCCGTGAACGCCGACTAGAGTCAACCCCCTCGCCACCCGAACCTTATTCGGCGTCTCGATGACGTCCATTTTGTTAAGTCCGTCACTGAAACGTGCTCACCTCTGTAACTGACAGTTAGAAATTGAACATTCAAGTCTAAATCACCGGCCAACGGTCGTGGAATACGACCGGCTGATACATTTGCTGCTCTCTCTTTCTCTGCGATGCTTTATATATATTTGTCGAGCTCCGGTCAAAAGTGCACTATTAAATCATATCCTCATCTTGTTAAACTCGATTAGTTTGATCTGTATTTTTGCTTTGGGCATTTTTTTAAAAGTATTGTTTTTTTTAACGGCCAATTATTCAAACGGTGTGTTGGTTGTAAATCTGTTATCCATTTTTTCTCTCTGTAGAAACCTACTGAAGCGGGCAGGTCGGTTGACTCTGGAATGGGCTATGTGGCTTTATTAACAATTCTAATGGATTAACACGATTAGGAGGGGAAGTTAAAGTAAGCTTAGTAATATATTATGTTTCTAGTCTGAAAAAAATCTAATTTAGATTACAGTCCAATACGAACTTTATTTGTGGTCAAAATTTTTGATATTTTATCGTATCATTAATGGTATTTTATAGGTGTTGATAATATGTCAAATGCGACAGCTGAAAATCACATGGCATTAAGAAATGAATATGTGAAAGTAAATTTATTAACTTTTCTAGCCGTCTTTCTATGAAAATAGAACTGTATGTATATTATGTTCCTCGGGTCTTCTTATCCCTCCAAGCTATCCTCACTTAGTTTTACTAGCAGGGGAGGAATGAAAAAGGTTGAAATTAGATTAAATGCTCCAAAATGTGTGTGGAAGGAGTGGAAACCATTTTTAGAGTATTCCCCTTCAATACACATGACAGGGGTTTGAACCCCGATATCTCCACTATCGACAATGGAGTATATTGATTTTATCATTGACTAGAAGGGTGACTCTTTACCTTTACTCGAAATCATTACTATTCTGGCTTAGAGAGAAGTGCATCAACACATACAGGTCATTAGTGCCTTAATTTTTTTTAACATATAACATTCTCTAAGAGAAAACAAGAAATAATACAGCTGTTTAAAACAGCAGGTGTATATTTTAGATTAAATATACAGTACAAACATATTAAAACATACTAAAAATGTAAAATAAGTCGCAATGAGACTAAATGCATTTGAGATGAATCGTATGTTCTCTTATTACGCAGAAAAAGAGACGATTGATATTACATAATTAAATAAGTTAAAATTGATGAAGGTTAGGAGAGGAAGATGCACCACATAAATATATGCGTTTAACAAATAAGTTTATTAAAAAGCAAACAAAGAGATATAGAATTACATATGAGTGAAAGGATTTTAATCTAATTAATTAAAGATAACTGTATTCTGTTATCGAGGGGAGAAAACATTTCAGTTGGACGAACAGATATTAACACTTTGTAGACAAGGAATCAACAGAAGTTAGATAGAAAATTTTGTTTAGTTTAATAACTCTAGAAATAGGGATCTTCGCTCTTACTCGTACAAAGGAGCGTCTGCTTCAACTCAGCGACAGTAAAAAATAGGAAATCAAAATTAAATTAAATTTTAGGCAATATACATAAAGACAATCTATCCTGGATAATACCATACCAATATCTGAGGGGTCTAATCATGATTGATAGGGAAACATAATATCAAATTCTATATTTTTAGAGTTACAAAGAAGATTGTTATTTAAGCTAGCTAGCTTGAGTTTTAACCCCCATGGAGAGTTAAGAAAACCTTAGAATAATTTCCTATAAGAGGAGCTTCCTTTTTTTACAAATAATAGTTGGCTAATAATCAAGCATCTACACAGTGGTTTTACTATGCCCTCTCATTTACTAATGAGTACTGCCAGGACAATCAATAGTAAATTTATAGATTTAGCCATTACTAGGACACACAATAACTGGTACTAACTCTCTTTGAACACTTAGAACAAAGCATTATCCCCGCGGGCCACTACCTCAACCTAGTAGTGCTCCCACAGGTTGCTACACAAAAAGGGGGACAATTATCACTGCAATTAGTCACTGACCTAGCTAGGTCCAAGAAGAAAACGTTATATGATCTGATTGTTGCCAAAAGGAGATCCTAAACGTTATCATACCGTTTAGGGTGTCACAATCATTTCCTGATAAATAAAACAATTTCTTAAGGACTTAGAAAAGGAAATCAGATTCATGGACTCGGTAAACACAATCACCTTGCCATATATATATATATATAGAGAGAGAGAGAGAGAGGAGAGAGAGCATAGAGCCCTCATCTTTAAACTACGCCTTAAGGGCGTAGAGAAATAACCGTCAGACTATCTGACTAAAGAAACTATGTCTGATCGACACAGAAAATAAAGTAAGTACATGAAACTATGTCTAACGGACATAGCAAATAACGTCAGATATCCTGACACGATACACTATATCTGATGGACATGGAAAATGGAGTTTAGAATCTATTGTCGATTCTAAATAGAATATACTTATACTCTCAAAAGAGGCTTGCTCTGTGACATGGTGGTGAGACCGACACCTGACACATAGTGGTCACCAGTAGAGTCTTAGATGCTGAAGTTTTACGTCGCAGTTCTTCCTCCGGTGAATTAATACAATGGAATACAAAGATTCTACATACAGGGAATCCGTCATATAGCCACAGAACTGCCTTGGAATTTGACTTCATCAGGAGATACAAATGGTGAAGGGGGGAGGGGAGGAGTAGAGTTGCAGAATTACGCCGATTTCTCACTAGCGCTTTCAGAAGGTGTGGCGGGCAGTGCCAATTATATTTTTTCTTCTTTGATGAGTACGTGATCAAGACGTTAAAATGCTCGCGGTGCCGGCATGGTCCGCTGGGGCAATCTTCCTCGGTGCTTGGGAGTTTACCAGCAACATAAATTCACGGTGAGTTAAGTTAACACCTGCCACAGCTTAATAGAATACATTAGTACTTGTTTTAATTATCTTTAATGGAATTTTAATTGTAGATGTCATATCATATAAATTACATGCTACAGAGACATTCCATAGAAGTGGATCTTCGGACTTGGTGTTTTTCTTAAACATGTCTTCAAATGATTTTATTTTAACCAGTTAGGTGACCTGGTGGTCTAAGGGGTAAGGTGTCAGACTTCTATGCTGGCGGCCGGGGTTCAATCCTCGGTCCCGGCAAAGATTTATCTGATTACCAAACCCTTCCTTCACCTCTGACAAGACTTCTTGTGAATGTGGGGAATGCCAGGCCTCCACCGTGGTTCGGATTCCACGTTAAACTGTAGGTCCTTCATTTCATCTCACAATCACCCTGCCATTACACATTAGCGTAAGTGCGTATAACCCGAACGGGTAGTAAGACGCGGTGCTAATAATAATAATAATAATAATAATAATAATAATATTTTAACCAATGTTTAGTCTCTCATCTTATTTTAAGTAGTGTACTTTAAAATATGAGATCATACGTTCTTGGATAAAGTATTAAAATTATTATTTTTTAAAGAAATATTCCCAATTACGAGCTTAATGGTAGGTGTTTGTTACCAGGGTTGATTTGTGAGATTTTACCAGGGCAAGCTTTGCTTCTCTCCAACTTATTTTTACATACATTACTGTGTCAAGCCTGTGGCAGTGTTTTATTCAAGCCATATATTTTCCACTACTGGCTGGTTAGGCATATTTTTTATCTTAATATGCTTTATAATCTAACTTAAGACTATGACAGGCAAAACATCCAGTCTCCGGCAGTTAATTTATCAATGTGAAAGTGTAAACTCCTATCTTCATCAATAATAAATTTTCGGCCATGTCGGGAGTCCAACCCGGGATCTTTAGCTCAGTAGACAGACACGCTACCAACTGAGCTAAGGTGTCGGACTCACATTCCAACTTATACAGCTTGTAACCGTTTCGACTAAAAATACATTATAAAGCAATGAAAGAATGTTTTTGTATTGGCTGTAGATACTGAATGGAAGGAAACTAATGGCTTGTAGTGGAGTGTTGCCAGGGTAATCCGTGTTTCTTAAAACTTTACAGGCTGTGATTTTCTCCCCTCAGTCACGCGATTCCCATTTTACCAATAATACATCGAATCTATTCAGTCTGAACTCAATTAGTGCTCTAGGGAATGACGAGAGAAATATTTACAGGTTCACTTCAAATTAACTCTGCCTATTTTACCAACAAGACACCACGACATGTAGAATACAATTTACAATACAGTGTCATCAACAGAAAATATCTCTGGCAAAACCCACGAGCTACACCTGAAAAAATATGTAAATTTTCTTATAATTATAATATACAAAACTGAGTTACTGTCTTATCTGTTACTCCTTCACGTAAAAATCACTGATTTCGTTGAAGAATCGCATGGGTATAACTAGGACGACCGGCTAGCTAATATCTGCGTCCGAAATTTTGTTTCAATATTGCGGCTACTAAACACAGCTCTTTTACTTTTTATTGGATTTTCATGGGACGGATTTTGAAAGGTTCCCAGAGAGGGCAGCCAGTTTAAAAGAAAATGACGGCTAAAAAATACTGATTTCTAGCCCGTTCAGATATCTAGCTCCTAAACTCTGGAAGGCCTGTAACAAGCAATAATAATAATAATAATAGTGGTATAATTTTTTTAAATGAAATTTCACAATTGTTTATTCAACAGTTGTTTGTCTTATTTTCTAAAAAAAATTAACATCAGATACAGGCCTACAATTCCCTTAACATTGGATATTTGCATCTGTTTTTAACATTGGATATGTATTATAAAATACATCTCACTAGTAGAACAGGTAATCAGCTAGTTTACCATAAAATTCGAGAAGAAAATCTCATGCATTTTGCTCTATCTAGCGTATAACCCGAACGGGTAGTAAGACGCGGTGCTAAATATTATGTTATATCTAAAATATAATGCTTATTTAAGGTTTCATATGAGTTAAAGAAGAATCGGTCTCTTGGTCTAGTGGTTAGAACCCCTGTCAACAGAGTTAGAAGTTCAGGGTTCGATTCCCTGTGGTACCATAGGTATTTTTTCCCCCGAAAAGCGAAATGTCCCTTTGTTCACCATGATCTGGTTAATTAGGTTTAAGATTCGATTTTCTCCATTCCTCTCAATCATTATCATCGGGTCATCTAATTGCGGGTATGACGTCTCGACAACCTTCAAGGTACTCCCTGGGCAACGTTCCCTTCCCACAGGATGGCTAAAAGTCTACATACACAGGCGACCTAACTAGATACTGCATCCCTCACTATCAAATATGCTATATGCTAAAAAATTAATATCAAAAAATAGATACTCTTATTTTTGATAGTTTGTATTAAAGGTTATCACAATTTTATAGTGTGACTATGTAAATATTTTGTTTTGTTTTTTATAGAACGACGTCTTACTACTCATTTGTGTTATACTATTATTTACTAATTATGCTAATGGGCTAAGGATGAAATAGATTGAATTTAGAGGAAGAGAGTGGTAAACCATTTGGAAAACTACCCTTAGTATACCTGACTAGGATCGAACCGCGATATCCCCGTCATCGGAAATTTAGTCTATTATGAAAGTAGCTCTTTAAACCACCGAAGCGGGCAATTTTTCTGTTAAATTTCTCATGAGAAATTGTCACGTGTTTAACCACGTACATTGGGAATGATGTCTTGAAATGTAGGAATTTCTCGAGTTCTTGATCTTTATACGTGTTCAAGAGCTAAAACTTAGCACTTCATCGGCGGTAGCATTCCAGCAAACTTGTGGTTTGCCAAGAACTTTGGGTGGAATGTTTAAGCGTGTTGCTTTGAACTGTTCAGACTAATTTGACCACAAAATTCTGTCATGTAGGACTGCTTCTGAGATGGTAGAAATGTAAAGATAATGTTAACTAAGTTAGTAACATAGACATTATGTCTTAATGTACAGTATAAATAACATTATATATAAGAGACTCGCTTTGCTTGTTGGGAGCTCCGCCCCCAAACCCCCTGCGGGATGCAAGTGGATGTAACCTAATGTAATTCCAGAGACGGTTTTTGATAGATTTTACCGTTTAGCCACAAGAGACCTCCAAAGAAAGGTCCGCACCGACTTTAAAGCTGCTCCGCCATTTTGATGTTTTTTCGGGGGTTAAGAATTAAAATGTTTAACTTTTAGGAATTTTCCCTTCGGTTACAGGCTAGAAGCTATAAGTTTGCCCAATTTCAAGTTTCTAGCTCATCTGGAAGTGGGTAAACATTAATGTCAGTTAGTTAGCCAGCCATGTGGCTTTGTAGTAGTATAATAACGGCTCGTTGGCTATTGCCAGTGCAATGAAAGCTTTGGAAGTACTGTACTAGTAAACTAAGTGTGCTCTCCCCTTCATTATCCTTTTGACCAAACACTCACAAAATAATGTAATGGAAACATGTCCGTTTATCGTCTTTAAGGCCGGTGACAGACTAACGTTTTGGTTGCGATGTTTGTGTCGCAGCGACAAAAAAAACGCCGCGACCAGGTCTCTCTAGTGTAATGCATTGTTTCATATGAGGGTGGTCGCTACGCCCAATAAAGGTTCACACTGACGTTTTAAAATCTGTCGCGGTGCTTGTGTTGCTAGTCTGACCTCTCTCATATGAAACAATGCAATACACTAGAGATAACTGGTCTCGGCGTTTGTGTCGCAGCGACCAAAACGTCAGTCTGTCACCGGCGTAACACCCCAGCACTCGCGTTTAGAGAAAATAAGGGTATAAGACAGGGGTAACTTTTTTCCTAACGCGACTACAAGTGTGTTGAAAGGCAAGTTAGTGAATGAGAGGAAAAAATGTATTAATACAGTCCTGTCAAGCTTTCTTAAAGTCCGGCAGAAGGGAGCGCGAGTAATTTTACAGTTTTTATAGCATTACTTTTTTTTGGCCAAAATAAACCAAATATTTCTTCAGTAGCAACATAAAGTTTAGTTTTCTGCACATGTTAATATCAACATATTTTGAATATCTGTCAAGGGTGTCTTGGGATTTTGTCAAAACTTTTTCTCCTTATTTAAAAAGTTTTGACAAAATTCCAGTACACCTTTGACATATATTCAAAATCTGTTAATATCAGCATGTGTAGAAAACTAAACTCTATGTTGCTACTGGATAAATATTTGGTTTATTTTGTCCAAAAAATTTCAATTCTATAAAAACTGTAAAAATACTTGCGCTCCCTTCGGCCGCACCTTAAACTTTGTGGCCTCACCACTAGCAACCACAGTGTGTATGAGTAGGAAATAGTAGTAAAAAAAAACACATTACCAGTACCGCCGTTCACAATCTGTTTGATCAATTATGTACACGACAAGAAAACTAGTTAATATATGAGTATTGACTTTAAAATGGCAAGTTGATAGGTGGGCAGTAGGGGGGAAGGGTAGGTTTTCTAAAGGCGGCGCTACAAACACGGCATTCGGCGAATCCCGCGTAACGAATGTTTGTCATTCGGAAAATACCTTGTAGTGTGGAGGAGTGAACTATGGCGAATATTCGGTATTTGCCGAGCACTCGTCATAACTCGCCGAATTACAAACATTTCCAGTCAGTTGTCGGCAATCTTTCACACATAAAACTGCACGAACATTCGCCAAATCTAGAATCGACTGCCCCGTCCACACATTTGTGTCTAGGTTTGCCAGTGGTGCCTTGTGTTTACTGTGGAAATGGAGTGGATCTCTATGAAGAAAGAGTCTGCTATGGAAAATTCAGTACATCCCATAATTACCATAAAAATAGCAATACGATGGCAGGAAGCGTATTCAACCAAAATTTAGCGCAGATTGTTCTATTAACGACGTTAAAAAGAAAAAAAAGATTATTTATTGGCAATGTTCAGAAAATGTTTGGATAAATTTAGTCAAAGAAAAGCCATTTATCATTGGTGAACTGTGGGTTTACCCTTTCACAGTGATGAATTAACGTCCGGGGGCTGGATGTTGTGCCTGTCCTAGTTTTAAGTTAGATTATGAGGCATATGAAACTACGACAGGCTTACCAAGCCTGATTTGGAATAATATATGGCTTGAATAAAAAAAACTGCCCCGTGCCACTGGATGAAAACGGTAATGGATGTAATAAAGTTGCATAAAAGCTGTAGAAATTTGTGGGTCTTAATTATTTTATATTCCAACCTCCATGTTTAGCACAAATGTTCGCCGTTCCCAACAGCAAACTTCTTTACTATGAGATTCGACAAATATATGCATGTGTGTAGATGTGTGCTTGTCACTCTACAAATAGTTTGGCAAGTAGTTCGCGAAGAGTTGAATATTTCACATTCTGCGGATGCCGTATATGTAGCGCCGCCTTAACACAGTCTAGTAAAACGTAGTCCTGACAAATACTCTCAAAATAAGCAGGGCTGAACTGGGAAGGCTGTCTTGGGGCCCATTTATAACCCTTCCATTCCACTTTCCCAAAATTATTATTACCAACGTATGTTTGTATTCTTTCTCCATGACTAGGCTAGAGATTATTGGAGTTTTATCAAATTAGTAATAGATACAATCTTAAAATTTAATTTGAGGCACTTAACGTATGTATGTCTTCTGAACCGACTGATGATTTCAACACCAGACTTATAAACTTTATTATTAAATAGACACAACACCTAGCCCCCATCATTTTGTAGGGGGAAAACTCACATTTCACCTGTGATACATTTTTAGGACATGCTAGGTATCGAACTTAGATCCTTAGCTCAGTAGGCAGACACGCTACTGACTAAGCCAAGGTATCAGACTTAAATTTAACAAAAATACACATTTAAATAATTAGTTGAAAAAGTATTCATTGTTAAAAAAAATTAACACCTACTTCGGTGTCTGAAGGATCCCGATGACAGGGAGATCGTGGTTCGAATTTTGGTCGGATGTACTGAGAGTAGTTTTTACAACAATTGTTTTCCGCTCCCTCGACGCAAATTTGACTACATTTCCTTTAAATGCAATCTTCCTCATCCCTAACTCATTAGCGTCAATAGTAGGCCCTAAGTCATATGGGTATAACCTGAAATGATAGTCAGACATGGTGCAAAAAAATAAAAAATATAACCGTCTTCTCTTTTTGAGAGACTTCCCCATGAAACACCGAAATTAGACTCCCCCCTTATACCCCAAATAAATTCCTAACTAAGGCCTAAGTCGAATAATCCAGCGAGCATCGCAGTATGCGTGTGATCCTAGCTGTTATGGCATCTTCTCCCTCAAGAAAAAAAAAAGTATTCGTTTTATTTTACTGTGCGGTTTCATCTTGTTTTAAATTGTTTTAAACTCGTACCAAAGTGAATGAAAGCAATGGTTTTAGTCTTGGCAGCTTTTCCCATTTCTCGGTCTTGTTTGCGTTCAACCCACGTTTCCCATAAACGTGGTCAGCTTGTCGATAAGAAAAGGAAAACATGGTTGTTCACAAAAAGACTAGTATGGACCTCTGGTCTAACATAAAAGAAGGGGTCACCGTGTATTTAAAAGTTTTTTTCTATTAGAATTTTTTTTTTTTTTGCTCATGCTTTTTCTTTGCTTGTCATGTTTATTGATGATGCGCGAATATATATTACATTAGAAACACGTCCATCCCATAAAATTGAGACATATAACAAAGACAGAATAAGGTCTACAACGTGCGGGGGTGTGGGGTGGGGGC
>CABFVZ010000016.1:21496-67912 GCA_902151445.1 Timema monikensis | reverse complement strand
GGGGGGGGCGGGGGGGCGGGGGGGGGTGAAGTTTGAAATTTGGTTCAATTTCTACCTTTTAACAACAGCTGCAGGACCACTGTATTATATTTTTCATGGTATGATTGTAATTAAGGTTTCCCGGGTAAACAAATCTCTAGTATGTCGTCAAAATACTCTTATTTTTGAAGTTTAAGTATTAGTAAGGCCCGTTTACACTATGAAATTTTTTTTAAACTTTGTGTTCCATTCATAACAATGTTTTACAACTTGTTAGAAAATCAATTTTTTTTTATAAAACTGTGATGTTCTATTACGTTTTTCAGAAGTTGATATACAACATGAAAAATGTTTTAAAACATTAACATTTTTTTGTTTTATAACATTTCTTAAGTTTTAATTACAAGTTACAAGTGTCGTTAAAGATCAAAGAAAATATAATGTATTTTCTGAATCAAAGTGTCTAACAAATTTTAACATGTTTTATATAGTCTACATCATAGCGCCTGATTAGGATGTTCCTCTTACGGCCGCGGTTTGTGTAGGATTGTGCAAAAAAAAAAAGGGCCTAAGGAAGGGGTTGAGTTCGACCATCTCTATTAGCGAGAGAAAAATGGTGTGTTAGATATCTTTTGGCTTACCTTCAACGTCATGACTATGACCTGTTGGCTGATGAACTTGGGACTGGCGGCAGTCTGAGGTATTTTTGAGTACTACCGAATTCGTTTGATTGGTAATCGAATTAAGAGGGGAAAAAACACTTTTTTTAGGGATGTTATTCCGGTGAGAGAATCACTGCCTGTAACATTAAGATTTTTAGCTACTGGTGACTTCTACCAGAGTTTGAATTTCCTGTTTAAAATTTATAAAGCAAGTTTCAGTAAAATTGTATAAGAAGTGTATGAAGCTCTGATTGGCTCACTGCAGGACTTTATCATGGTAAGTATTGTTTGTTAAATTTGTTTTTTTCAGAGTAAATTTAATAAATAAATGTTTGCAAATAGAGGATTAAAGGAAAATGGTAAAAAAGTAATCGGGGATTTTGTAATAAGATTTAGTTATATTTGATAACGCGTAGTTGAATTTGTATTAAAATTAAATTACATTATTAAATAGAAGATAATACAATGAACGTAAACAACAATTTATTAAATTAAAATAAATAATGTAAAGGAAAAAACTGTAACGAATGAAACTAAATAGATTAATACATTTTAGTAAATATATACTATCCTACCGATATTGTTTTTAGCTGCAGGTTGAAATTAAAATGGGTATGTAGGGGACGCGAGAAAAGGCGCGTTTACAGTTTTTATATCAAAACTGTTTTTTGATCAAAATAAAAATTTCTTCAATACAAGCATACAGCTAGTTTAATTTCCTTCACATGTTGATATTAACAGTTCTTGAATATCTGCCAAGGATGTCCTGGAATTTAAAGACAACTTTTTCTCTTCACTTAAAAAGTTTGTCATCTAATGCCGCTGTTTTCATGATAGATATTCATGATGTTGATATCACCACGTGAAGAAAATTAAACTTTTATGTTTGAACTGAAGCAATATTTTATTTTTATATGCCAATAAAGCTCTGCTATGAAAATACTGGCCTTTTCTCTCATTCCCTACATCCCCATGATATTAACCCATTCCATCCCAAATTAACAAAAATACACTTTATTTTTTAAAATATTTATATCTGTATATTTATCACAAATAAAAATTTCATAATTTTTTACATAATTGTTATACATTTTTCAATAGGCTACATTGGCTACATTGGACATACTTTAATGTTCAACGTTAATAGCACATATCATTACTGAATTGGACCTATTTATTATTATTGCCAAGCTTAGGAAATTATTGGTGACCTGGTGGTCTAGGGGTAAGGTGTCAGACTTCTATGCTGGCGGCCGGGGTTCAATCCCAGGTCCCGGCAAAGATTTATCTGATTACCAAACCCTTCCTTCACCTCTGACAAGATATCTTGTGAATGTGGGGAATGCCAGGCCTCCACCGTGGTTCGGATTCCACGTTAAACTGTAGGTCCTTCATTTCATCTCACAATCACCCTATCATTACACATTAGCGTAAGTGCGTATAACCCGAAAGGGTAGTAAGACGTGGTGCTAATAATAATAATAATAATTAGGAAATTATTATCTTAACCAAAAAATTAAGATTATTTTTTATAGAAAAATTGTACATATTTTATTTTTACTATTTTTATAAAAATAGAACACATTTTATTTTTACTATTTTTAAAATTTAGAATGGAAAATTTTATAGCAGTTTCTGTCCTTGTTCTAGCACAATTCTATATTGAATTTTTCGCATCGTACTCGACTGAAACCTTTTATGCACTGCTTGCACCTTTGTTTATTTTCAACATGTACTGGCAGATGGCCTATCATAACGAATGTCATCTATAGGGCGACCATTAGCAATTATTCTGTTTATTTTTTTTCAATCGAGGTATATTTGACTCTGAGGGCCTCCCTCGCTTCTTTTGTGTGAATTTGCCTACCTATAACAATGCTTAATTCCCTGGCTTTATGCCAGACCGAAATTCCGTTTATGTTTACTTTCTCTTCTTTGTTGACAATGACGGCGATACAACAGCCAGGCATTGACAATTGCCAAGATGGAAAATGATGCGCTGGTAAAATCGTTTAACTCTTATATCACATCTGTACAATTCCACTAGCATGTTGTTGAGGTCCACATCACCCATGTAGGAATTATACTCCTTGACAGTGCTTGGCCTTTCCACCTGAATGTGGTTCTTATCTTTGAGAGACTATCGCTGAACAATCACAACAGGATTGCATCCTTTGTACGATTCTATCAAATGTACACACCTGTTATCATACCATTTCAAAGCCAGAATATTGTTTTCAACATCTAATCTATAATCATAGCTACCTCGCACCAACCTTTTAAGCTCTGCATCACTTTTGAGAGTACAACCACGTAACTGATTCATTAAAACAGTAACAACACATAAAACCCCTTCATTTTTCAATATATTCACCAAACCACGAGAGCTGAACCAATTATCAAAGCAAATATTGTAATTATCATTTTAGGGAAGCCCTGCAACTAATAGAAGCACAATATCTCCACTAATTCCTAAAAATGTTTTAACATGGGTGCTTTTTTCAATATAAATTTCAAAATCACATAGTGCCGGTATATCCGGCTCGTGCGAAAACTTTAATTCCCCACTTATGTGGTTTATTTTTATCAAATTTTCTCAGGCTGCTTCTTCCCTTGAATGGTATTATAAGCTCATCCACAGAGTTGTATTCGTCAGGTTCAATTGTCGCAAAGATTTTCCGCAAAACATCGATAAATGGTCGTAATTTGAATAATTTGTCATAATTGGGATCGTCACGTGGCACCATTTTATCATTGTCATTCAGGTGAAAATATGTCCTAGTTTATCAAAACGGTTTCGCGACATCGCATCTGCAATAAGAGAATATTTGGTGCAATTATTTCAATACATTCTGTAGCTAGGTACCCTTACAATGCCACTCATGATATGAATGCCTAAAAATATATATTTATTTCATTGACATTTATTGAAGTTCCCGTATTTTGGGTTGAATATAAATTTGTTTGCTATACCACGTTGGAAATAATTTCACTATCTATGAACATTCAAAAATACTGAACTGGTGTGTTAATATCATGAGGGAGCTCAGTAAAATTGACACTACAGTCTGAAGGAACTGGACTAACATTATCTTGTAATCGCCACCGTGGAAGTTTATAGTCTAACTGTAAATCATATTCAGGCACAAATACTGAAGGTCGCAGAGTTGCATAGCCTAGATGTTCAGATAATGGAACATCATCCAAATTATCATCGTATGTTGTATCTAATTCTATATTTAATCCAAGAGCTTAAATATTTTCATGCTGCTCAAATTCATTGTTACTTTTGCTAGAAAAAATTATTTCCTCCCCTTCATCTTCTTCAAGATCAATCTCGATGTCTGAAACATCCCCTTCCAACAGAAGGAGATGTATTTGACTGTTGATGCTTGGGATGTAGGATTGTAACGTCCCATTCCAGCATTAAACAGGATTTTGTAACTTAAAGAAATTTTGCCTTTATGAAGAGTGACTGCAACATGCTCTCCATAAACATAAAATTTATCCCCCTACTTATTTGAAAGCTCTTTCATAACAGCATAAGATTCTTCAGCCATATCATTAGACTTTTATTAGCTCTTGTAGAGAATTTTTGTCAGATGTTCCGGTATCAGTATTAGTTTTCCCTGTTGCATTTATATGATATACATCTTCTGATGGTCTTGATTCATTTTACTCTCATCTATGAAAAAAGGGAGAAAGAAAAGACTGTAATTGAAAAATTCACAATATTTTTCCTTTTCAGACTCTTAAAAAATGGTTGGAGGTTGCGGATGATTTTTACCACAGATGAAATTTTCTCAATTTTTTAGGCAACATTTGTGGAAAACGTGTAACATTGCGAGCACTTATTGAAAGCTCAAGTGACTTCTATAATTACAAGCTTATTTTTAGTACTGTGCTTATGGGTGTAGTCGACGCAATCTATTGTTTTGCTTATGTCAGTGCTGGATGTTAAGGACGGATACCAGATGTAGGAGTGTGTGTGTTTGGAAATTGCCAATTTAAAGAAAATCTTGACATCAAAGTTGAATCTACCTTCAGCTAGAGATTTGCCTGGAAGAAATAATCCAACAACTTTTGTATTTGTGACTGATGATGCCTTCCCGTTGCTCCCACACATCATTAAACCGTATCCTGGTCTTCATTCGAAAGGTTCACGACAACGTATGTATAATGGAAGACTAATTAGAGCGAGAATAATGGTAGAACATCTATTTGGCATCTTACCTATGGGTAAAGAGTATTTAAGAATTCAATACTCCTAGAACCAGTAAAAAGCAGAAAAAATGGTGCTTGAATATGTATTTCTTCACATCTTCCTGAGAAAGAATGATTCATCTGAAGCCTGCAACTCCCCAAGAACGTTTGACTTTGTAATGATTTAAACGCTAGCCTGATAAGAAATGTATATACGCCATCGTAAGGGTGATATTATTTTAATAATTAATTATATTATTTTATAGATTAAAAGTTCTGTTTTTTTTATAGTCTTTTATTTTAATTTTAAATGAATAAACTGTTTACTTTTAGCTAGATATCACACGCATTTTATATTTTGATAAAAGCCCGACTATTGCGTTAAATGAATCTTAGCTATACGTGTTCTTGTCGAGGAGGAAGGATCACCAGCAGTGAGGAGATGTGCGCATTTCAAGGGGTATATCAAGCGACATTTCCTTCTCGAAGCTTCCTAGAAGAAAAGGGGTGAGGTCATCCAGGTGCGTCTCTTTCCACGGAAAGTGCGTTGTCTTTTTAAATAGAGACGTAGAAAGATTTCACCACACCTTACAACTCGACAGTTCTACACAAATAAATCTTACAGCCCGCTCGAATATTAAATATAGTAATTTTGAATATAGATTTGAATAATAACATATTGATATGTATAATTTCATATCATTACAACTTTGAACACTTTGGTGAAGTAATACCTGGAGCGTGGAGAATTGAAGGACGCCCAACAGGTACATTAAAGAGAGTGAAAAGAGTTGTAGATAAACCAAGCAAGCTTGCAAAGAAATTTAGAGATTAATTTAGTTCATAATTTGTGTCATACTAGACATAATAGAAATCAAAACTGTCAAAAGTGAAATAAATGAAAGTTTTTTTTATTCAAAAATACATTATTTTAATTTATGTAATTTTTATTGAAGTACCTTCGGTTCGTGTAGTATATATTTTAATAAAATATATAAATACATGCTTTATCTCACCAGGAGCATCCTAGGATTCAGAGGTTTCATCATCCATAGCTTCTGAGGTGTACTGGATTCCAGTTTAGAGTTAAAACCGCGGTCGGTTTTTTTCTTTCAGGAAAGTAAATACTTAAAAAAAACACCTTTGATTGTTAATTTGCATCCTTTCCAGTCTCAGTAATTTTCTTCAATTCCCTGTTAAACTGTCAAATTAATTTTCGTATCTTATTCTCTGCCTCACCTTCTTCAAACTCAAAAGCATTGTCAATCTACTTTCACAAGTCATGCTTTTTGTTTCGATTTTTATAATCTTCATTTTCGTTGTATCCCACCGTCTTTCCCTATACATATATATTAGACGATAAACGTCCACCTGCCTTCATTCTGCCATTTAACAACAAAATAATCACTTAAAAAGCACAGAGTATGCTGCACGCACGATGGAAAAGGAAACGCCGAGAAGTTAACTCCGGTTACGGGGTGGGGAGAACAGTGTAGCCAACTTGTTACATGATGTAAACATTCCTGTGACAGGTGCAATATGTTAGAAAACACAAGTTACACATTTGCTTTGATCCTTACCAACACTGGTTGGCAAACGTATAACTAGTTGTAAAACACGATTTTTTTTTATAAAACATCAATGTTTTATAGCATTTTTCACCTGATTTTCTGACAAGTTGTAAAACATTCGTATGAAATACAAACTTGCTACATAGTGTAAACATACTTTCTTTAACTGGAATAACATCCCTAAAAGATGTGTTTTACCTCTCAGTTTGATTACCAATCAAACTAATTAGGTACTCAAATTCATCCGAACCAAGTTCTTAAAACTGCCGTAAGTTCTGATTTCACCAGGCAAGAGGTCATGGTTATCACGTTTAAAGTCAGTCAAAAGGTCACTCGCGAATTATTTAGTTTTCGTTAATAGAGATGGTCGAACCCAAACCCGTCTTTTGGCCTATTTTTTTGCACAACACAATACAACACAAACCGCTGCCGAAAGAAGAACATGCTCCTCAGACGATATGATGTAGACTAGATAAAATATGTTTTAATTTATTAGACAGTTTTGAATCGTCTTTGTCAATGTTTTTTGTAACAATGTGATACAACACTCAAATGTAACAAGTTACAAAATGACATTGTTCTGCAACATTTTTTGTTACATAGTTTAAAAGGGTCGTAAGTCAGGGGTAGGCCATGTAAGACGTGATTAAATGTTGTATACGATTATGTGAAAAAGAAAAACATTAAGAACAAAAGATTATGCATGACTCGGTGTGTGGGAATTGTTGAATCGAAGGGAGTGTGCAAGGATAGGAAAGTGTGAAGAGTTGGTGAGGATAGATTAACTATGGAGTTGTTTTTTGAGCTATATGAACCGTTTCTTACCTACCCCTTAAAGAAACGTCGATGGTTGGGTATGTATTATTAAATTAATTAGTGAGCAACTGTGACGTTAATATTAATTGTAATGCATGTATACCTGTCATAAGAAAGTGTTTTTGCAAGGAGGGACATTTTTAAACCTCTTGGATATGGTGGCTTTTAAATAATTCACACCAAAGCTTTTAATCAGCTAACTAATTTCTAGCCTTAATTATCTTGAAAGTAAGCTCACCATTCAGCCATATCCTGATACATCTCCAACCAATCCATAGTCTGACACCCAATCTCCTTAAAATATATGTTAACATTACCCCCTCATCGACGTCTTGACACACCAAGGGGTCTTGTATCTTCTGATTTCACAACTAAAATATTGTGTACAAACCTGTAATCGCCCATACGAGCCACATGACCACCACACCTCAGCCTCCACGCCTTGATTTTATTTAATAGGTTTGGGGATGCATACAAACCATGAAGTTCTTCATTATGTGGTTTTCTTCATTTTCCTGTTTGTTTAGCTCACTTAAGCCCAAATATCTTTTCAGAACTTTTTTCCTCAAACTCTCAAATCATTATCTTGTTAAAAAGTGAGATATCACACTTTTTACTATAGCTATAACGTTTAAAAGTGACCGAGGGTTAGGTGGGATTTTCTTTACATTTGCTATCTATCGCCCTATTAATTTAATGTGAACCTATTTGTAACCTTTGGATGACCCAAGCGTGGATTAATTTATTGATTTGTGAATTTCATTATTTCAGCTTTATTTTTATTGCCATGTAAAATTATACTATTTCACTACAGAAGTCAAATATGTATGTTTAGAAAGCGATGTTGACTCGCAGCAGTGTCATGTTTTGGAATAGAATGTTTCCAGGGTAAGCAGAGCTTATTAAAACCGTAGCTCTAATAGGTTATTTCCCACTTGTTACCACATTTGACCAATCGTACATAGGCTTTACTTTACACTGGTAGGCAAGCTAGAAAACAAAACACACATCTGCTTCGGTGGCCACATAGTCTAAGGCACTACTCTCGCAATAGACTAGATTGCCGATGGCGGGGAAATTGGGGTTAGAATATCAGTCGTGTGTACTGAGGGTGGTTTTTTCAAAATTGTTTTCCACTCTTCCTCCACGTGAACGCGTATACGCTCCCTTTAAATATAACCTTCATAATCCCTAAAACTATTGGCGTGATTAGTACAAAAGCGTGTAACCCGAACGAGTGTTAAGACGCGGTGCTAGAAATAAACTCACAACAAAACTCTCAACAGTTACAACTCAATATCTACACAACATTTATCGTGTAGCCTATATAATTATTAAATGGGTATCTTATTTTTTCATCAACACGTTTTACTACCTCTTCAGGTTATACGCATATATGATAAATTACTATAATGTGGTAGGAATAGGGAACTAAGATTTTCAGAGGTAACTTACCCCCATTTTTGTGCAAGGAGAGGAGGAAACCATTTAGAAAAACCAGCTTCAGTAGACCCAACCGGGATTCGAGCCCTGATCTCCCCGTCATAGACCAGCCAGTCTAACACTAGATTGACGCCTTAGACCATTCGAACACTGGAGCGGGTAATGTGTTATTTTGATTATCATATTTTAATTGTTAAATTTCAAGTGAAAGACGAAAACCTAAAGATTATTTCACACTATATTAGTATGAAAAGTTGGTCAAATTNCCCTCCCCTTCTCTCATTTCCCCTTCCTAGAAAAACTCATGTGGTTCCACATGCTATGATAATTTACAAAGCAAACCTACTCAGTTGTGTGGGTAACATTTTTGCACATTAAACTGTCAGAAAAAATTGGCCAACGTTGTATTTTAACTGATGGATATTGGTTAGGTTTTTCTTTAAAAAAAATAGATTGGCTGTTTAATTAACATATTATTATAACCGATATTTTTAATTATCTCTAAAAATACGTAATCAAAATATTGATCTATTTAATTTACTAAACTAACTTTTAATTACTTTCTAATTCTAAAGGTTTGTTTGTCATTAAGGCTATATAAATCTTCGTAGCAACGGTTTTCAAAATATGTATGTAATGTAAAATAATATATTTTGTAGAACCAGATTATTAGTAAACTCCCACAATGTTGGTAAACACGCATTACCTAATCACAAGACAATATAATTTAGATAAATTTGATCTCTTGAAATTTGGATCCACAATCCACTCTTTCTATCAATCTAACGTGTTTTCTTTTTGTGTGATTTTATGTCATTCATATGGACGAAACTTAGATTAGATATATTCAGTAGAGTGATTGGTTCGTATTTCCTACAGGCGTCGTGTCGTGTCACCAGTGGTGCCTGGATCACGATCGACTTAACTTTTACGTAACGGAAATAAACACATTGTGTGAACAGGATTCACGTAACTTACCAGCTTTATCAAAACACAGACTATTAATTTTAGCGGTTTAAATCCAATGGTTCGATAAAATGTAACCAAAGCATTTAGAGTTTATTAGACTTAAAGTTCCTACATTAGAAGCTTGAATGGAGTTAGGAAAAGACAATCTAAATAGAGATAATCATAACTAAGTTTACCTTATTTTGACAAATCAAAATCCTTATCCAAAATCCACTAGCAACATAGTTTAATTTTTGTTCCCATGATGATAGTAACAGTTGTTGAATGTCTGCCCTGAACATAGTGGTATTAGATGAAGAGAAAAAGTTGTCATTAGATTCCAGGACACCCTTGATAGATATCTAAGAACTGTTATCACCTTGTAAAATATTATTTAACTTTGTGTTTCTACTGGAGAATTTATTGACTAATTTTTAGCAAAAGTTTTTTACTATAAAAACTGCAAAATTAATGGGCTTTTTTTCGCATTCCCTATACACTACCACCTCAAGGAAAAATGCTCTATAGCTCCGACTTGTTCTCAAACTTATGCGTGGAAACGTTTCTGTGGATCTTGATTCGTTTAGGATTTGCCTCGTTCCTACCAACCCAGTCCTCTCTGCTATGAGGACAAACGTGTGAATCAAGTTGGTTTAAAAGAGTTTGGCACAAATTATGCTAGAAAAGACGAATAGAAGAATAAATACATTTTGTTGATTTGAAAATCTTTAACCTTTTACGCTTGTTTGTTTGCGTCTTAAAAGTTACATTTTCCCTTCAAAGGCATAATGTGATATATACATTAGTATTTCTGTAAACAGTAGACCTTGATCCTGCCATTCAAAAATGATAACTCCATTACTAAGAATTATGTCATATTCTTATCGCTATTACAGTCTTAAGATTGCTCTTTGGATTTCAAGTTTAAATATCTTCTTTGAGTTTTTTATTGGAATTAAAGTTGATTTTCTTTGGTGATTAAGCTAGACAGAAAATAGTAATTTATTTTATAGCACATTTTATTCACAAAGAATAGCCATGAGCTATGATTCAAGTAGCCTAAGAAGTCAGTCACGTGCTTATGCATACTAAAGAAATATACCTTAGGTAATCGAACTATTGCTTAGAACTATGAATTCAAATCAATTGAAATTATATATTAAACTAAAAACATTTGGTTGCCATATTGCTATGGGTAGCTGTATTGAAAAACTACGCAAATGTATCTTTCGATCTAGGCTCAAAGAATGCCCCTCACAAATTTTGTTAAAATTGGTTCACGAATTTGACAGTTAACATGTATCAAAGATCAGGACAAACAGATAGTGAAATAGACAAAATTTCAAATGATCAAGTTAAACAGAACCTCACTTTGCTCTTTCCTTGATAAACCAATTTCCGGAAATTGAAATTACGATACAATGGTTGAACCAATTTTGACCAACGAAACTCGTGTTAAAGGTTAGCTGTCCAGGATATTGGCGAAAATAGTAGCTTCCAATGAAAATCTGATTCTAGCTTTTCTGCTGTGTTTGCATTGGCTCGGTTGTACAATCATTTGTTCACATCGCCGTGGAAATCCTGATGTGTGTATGATTGTATATCAGGACACACTTTTTTTTTGTTAAAAATAATAAATCAATTCTTACTTAGGTGATATGGTGCAACAAATATATAAAAAGCTGACATAAGGGTCGTTTTAAAGTGCTCATCGTGGCGTGAAGGGGAAAAATAAACTAAAAAAAATTAAGCACAGGAAACCCTGAAAGTTTATAAACCTTAAACCAATAAACCTTTAACTACTTGGGCGTGATGAAAAGTAATGCCTCCTATTTAGTTATCAGATAAATAGGCTTAGAACTACAAACTAATATGTGTTCTAATATCTTGTATTTCACACGTCGCGAGGCCAAATTTCCAACCTCTGCCGCTAGAAGTCTCTGAATTACGGTCGTAAACATGGAGGAGTGTAACGCAAGTATGTAAGTGCGGATGAAACAGTGTGCAGTGATCGAGCTCTTAACTGAAGAAAACGTGCCTTCGATTGACATTCATCGGTGATTGATGGTTGTTTATATAAGAATATGTAGACATATCTACTGTCCAACGTCGAGCCGCACGCGCTAGAGAGGGAAAGCTCGAAGGGACCACTCTAAACTTGAGTGAAAACAACGGAACTTAAGGCCACGGACCTCTACTGAAGAGGCTCGCTGGAATATTGTGGGTGACCTCATTAAAAAGAATCGCCGTATTTGTTGACAAGAACTGGTGGACAAAAGCTTAAATTTCACCTGAGCGATTCAAGGCATTGTTTGCAGATCTGTGTTATGAAAAGATGTGCGCGCGATGGGTACCTTAAATGCTCACTCCCGAAATGAAACAGAAGAGAGTCGACAAAAACCACAAGTTTTTGCTTTGCCATGTATGTGGAGGTTATGAATTCCTGGACTGCATCTACACGGGAGAGGAAAGCTGGGTGAATCATTTTGAGCCAGAGAACAAAAGAATGCACATGGAATACCGTCACAAAGAATCGCTGGCATAAAAAATATTCATGAATTCAGTGTTAGTAAACAGAGTTATGCTCATGGTTTAATGGGATGTAATGAAGAGGTTCATTTAGAATTCATGCTTGGAGGCACAATCATCAATTCTGGAAGTTACTGTGAAACGCTGAGAAAACTGAAAGCACAACTTCGTTCAACACGACAAAGCTCGACCTCACACCAGGGCGAGTTCAGCTGTGGAGATTTGACTCCTTGGTTTCACAGTCTTGTATCACCCACTTAACAGCCCATACTTGGCTCCATCGGATCTTCATAACTTTCCAAAACTTGACGAACACCTTCGAGGACATCACTTTGGGTCGAACGACGAGGTCAAATCAGAGGTGAAGTTGTGGCTACGTCGTCAATATGTGAAATTATATCGTGACGGAATCATGCAAATAGTAGAACTTTGGCAAAATTTGACCGTAAGGGTGATTATGTAGGAATAAAACTGAATAGAGGTGAACAGTAAGGTACCAGGAAGTTTTATTAAATATATATACCTTGCGAAACAATTAGGTGGTATTACTTTTCGGCCAACCACTAGTATAAAGTCGAGTGAAGCCTCAATCAATAGCACTTCTCCTAATACAAGTTTATGAATATATTTTAGCGTGATAGTTTACAACCATCAATACTACGATCCACAAGAAGTATTAATAGAAAAAATATAGCAGTATACAAGCCAATATACTGTATATACATACACAATTAATAAAACACACATTGTATAAATCAATGTGAAACGTATACTCCATTTATATCCTGAAAGGTAAAGTCTGACCTTGACGGACTACACTATGGCCATATTTTATAAGCTGTACCATAGTGGAAAAATGCGAGGCTAGTTTTCTACTTTTCAGGACAAATGAAGGGTAAACGAGCATTATCTCTTTGCACACTTCAAATTGTAGTATAATATGAAATGCAAGATGCGCGTTAGTAAAGAAATAAGTATGCTTTAACAGCTGACATATCTACACGATTTTAGTTGTCAAGAAATCTCAGAAGAAACCTATACCAAATTTTGTCTCGGTTGGACCTTCCTACTGACAAATTTCCGCGTGTTATTGGTGAATATTTTGAATTTTTTTTATAACGATTATTCTAAAATTTATTTTTAAAAAAATTATAAAAAATAACTTTTTTAATTCAAATAAATTCAGTTATATTTTTCAACGTATCTCGCCTTGGAAAATGACCTAAAACAAGAAACTTCGGCTTAGCATAACAATGCACAATTATTACAGTCAGATTTACATAGGAAGATACTTTTCTTACAGCTAGAAAAGTTACTAGATCTACTTTGAGGTATTCAATATTGATACGTCAAGTCATGAGATAAGCAGCTGTTACCATTGATAAATATGATCAATACCTAATTATAAGGTAATACCAATACAATTGTAAAATTCTATCAATGTTGGCAGAAATACTTATACTTTATAAAATGCCCTTCCTATAGAAATTGGATTAACACTCTGAACTGTCCAGAATCGTCTCGCACCCATGGTCATAAATCATTCATAACTTAAGGTAGAGTCCATACATTTGCCTACGAGTTGATCGGTCGCTTGGATAGATCAGAAACACAGTTATGGAGACTTGCATTGTCAAATATTAAGTATCAAATTTTTTTGGTACAGAGTGTATTTATATTTAAAGGATAGAATATAGTCTTATATCGTAAATACATATACATTATGAGCATCGTGTCATTTGACCTGAAACTTAATAAGCGGAGATTAAAAGTCCTGGTCATATTACGAGATGCCCATGACAGATTTTCAAGAACTGTTAAGATTACTATGTATAAAAAATGAAAATAAACTTGTCTATTGAAGACATATTTTATCAGTTTTCACCAAAATATGAGTAAAAACTTTTTTTCAAAAAAAAGAACCCCAATTCACATTTCCTTTTACACCACCTCAAATGTTTATTGTTCGGATGATGTTCAAATGGCCCGTCTTCTGATCGCTTTCTTAAAAGGTGCAGGTGTTAACAGATTCCTTTCTCCTTACCGTATCAACGGATCCCAGATGCGCATTAGTTTGGATCGTCGACGGGTTAATTCACTCTCAGCCAAGTTGTTATGGCCTCACATTGGCCACAGATCAAGATGAGGATGGGGTGGGGGTGGGGGATGATATTCCAAACACACACACACGGTTATACCCCTGTAACATTCTAGCCAGACGTCCGACTATTGATCTCCAAA
The DNA here is from genome assembly GCA_902151445.1 of Timema monikensis. Lineage (NCBI taxonomy): Eukaryota > Metazoa > Arthropoda > Insecta > Phasmatodea > Timematidae > Timema > Timema monikensis. The sequence continues at coordinate 53,520 of CABFVZ010000016.1, read as the reverse complement.
CCATCCCCTTGTTCTAGAGGGGTGAGGAGGCGTGAGAGGGCCACCCCTAATACACCCTACCCACACTTCTATAACAGCCCTTGTCTAGCGCTGGGAAACTCCTATCTCTCCCCTCACCCACTGCATACCCAGTAGACGTCCTTCAAAACTAATAAAGGAACAAGTTGGAAAAAAGAAAAAGAAACGCAAGATGCAGCAGCACAATGGCTGAACAACAAGGTTGAATTTCTTTCAAACTCCTATTATAGTTTCTCGCCGAAAGAAATATATATATAATTTTTTTTTTCATGTAAAGGTTGGAGCAACTAAATCGGAGCAAGAAGATATTTCTTATGATAAATTTTCCTATTTTTTTTTTTTTCATTTCAAAGGGAAAGATGTTGCTGAAAGAAAGAAAGAAACAACAGGCGTTAAGGTGAAGATCCAGGGAACGCGAGAAAAGGTCAGTGATTTTGCAGTTTTTATAGACAAATATTTTTTGTTGGCCAAAATAAATCGAATATTGCTTCTATTCAAACAAAGTTAAATTGTCTTCACATGGTGAGTATCTGTCATGAGACAGTTAATCTAATATACGGTTCTAATACTCATGTATGATATTATGGTATAAATACTTCTACCTATTCAACTTTTAACTATGTTAATCAAAGCTTACCGACTAAGAACATGACCACTCAAAAACTAACACTATTTGTTTTATGAAATAAAGCCTTAGGTGGAATGAAGATACATTTAAAACTCAATAAATAAAAATATTAGACACCAAAACACAAATTTAAATTAATCCTTTATTATCTTATTTGTGTAAATCTATAAACAACACCTAACAGTTTCATCATGTATATAAAATTACTCCTCGAGACTGTTTCACAATAATCTTTCATGTAAGAACACAATTATATATCTTAGCTTATCACCTAGTTTGATATTTAGTAAAAATTTCTTGCTTTGTTTTCATGGTGTTGAACGGATTTATTTAAAGTTTACCACTGTTAAGTTTTTGTACAATGGCTATGTAAAATGACAATACTTTTATTTTGATGTAATTTCATATCTTTACCTTTTTTTTATAATCTCAATGTAACAACTTCAATTTTATTTTATTTATTTGTATGAACACTAAGAGGCAGGCACATTGTACCAGATTTTCTGTTCTGTCACTAGCAATTTTTTTCTTTTTACATCCATTACTGTTTCCAGCTTGAGGCTTGAGTCAGTTTTTTATTCAAGTCATATATTTTCCACTACCGGCTGGCTAGGCCTGTCGTAGCTTCATATTCTTTATAATCTAACTAGGAGTAGGAAAGGTACAACATACAGTCTCCGACCGTTAATTTATCAATGTGAAAGAGTAAACCCACATTTCACCAATGATAAAAGTGAAATATTAATCAATAGCGCTAATTTGTAAATTTAATCATTTGCATATTACTTTTTATTTACTTTTAACATGTTTGTATTGATGCAACTTGTATTAATATGTAATTAATTAATGATGGTGAGCTGGTGGTCTAGGAGTAAGATGTCAGACTTCTGTTCTGGGGTCTGGGGTTCAATCCTCGGTCTCGGCACAGATTTATCTGATTACCAAACCCTTCCTTCACCTCTGACAAGACGTGTATTAATCACAACTTGTGAATGTGAGGAATGCCAGGCCTTCACTGTGGTTCGGATCCCACGTTAAACTGTAGGTCCTCCATTTCATCTCACAATCACCCTACCATTACACATTAGCGTAAGTGCGTATAACCCGAACGGGTAGTAATACTCGATGCTAATAATAAATAATAATAAATTAATGATAAATACTCACTCTGAGCATAGACACATTAAATAACATACTTTTTAAAGGAGGATATTTTGTTTTTAACATTCTAGAACACTCTTGACAAATATTCAACAACTGTTGATATCACTATGTGAAGAAAATTAAACTTTGTATGGACACAATATTTGTTATTTATTTTGTTTTTGAACAAAAAAAAAGTTTGGCTCTAAAAACGGCAAAAAACTTACCTTTTTCTTCGTTCACTGCAGCCCCACCATAAATGATAGCTAGTACACGTAAAAAGTGAAGCTAAGTTCTTGTGTTATACGCATGCGCAATGTCTAATAACGTTTGAACATGATCCTATCTGCTTCGGTGGTCGAAGGGAGGGATGGTAAGACTTTAACAACTAGTGTGCCACCTACTAGGGACTAGTTGAGTTTTGAATTAATCTTGGGTTTTAGATCAGTATTTAAATATCTAAACCTGTTGAATATTATGAAATGTAATTTATAACCCAAATCAAATTGTAAATAGTTTAATAATACCTACATTTTAAAGAAGGCCAATTTATTAATTTTCAAAGTAATTGTCTTAGACAATAATAATTATTGTAATAATTTAAAGTAAAAAAGATTGAAAGAAACACTTCACTGAATAAATTAATATTATATATTAAAATTCAAAAACTTACATAACCATTTCCATATTCGTTTGAAATTTGTTGTTGTATTTTGCTAGCCAAGCTATTAATGTTTTGTTTCATAGTTTGTTGTATTCAACAGAACACAAGATACTTTTAAGTGCGAGCCAAGACGACTTCAAGCCGTTGACTTCACAAAGTTCACTATGACGTTACATCAAATGACATGGCTGTTGAAATATTATTTACTTCCAAAAATTATCCCACGTTGGGAAAAGTTTTATTTGATTATTTTTTCTTGTCGGAGTGCCACCCAAATCTTGTATGCGTACCATATGTTTGCCATCCCTGGTCAAAGGCGTCACACTCTCAGTAGACTGAACTCCCTATGACATGGAGATCAGTGTTTGAATCTTGGTCGGTGTACACGGGAGGGAGGATGGGGGTGGGGTTGGATTTTTCCTAAATGGTTTTCTAGTTTTTCTTCACGAAAATACTTTTAAATTTCCTTTAAATTCAACTCCCTTCAACCTTAAAACATTATTACGTAATTGATACAATATACGTATAGCCCAAATGGTTAGAGAAACGGGGTGCTAAAACATTAATCCTTGCATGCTTTGTTTCAGTTGACCTTAATTTAAAAATATTCTTTCATTATAAATGAATCCAAGAAGAATTTAAAAATGTACACAAGGGAAATCTAGAACCCTTTTTGTTAAATAATTTTTAAAAAAATTATACTTTTTATAACAACTTGATTCGCTGCCGCCTTTTTTTTTAGCAATAACAATTTGTTGTTATTTATAATGCTATTTTTGTCTCACAGGAAACACCAATCAAATCAATTATTCATATTTTACATTTTAAAAAACACACGATTTAATTAAAATAGCATGCTCACATGCCTATGAATAGGCCTACACGTCTTTAATAACTTGATTTAAATATATTGAGATTCAAACTATTCTAAAGATTATTTTAAGACTTTATTTGCTAAACTTTATGGAACATGGCCTATTTATCATGTTATTAGTATATTTTTTTGTCAGCCATTGCTCTACCACCCATCCAGGCTATATTTATATTTATACTAATAGGTTAGGGATGAGTAAGGTAAAAATGGGAAAGTATCTATATTTTCGTGGAGAAAGAGCAATAATACACCAATTCAGGGTAGAAAAAACACCTTATTAAACCCGGATGATATTACAATCTTGATCTCCATTACCAGAAAACCATTCCAGACGAGGATGACGCCTTAGCCCGTGTGCCGTGCATACCATTGAGAGTGGCACGTTACTGATGTTTAAACAAAATTGATGAAGACAATCTAAAATAGGCCCTAATGTGTTGAATTCAATTCTTCTTGAAATTAAAATAAATTATTTTGAGGATTTGAATATTTTCCGAACTGGAAACACTATTTCACAAGTTTACTCACGCCTTTCTTATTTTAATCGAATAGTAAATCATTTTATGCCATCTTGAAGGCAATACCTTAAAAGTTGTATCGTAGCTAGAGGAATTTTTTTTAGAAAGAAAAAAATCACAGTAATTAAATCTTTAACACCCTGCAATTATTTAATATCTCCTGCGTGAGATAAATGTTTTATGAAAGTTATCACTTTTCCGCTCGACCAATTCTTCTTCCAATGAGCCTTTGTAAAAATACATGGTCCCGTAGATAGAAAAGCAATACCCGAGATAGCTGGCGGAAGAACATTATTGTTTGGATTATTGTTTCTTTTTTTTGCCGCTTTTCAATAAAACGAATTAGTGTAGCAATATTTATCGTTAGGTCCGAAGCCAAGAGCAATTTGTTTAGCGTTCATACGTTGAGAGAGACGTTTTAATGGATACTATTTAGTTGGATTGCGATCATATGAGAATGATGGGATAGAAACTTACAAAATACATATAACAAAAATTACACCTCTAGTCGGGGTTGTAACCAGATCTTCATGCACCCTAAAGTGTTATGATCTTTTTTTACTAAATATAATTTTAAATAGGAAGTTTATTATGTTTTCTTATAGTTTTTTTTTGGGACGATATGTTTAGCTTGGCTTGACATGTTGTGTAAGTACTAGGAGTAGACAAAAGAAGCCCCAATCTAACCAAGAATAATATTAAATAGCTCATTTTCCGTCGATTTGTAGTACATTTAGTAGGATTACATAATTTCACCTAACAGCTGTTTGATCTAATCCACGACAACAAAAATTTTTTATTAAGAAAAACACCTCAAAATCATTTTTACGTGCCCACCTTGGTCAGAACCTCTTGGTCGTAAACCCTCGATACCAAGACGTAACCAAGTCAATCGCGAAACCTCACCTTATGAAATGTTCATAGACGCAGATGAGAGGATACCATTAGAATGAACCTGAAAGAGATAGGATGTAATGAGGTGGACTGGATAGAACTACCTTAAGATAGAGTTGTAAATAAGCTGTAAGTGCGGCAGTAAGCTTTGTAGTTCCTAATGCCATAGAGTGAGTAAGTAAAATGAATCACCAAGGGTATATTGACCAGCTGATTCTCAACAAGAAACTGAAATACCAGACAATTGATTTTCACTAGGGAAGCGTCTGAACAGTTATTAACCCATTCAGAAATACATTTTTTAATTGAAAACAATTTGATTACGGCTCTAATTTTTAGGGGGTGCATGCAAAAATCTAATATTATTTTGTTGTTTTTAATAAAGGTAATTGTTTTATCTGATTACTAGCAGTCCCGCATGGCGTGGCCTGTGACCCACTGTGGCATAAGAATTATATATTTGGTGGTATTTTAGTCTTTTTAGAGGAGGAATCTGCCCCCCCCCACCCTACCCGTTACCCACTCTCCTATAGTAATTATATAAATACTCTATTCCCTATGCCGTGGGAATTTCAAAAAATCTGACCTTATTCCTTGTCTACTACATCATAAAGGGAACCTCTGTGCAAAATTTCAGATTTCTAGGTCCAAGGGTTTGGGCTGGGCGTTGATGAGTCAGTCAGTGAGTCAGGACTTTTCTTTTTATATATAAATATATATATATATATAAATTGGAGTGTTGATTATTAATTACATTTCAATTTTTTTTAAACTGATTGATGGGGAATGAGGAACGAGAACAAGAAAGAGAGAAAGCATGGTTAGAAAAAATTCAAAATGGTTTTATCTAAAAGTTTAAAATTAGTTAATGAAATAGTTAACATAGTGTTTCAACTTTTAGAAACTTTTTTTTTAAACAAAATATGGCTTGATATTCCAACGAACCAGATAAGCTGATTCACTGTAATATCAGCTATATCCCAATTGAATAAGTATCTATGTGCCTTAGTCTGGTATTCATGTGACTGGAAGAAGGGAATACCAGCAACAAAGGGTGTATTTTCCTATATGGTTTCCACACAAATGCGGGTAGTTTTGTTTTCATTTAAAGCCCCTTCCTCCTGATCTCATTAGCGTAGTTAAATTCAGATAGGCCCGATGGTTGTTAAGAAACTGTGAAGAAAATATATATATTACAAACTCCATTGTCTTGAGAATATTGTGAAGAATAGCAAATAAGATTAATTGTATACACACTTCGGGGTCAAATGTTTTAAATAAGGGTCAACAATTGGTTGATTTTGTGGGAATTTTCAGAAGATTGCGTAAGAAAATTGCATCATCATTAAAATTAGCCCGCCTTTTACACTCGCAAATACAGCGCGTCCCAATAAGGCCGCATTACACGTAGCAGGTTGCAGCGCTGCTTTTTGATATCGTTTTGCAGCGCTGCGAGCTGACAAATCTGGGTTACTTATTACACACAAGCTGCATTCTGACGAATGATCATCTTGCTACTCAGTGAAGAGGGAGTTATTTTATCGTCCGCACTTAGTTTTGCTGGTTAAATTTGTGCCAATATGTCTCGTCAACAACATTATTATTAGCACCGCGTCTTACTACCCGTTCGGGTTATACGCACTTACGCTAATGTGTAATGGTAGGGTGATTGTGAGATGATAGGGTGATTGTGAGATGAAATGAAGGACCTACAGTTTAACGTGGAATCCGAACCACGGTGGAGGCCTGGCATTCCCCACATTCGTCAACAACAAGAAGACGAAGAGCTGCTTATGTTGTACGGGTACTACCAAAGTTTGAAATCTCGTAGTGGTGTAAAACGCAGAAACAAACGTGTGTGGAGTCGAAATTTAGTGTTAAAACGGAACAATGTGTCACATACTGTAACGATTTTACCTGAATTAGATGCTGATGACTTCCGAAACGACTTAAACGTATGAATGAAGACACCTACACGCATATTTAGTCTATAGTCTAATATAAACACAGTGAACATGGTTCCCATGACGAAAATGTTGAGAAAATATATCCGCTGGTCTCGTACTACCTTATCTCGACCAGGCGCACGCATGCGCAGTACAACATTCGACAAGTTGGAAGCGCAGAAAGCGATTACACGGTGCAGAAAGCAGTCTTCCGATCAGAAAATATCAAACTCGTTTGATATTTGCGCTGCCAGCTTTCTGATACGCGCACCGATCACTTAGGTATATTACATGATCATCTTGCAGCGCTGCAAAACGACGACAGAAAGCAGCGCTGTAACCTGCTACGTGTAATGCGGCCTTAAAGTCACTATCCACTTGGTGAAATAAGGCGAATTAAATAACCATAATTGTTATTAATAACAAGATTATACCTATAATTATACTGAATACTGGGAGATAGGGGTTCATATACCGGTCAGATATACTAGGGGTGATTTTACCTCAATTATTTCCCTCTCTCCTTCCACACAAATACGGGTATATAACCTCCAAAATTTTCTTTCCTCATCCGTACCCCATAAGAGTAATTATACATGTGGATAACCTGTATAAAATACTAAGTTTATTTGTTTACATATTACATAACTAATATTTGTTAATCCTTCATCTTAGAGATGGCGCACGAATTCAAGTCTTTCCTGGAGGGTCCAAATCTTATCTCGTCATGCACTGATTCAATTTAGTTTGGACATCAGAAGGAAGTCAAACACTGCCTTTTTTGTAGGACCCGTTTTTGTGGAACCTTTTTGAAAATGTTTTCCCCAATTTCACTACACGGCATCCCTCTTTTCTCACGTGTTACCATATAAATTCGTTTTTACGCATTCATCACTAATGATAAACTTATAAGATTTTTCTCAGCACAGTGCCTTACTACCCGTTCTGGTTATACGCTTATGTATTAATTACGCGAATGGTTTTTAGGGATTAGTAGGTCTATATTTATAAGAAGTGTACCAGAATTTGCGTGGAAGGAGAGTGAAAAAAACTGTTTTTTTAATGTACACCCGGCCTAGATTCAAACCTTGATCTACCCGTCATCAGTAGTCTACTCTGATGCTATAGTGACGCCTTAGACTATGTGGCCACCAAAATGGATTGCCAAGAAAATTAAATATATAGTATAGACACACACACACACACACACACAAAAATCAAAATTAGTGTAGAAACTGTGAATGATCGCGGGACCGTTGATAGGTTTATAAATCGAAGACATAGAATGTTGGCGACCCTAGGCCCAAGGCATTACTTTCGCAGTACACTGGAGTGTTAACAGGGAGATGGAGGTTGGGTGTAATTAAAGTAATTTTTATTAATGTTTTTCCACCTTTCCTCTACAAAAACTAGTGTACATTTCCAATTAAAATTTTCCCCACCCCCAACTCATTAACGTAAAAAGTTTATACGCGTATATTGCGAACGGGTAGCAACACGTATTGATAAAAAATAATTTTATGAATAATCATTTAAGCCTTTTGAAGCGCGTTCTTTAAAAATGTTAGTTGTAGTTGTCAAACAAACTATCAGAAATAATAAATAAATTCAGAAAATAACATGTCGGTCATTTAAAAAAATTAAGATCTCTTTATTTAATATTTTAAATTAGTATTTCTCTTAATTAACTGCTAATTTTAGTAAATGACTTACAACCTAACATAATTCTAGAAAAGACTCTACACTGTGGCAGTAAAACAGGTCTCTGAAAGGGGATATATCCTAATATCACTAGTGATTACTATTCTGCCCTTTTAAGACTCGAACCCGGCATCTAAAGCGTACACGACACAAACTGAGATATGGAATAGGTTTTTATTATAACAGCATGTGAAATAATAGTTTTTGAAATAAAAACTTAGATAACTGTAATTATATTAAAATTGAAAATAAAAGGCGTTGAAACTTAACAATTTAAAAATAACACCTTCCAGACATTATTAATTACAAGTGTTATAAGAATTATATATTTAATCAAGACAACAACAATGTTGCTTTGGGTAACTGTGTGGGCTCCACATATTCCTTACGATGAATTCCTGGATACGTTATTTCTTTTTCTTTGTGAATTATTTGAATATATTGAATTCTGTATCTTTTCACCGGACATCTTCGTAGTAAAATTTGTAGACATTCGAATACCGTAATTCTAAAAGGAAGGATGTCACAGAGCAATGTAAACAGACAGAGAAACATCTTACATCGATATGAAATTATGAAACAAACAACAGAACAACAAATAAAGTATTTCTCTTTTTGTTTGCAAGTATTCTTTGAAGAAGAGATACAATGTTTACTCTTAAGATATATTTACTTAAAGTTCCAGCTACAATATAACAAATCATCTACGAATTTTAGTTTAATTTCCCTCCGCCCTTCTCCCCCTCTCTTCTCAAGGAAAAGTTTTAAGTATTTCATTCTATTTTTATTTTTCATATGACGAGAAAGTATTGTAATCGTGAAAGTTTTTTACCCTTTGATTAGGATGAATCTTTACGTTTTATCGGTGACCTGGTGGTCTAGGGGTAAGGTGTCTGACTTCTCTGCTGGGGTTCGGGGTTCAATCCTCGGTCCCGGCACAGATTTATCTGATTACCAAACCCTTCCTTCACCTCTGACAAGACATCTTGTGTCATCTTGTGAATGTGGGGAATGCCAGGCCTCCACCGTGGTTCGGATTCCACGTTAAACTGTAGGTCTTCCATTTCATCTCACAATCATTCTACCATCACACATTAGCGTAAGTGCGTATAAAATTTTTCTCAATTGTCATCCAGAGATCAAGAAGAAAATATTGAACTTTTTGCGCAAATTAAAACAAGAAGATTGGATTTCATTTTTAAATGAATAGATCAATCTTGAACTGTAACAATTTAAGTTAAAGTAAGTAAAAAAGCTTTTTTTTTTAAAGATTTTATCAAGTTCCTGAATAAAATGTTTTTTTCCTATTACACAATTTTAAAATAAAGGCTAAACATTTCCCGGAGCAGCACCCCCACTAATTTTAGCTACGAACCGCCACTGGTCAAAGGTGAAGTAAAGGTTTGGCAATCAGAGAAATTCGTTTTACAACTGAGGATTGAACCCTGGACCCCCAGTACAGAAGTCTGTGACTTAAAGTAAATAACTTTTTCAAAAAGTTTTTCACAATGTGTAATAGACTAATGAGAGAGTATGTAGGCGACTGTGTGGTAACATTTAATGTTTATTTGTTTTATACATAAAGTATTTTATTTATGCTTATAGACATACCTACTGATGTGATAGGACCGTTTGAGTCACTTTCACCAAAAACTGAAATTTACATTATTGGGGATATCAAAGTTCGAATTTCGGCTAGGTGTACACAAAGCTGTATCCCATATATAATTTATCAGCCAGGTTAATATAAGCTCTATTACTCATTCCTATTTCTTAAATTAATCCGTCAGTAGCCCTGCCACAAATATTAAAAGAAAATACTGGTGCTACATGGAAGAATTGGTTGTATGGTAATTTAAAGTGGTTTTTTCATGTCTTAAGTTTGAAATTTATCTTTTTAGAGTTGGAATATAAACAATTGATTATGTGAGATAAAATAAAATAAAATAAAATAAAATATTCTCGTATAGTAATAAAAAAAATTCAAAGCCTTATGTTACTCCAATTTTTTCCTGATCCAATCTTAATTTAATAAGCAGAATTTTTTTCAGTCCCACAAATAACCTATAGCACGATTTTGGAATGAAGAACCTTATAAAATCATATTTTCTTGCAGTCACCTCTGACATTATTATACTCTAATATTTGTATTAATTTATATATATAGATTCTGTCTCTCTCTCTCTCATATATATATATATATATTCTGTCTCTCTCTCTCTCTCTCATATATATATATGACTTGACGTAAGAATACACTAAAATAATTATAAGTTTTTTAACCGTCAAAAACGTTTCTTACTATCATCATCGGACGGTAAATATTCACTACTCCTCCCACTTCTTCCTATTTTATTTTTTTCGAAAAAAAATTACTCCGTATTTATGAGTAACATAATCTCTAAGACCTCTCGCTCATTCTAAAATCAGTTTATCGAATATCCAGCATAGCTATGGTATTATTTTGGTAGGAAGAACAGTAGAAGTTTGTTACTAAAGTTACTAAAACATTTTTAATATATTAATATATCATGTCATACTATAACCAGTTGTCATTTTTGATAGATATCATCAATACCTATAAAATAACAGAAATAATAAGATGAAATATTACCAATATTGGCCGCAAAGAAATAGGTTTGAATTTTCTCCACTGTTCCTCCAACCAAAATCAGGGTATACCTTCGCACTTTAAGGTCTTGTCGGTGACTTAGAATTTAGCCGGCTAGGAGGAAGACGAATAAGAGGCGGGTAGATGGGCTGTAGGAAATAGCTGTCATAATCCTCTACTTAACTTGGTACTAACAACCAAATGAAAATCATTTAAGGTGGGAGCGTAGGAGAAGCGAGAAAAGGTCGATGTTTTGGCCGTTTTTATATCAAATCATTTACTTGGTAAAAATAAATATGTCTTCAATAAAAACATAGTTTAATTTCATTCGTATGGTGATATCAACAGTTGTTGAATGTTTGTAAAGAGTGTCCTGGAATTTAATGACAACTTTTTATCTTCCTTTAAATAGTTTGTCTTTTAATGCCGCTATTCTCATGGCAGATATTCAACAACTTTTGATCTCACCATCTAAATAAAATTAAATTCAGCGTTTCTACTGGGTAAATATATGATTTAGTTTGGCCAATACAATATTTTACTGTAAAACACTTTCCATTTCTCGCCTCTCTTACATTCTCATCTTAACTGATATGCTTTTGATTTCATCACCGAGAATCTAGAATAATGTCATATAAAATGAAGTATTATTATTTTTACGTTAAAGCATTATATAAATATAATACTGTTGCTACTAATTTATTTAACTCCCGAATAAATACAAAATTGCACTGATAAATTAAAATTTTTACATTTTTATTATTGTACAATAACTATTCAAACATAATTTGTTGTCCCTACTGTTTTAATTTTTTTTCTTTAAATCAATCTAATATTTTTATTACATTCCGTCGTACTACCCGTCTGGAATGGAATGGATGATGTTGTTATAATTAATAGAAAGCTTACCCGTATTTACGTGAATGATGGATAGTAAACCATTTAGGGGGAAAAAAACCACGCCAATATACCTAGACACGGTTCCAACCCTAATTTATAAGTCAACGGAAAACTGAACTAGACGAGACTGACGTCTTTGTCAGCGCAGCCACTGGCGTAGGTAAATATATCTCTTACTGTAAATTTTGAATTCATTTGTAATAAAGTCGAGTCTTATATCAAAAGTGTATCAGCCCTACGAGAAATAATCACTTGGTTTTCAAAGTCCACAACAGAAAGAAACGAAACTTAGTCGCTCGGGGCGTTAATTCTGGTTCAGGGATGTGGTCTTTGTGAGTGAGGTATTGATCAACTCTAGCTCTCTACACTGAAATACTCTTCCTCCAAGTCATTAGCCGGCAAGACTTGTTGGTGAGGAGGGGTATCGAATAACTATTCATACTTACAGGCAAAGTTTGTTAAGCTCATTCTAAACAACACCCCAGGATTCAATCAAAGTTAACGCGCGTCAAGTTTCACAAGTACATCAGTGCAAAGTTGGTTTACGTACAGTACATATACTTCAGATTGAATGTGTGACGTAAATGAAGAATAGTAGTAGTAGTAGTAGTAGTAGTAGTACTACTACTACTATCCTCCTCGGCGGTCGCATAGTATAAGGTAGTGTGGGACAGTTCCCAGATCGAGAATCGCGACTGTTTACTTCTTATCCACTAATTTAAACCTTAAAAAAAAAAAGATAGAAAAAAAGCATAACCCTGGTATGAATTATTTAATAATTTAAGGTGACCTGGTGGTCTAGGGGTAAGGTGTCAGACTTCTATGCTGGCGGCCGGGGTTCAATCCTCGGTCCCGGCAAAGATTTATCTGATTACCAAACCCTTCCTTCACCTCTGACAAGACATCTTGTGAATGTGGGGAATGCCAGGCCTCCACCGTGGTTCGGATTCCACGTTAAACTGTAGGTCCTCCATTTCATCTCACAATCACCCTACCATTACACATTGGCGTAAGTGCGTATAACCCGAACGGGTAGTAAGACGCGGTGCTAATAATAATAATAATAATAATAATTTAATAATTTACAGCATAAATGATTAAATGTATTTGTATAGGTTAAAATAGGCCCTGCACCTGGATACTGGTTCTAGGTATTATTTTGGCACCACGTCTTACTTACTACCTATTCAGGTTATACGCATATTATATTAATTACGCTAATGAGTTAGGGTTAAGAAAGGTTGAATTTAGAATAAGTATACTCGCCTTTGCGTGGAGGTAGAGTGTAAAACTATTTTGGGAACAAATCACTCACAGTACACCTGAACGGGATATGAACACCTCCCATCTAAAGTCTAGTCTAATGCGAGGGTGACGGTTTATACCACACCACACATATTAAAAGAGTTTTTTTCCTCTATTTTTTAATGTTTTTATTGCGGCCTGCGATGTTTGCTGCACTCTGCGGATGGGATCACTAGTCGGCAAAGGTTTGACCACACTGCCTTAAAGACGTCATTCTCGCAATATACAGGAATGGCGATGGATATGAAATCTTGGAACGAATCATGTTGACCTAAGGGTGATTTTCCTGAATTGCTTCCTACTTTACCTCCTCGCAAATGTGGGTATATATTATTCAAGTTATATCTTTCTCACCTCTACCCTATCGGTGTATATACGCCAGTATTGAGACGTTGTGCCTAGAAAAAAAATACATAAAATAACTGTAAAGTTTTTTATAGATAAACAAGTTTTTTTAAGATACCTATAAAAATGTTACCCTCATCATTTTAAATATTTCTATTTTGTACCTTGGATTTTTCACTAATGCAGAGAAGGTAAAACAATTGATAGCGTCATCACAAATGTTTCTCAGAGAGGTGTCGTCAGAAGTTCATTCCGAAGAAGACTTATCCCAAACGATGATGTCCAAACACTCTCCTTGACTATCTTCGTCACAAGAATTGCGTTTGGACAATCACTGCCTGAAACTGGTCAGTAACTGGGTCGTAGATGGCTTCAATCCACTGACGTTGAAGAATATCGGGGTTAGTCAACATCACTTCAATTCCCTGACGCTGAAGAACTTCTGGGTTAGTCCACAGCACTTCAATTCCCTGACGCTGAAGAACTTCTGGTATAGTCCGTAGCACCTCAATTCCCTGACGCTGAAGAACTTCTGGGATAGTCCGTAGCACCTCAATTCCCTGGTGTTAAATATCTTAGTTATTCTATAACACCTAAATCCCCTGACGTAAAAATCTGAGTTAGTACATAACACGGATATCTTCTGACCTTGAAGAACACCTGTGTTAGCCCAAAGCACCTCAATCCTCTGATGCTAAAGAGCATCTGGGATAGTCTATAGCACTCTTAGTCCCTTGAGGTTGAATATTTTGGCTAGTCCTATCACCACAATCCCCTGATACTGAAAAAATCTGGGTTAGTCCATAACTCAATCCCCCGACCTTGAAGAACATGTGTGTCTATATATGTGGGTCATCCAGCACTTAAATCTACTGACGTTGATGAACACATGGCTCGTCCAGAGTATCAATACACTGAGGTTGGAGTAGATCACCTCACTAATTTTGTAATGACAATTTTGATCAGTTCAGGCAGAGTAAATAATTTAAATATACAATCAGCAAGAACATATTCGATTTAAAGAAGACTAACCTTACGAACGGTAATTAAACATTAAAAAAAAAACTAAAATACAAACTTATCCATAGGAAATTTAAATACTTTTCTTCTTTTTAAAAATACACTGTGTTTACCAAGCTAAGTCTACTGACAATAGAGCCCGAGTTTGGTTCAGGCAAAATATAACAATAATAATAATTTATATATTGTAAAAGCTTTCTTTATCTTAGCCACTGATGAAATAACGGCTGGAGGTCTGGATGGTGAGCATGATCTAAAGTTGAGCTAGTTTTTAAGTTGATCACTTATAACCAGAAGTTTCCAAAATCTCATGTCGAATATCCCAAGTTAAAAATAAAAATATAATAGATTTATCAATACAATAATATTTAAAATACAAGTCATGTCTTGTAAAGTAATTTAATCTTTAGAGGGAGATGAGAGTTTTAAAAGTTAATGTCTGATAGCACTCTTGTCCTAATATACTGTAAATGGAACTAATTATAAAAGTAGATTTATTATATATTTTTATCTTTTCTACTAACCAGATCATGTACGCCTAACTATCAAATATACATACAAAGCGAAGAATATTATTTTCCTGTCGGGCACGAAAGTAGATATTATTTTGAACCCGAAAGTCAAACGACACGAATCAACAGTATGTAATAATTGCTTTGCTTTTTTTACTGGATTGAGGTGACCTGGTGGTCTATGGGTAAGGTGTCAGACTTCTGTGCTGGCGGCCGGGGTTCAATCCTCGGTCCCGGCACAGATTTATTATCTGATTACCAAACCCTTCCTTCACCTCTGACAAGACATCTTGTGAATGTGGGGAATGCCAGGCCTCCACCGTGGTTCGGATTGCACTTTAAACTGTAGGTCCTTCATTTCATCTCACAATCACCCTACCATAACACATTAGCGAAGTGCGTATAACCCGAACGGCTAGTAAGACGCGGTGCTAATAATAATAATAATTCTACTTGATCGCTTCCCACAAATTCAAAAACTCGTTTCATAAATACAATACAATTTTCATAGGATTAGAATTTTAGAAAAAAAGTACATTTGCGGCCAATGTTGATTACCTTTTATTATATTATAGCTATACAAATGGGTCGAATCCTAAATTTCTCCTATCTTATGTTTCTCGAATATTAAATTTTCTTTAGAATCTTAAATCTAAATTCAAACTCTTGAACCTTTAAAAGTGTACACAATTATTATAATCAAAATATTTCAAATTTAATTGTTAGTCATGTCTGTTCCGTCATAAAAAAACACACAAAGATAATCTATTTTTGATTACATTAATTATATTAATATAAATTAATATTTCTTTTGTGATTTTATCACTTTCTCAATTCTACAAGTATATATATATATATATAGATTAGCACTGCGAATTACTACCCGTTCGGGTTGGGTTATACGCTTATGTACTAATTACGCTAATGGCCTTAGGGAGTATGAGGGTTATATTTATAGGAAGTGTTATCGAATTTGTGAGGAGGAAGAATGGAAAATAATTTTGAAAAACAGTTAAATGTATATATATTTAACGAAAAAAACCTTCAGTACACCTGACTGATATTCAAACCTCAATCTCCCCGTCATCGACAATCAAGTCTACTGCGAGCGTAGCACCTTGGACCATGCGGTCACCGAATCGAGTTAAGTCTATATAATTACTGGTACCAATCGCTTTAAATCGTGACTTCAGGTCAAGGACTTCGTGTTTTCAAGATATCTCTTTGATTTTTTTTACGGATATTGAATCTCTTGAATACCAAAGGATTTGAGGGAATCGAGGTTTCGAGCGTTCCATCTCTAAATTTATTAGTGTTATATTATAATTAAGCGGATATACTTCCATGTATTCATACGTAAGGTCATATTTTTCCTTCATCTGTCAATATATATATTAAGTATTGAAAATATATATCAAAATTGAATGCTGAAGATAACATGATCATGACGTATGAATACTTTAAAGTAGTAGTAGCAGATGATGAAAGTTCTTCCTATGATAATTGTGCAGTATAGGCACTAATCTACGTTACGTTTTGGATTCATTTGAGTTACACACAGTACAAAAATCAAGAAACTAGTATTTGTAAAGCTGAAGGTATGACATTCCGTTAAATTTTTTTAATTATATATAATTTTAATTTTACTACTTCGTCTGACATCTCCTTGAGTATAAGGGAACTATGATAAAATACCAATGGCGGCTTATGGCTTTCTCCCAGGACAAGCAAGCCATGTTCGATAGGACTGTACCAGTAAACTGTTCTCTCACTTTCACTAACCACTTCCAACCTCTTGGTCTAGTGGTTAGTAATCTTGGCTACTAATCTAGAGGTCATGGGTTCGATTTCCGGTGGTAACATCGGTGTTTTTCCCTAGGGGGAATTGTTCCTATGGCTGCGTTGAAACCACATAATCATATCGAGACGAAGTAACCGCACTTACATGGTGTACCAACCTCAGAAGACTGTTGCATACCTGCCACTGTCATTAGAAGACCAATAAGTCTGACCGACAAATATTAGTGACATACGCTAAAAAATAAAAACAAAAAATTTAGATATTTAACCAGACCAACACCTAATAATGCAATAAAAAAACACATTGTGTTTATTTACTTTAAAGGGTTAATTTTATCCTCTACGAAAGGAAGAAACTTACTAGTATCCTTAAGGATATTAGAGAATTCTAGAAATTTTGGATTGGAAACTCAAAAGCAGTGCTTAAAAAAATATTCAATTTTCCAGGTAAATTTGTTTTAGTAAAATCCAGTAATTTCGCTGTTTTTTTGCTGTTTTTATGATATTTTTTATCTAATAAACAAAAAATGTTGTTGAGTAGACACGTTTAGTTTAATTTTCTAGATCACAACAAATTTTTAGCATTTGTCAAAGGCAGCCTGGAATTTAATGATACATTTTTCTCCTTATTTAAAACGTTTATCATCAAAGGCTCATGGGAAATATTCAAGAAATGTTAATATTGCCATATGTTTTGAAAATTAAACAATACATCTACCGAAGAAATATTTTATTTATTTTTACCAACAAATTTTTTGCCATAAAAACTTGTAAAATACTGACATTAGCTTGGGTATCCTTCTATCATACATTATTTTCACCCCTTAAATGGGTTCACGAACGTCGCTAGCTATTAGTTATCAAGGGGGGACAGAACGAACCCGTTTTCATTTTAAATTAGAACATTTCTTTTATTCCAATTGATTAACACGAATAATATGATAGAGGAATAAATTATATGTATCATGAAAATAAATGGTACGACACAATCTCACTAACTTTCTCACATATCTTGGAACCAAATATTCAAAATATGTTAGTAACTGCCCTTTAGTAAGTTTTTCTCGGAAAAATAAATGCATCATCATGTCAACCACAGTATACACTCTTCACTAAACATTTTAAACATACTTGGTCAAATATTTTTTTTAATCAAATTTCAGATCTTCAATAATATGTTATTTTTAAAGTACTTTAAAATTATTATTTTTATTTGTAAAAATATAAACATATTCATATTTATTATGAAAAACAAATTATTCTCAAATAAATATTTTGAACTAATTCATCCAGACCATTTTGGAAAAAAAATGCTTATCACTAAATTATCCTGAAATAATTTTACCCCCTTAAAAAAGTGTAAATTTTTCTATATTATTTGTTGGATAGCTTTTAAACCAAATCGTTAAAGCCATTTTAGAAATCATTCAAATACAAAAATCATTCATCAGCAAACTACTCACAGACGAAATTTTATTTTAAAACCGTGTAAGAACTATACAATTTTATTTGGGGGGGGGGNGGGGGGGGGGGGTGGTATTTTAAACATTATATCCTTGAAACGTCAAGAGTCTTAATAATAATAATAAAGGAGCATGAATGAATCGGTGTATGGATGTTGTTGAATTGAAGAGAGTATGCAAGGATAGGGAAGTGTGGAAAAAGTTAGGATGGATTAAATAAAGAGACAGGCATAAGTTGAAAATCCCCATTTTTTGGTTTCTGAGACATATAAAACGTAAATATTCTTTATAATCCCAAGTAAGAAATGTTCACCATTACAATACTTTCTCTTTATCTAAAAAAGTGAAAAAAAATACTAACTTAATTATTTATGCATTTTTCCAAACGTAGATTTTTAATTTCCTTAACAAATCATTAATTAATGAATCAGATAGCCGAAGCTATCATCTATGCATTTTAGTGAGGATAGCACCTCTTAGATATCATATCCTGAAAATTGAAAAATGACACCTGGACACGGGAATCGAACTCGGGACCTTCGGCTTAGTACGCCAATGCTCTTACCACTGAGCTATCCAGGATTCGTCCCGTGCCCATGGTTGAGTCGCAGGTGGCTGCGTTGTCTGATGGCTGTGATCTTATATAATCACATGTTTATAAGCTGACGACTTCCGCACGTCCATCATAGACTCTACCTTAAAATATGAGTGAAGAATGACCATGGGCACGGGACGAATCCTGGATAGCTCAGTGGTAAGAGCATTGGCGTACTAAGCCGAAGGTCCCGGGTTCGATTCCCGTGTCCAGGTGTCATTTTTCAATTTTCAGGATATAAATCATTAATTGTTTATTTAAATCATTAAAATTGTCTCATTTGAGCAAATTTTTGGAGGGGAGGCATGTACCACCCTCTATTACTCCCCGCGTTAACGACGCCCGGTGAACGGGACACAAACAAAGTGGTCATAAGGACAAAACACTTTATTGGCCACCATGTATATTGACGGAAGCGGATATGATCCCGTGTAATCAACGAGACGTTATTTTGAGAGACGCCAAGAAAGAGAGTAAGAGAGTAAAGCAGAGGTTACTGGTGAGAAACCTGTCAGGGTAGTATCGGTCACACACACACACCTTTACCTCCCTTGGGAGCGTTGAAGTGCTAGAAGTTATTCCGGTCCGTCACTCCCGCGAGACTCGGTCTCGGCTCTCTGTCTCAACGGCGAGGGGGGAAAGAGGGGGTAGGGCGGTTAAGAAAATCCACTCTTACGGACGTTGACTTGTAAGATGAGAGGGAAGTTGGTGGCTCGTGTCTGGTATTTTGTGCGTAAGAACACAAGAGAAGGAGGGCTCAAAAATAATGTGTTAGAATTAAATTGCCCAAAAAAGAGAGTTAATGTACGAGGGTCCTCCTTGTCAGCATTCCTGATTACTAATTATAAGATCCCGGGTTCGATTCACGGTGGTACCATAGGCATTTTTCCCCGAAGAGGAATTGTTCCTATGGTTACTATCACTCGTTAATTAGGCATAAGCTAGGTTAAACCATTAATTTAATACGATACATGTTCGTCTTCATACTTGGACCCCCTCAAAGATTAAGTATGAATTTATAATTAAATTAAATTGAAAAGTCATAAGGTTATTAATACATAACTATTATGAAAAATAAAAAAAATATTCTAAATAAATTATTCGTTTTATTGTAAACGTTGAGTTATGAGCACGGGATATTTTAAATAAAAAACACATTTGATAATATTATCAGTCTAACATACATATTAGTGATAAGCATTAAGGTAGTATTTACACATTTTAACGTTTAGTTTTTGGTAGTATTATTTTAGTCGTTGTTCTATGTGAACATGTTTATGATAAATGAATTTAAATAGTTTATCACGTATTGCTGTGTCGTGGCCAAGAGAGGAACTACTATGATCACCATGCAGAAAGAGGGGAAAAGCTATAAATATGTATCTCTAAGAGGATGAAGGGATAAATAAATGCCATATGACAACGCCAAACCCCCGGGAAAAGACAGTCCATTATTAAACGACACGTTTACAGGAAGTAAAAAATTATTCTTAACACCTCCACCGTCATTTATTGTAGAAGTTCTGATTCTTTTTGTGTCACAATAAGAATTCTCAATTTATTTAAGGGGGACTAGATCTTTTTTTCTTATACACCTGACCCCTATCTATAAAATGTAACCCGCCTCGGTGGCGTAGTCGGCTAATCCGCTGTCGTGTTGAGCTCGACTGCTTAGGATCGGGGAGATCGAGGTTCGAATCTCGGTCGGGTGAACTGTTTTTTTTTTCTTTCCTAAATGGTTTTCCACTTTCCCTCCACGCAAATGCGGGTTCACTTCCTCTAATTCAACCTTCCCAATTCCTAATCCATTAGCGTAATTAGTACTTAAAATCGTATAACCCGAACGGTTAGTAAGACACGGTGCTAAGTATTATTATAAAATTTAATAATTTGATATTTTTAAGGACCTTTCATACTGTGACGTTAGTGAATTTACGGTTTATTCAGCGAATTTTGAAGATATAAAGCTGAAACAAAAACCATAGGCTACATTCTTAAATAACTATAGCAAAACCCTACTATCACAAATTATCATTTCTATGGTATTCAAGTATTTTTATGAAAACTTTTTTAAATAAATCACCTATAGTTATTTGGTTTATTCACATAAATGACCTGTAGGAGTCTTCCAATCAGTCTGTAGATAAAACAATCCGTGGAAGCATATGCTTATCTGGGATGGGAAACAAGAAAAAGGTAATTTTAAAAAGCATGTAAGTGTTTCATGAGCTTAATATTATAGTGACTGTGTAAACTCGTCAGAGGTAGAGAAGAAGTGTTATCAGTTGAGATAAAAGAAACCTCGCAGTGTGAACTGATTAATTTCTTCCCTCTCTCTATATATTTTATGCTTTGGTGTATAAGTGTGATAGTCCTTAGCGTGTTAGAGTGAGTTATAGTGCTTATGTGCATCAAGTTGATTAAGATGCAACCCAAACCGCAAAATAGCTTCAAAATCTGCAAGAAGGAAACGCAATTAATTTTAAAACTTTATTTACTACTCAAACTATAGAGCCATAACATTTAATAGTTATGTTGGTATATTTGACGTTCAGTTGACGTACGCAACGTTTTAAAATAAAAACTGTATCTAAATATTGCGGAGCATCAACAGTGCATTCCAATCCCTTCAAATATTGTTAAAACTTCTTTCGTCAGAGCGCCTAAAATAATGCATTTAGTGGAGTCATACTTTATGTTAGGCAGATACGTCTGGCCTTTTGCCTACGCTAGAATTTGAACGGCGTTTTATATAGTAGGTCGCCTTTCCCAAGCCTTGAGGGAACTAAAACTCTTTCAAACAAAACTTTTATAATTATGTATAATAGGAAAAAATCTATTAAAAATAATTAAATTATAAAAAATAACATATATAGCCTGTTAGTAATGGACTATAAGGAGAAATGGAATTAAATTTTTTATATATATATTTTTTTACTCAATTTGATTTTTCCAACACAATCTCAACATTTCTCCAAATATCAATTTTCTTTACCTCACTCTTTTTCTTAGATCAAACGCATACTGAATCATCGTTGTTAAAAGGTTATACAGTAATATTTTACTTTGTGTCAAACATTAAATATGTACGAACTTTTCAATCAATTTTGTCATCCAACGCTTAGTTTGTTTTATGTTTGTATGATTATTCAATTTAGTGTTATATTATAATATAATCATAGTCGTAATCAATTTATGAAAATTAAGCCCTCACAACATTGCTGGTCATCTAATTTCATTATGTTATATTTTTATTATTCAACAGCCTGCTTTTATTAATCAATTACTAACACGCTATGTATGTTTTTATAGTTGTATTATTTTTAATTACTGATTTCCTATCATGCATAACTATCAACTCTCCCTATTAAAACTTTTAAAACCCTTATTTTCAAAGAGTTTATCAATTTAATTCGAAATAGCCTTGTTAGTTGTATGGATGATAAGCGTTAATAACGTAATAATTTTATAAAAGTGATAATTTTCTATCTCTTGGTTATGATGATGGATTTTGACGACCCTTTTAAAGTAAATACCACTTTAAAATACCAATAAAAATATAAATAAATAAGATGCAAAATAAATAAATACATGACATACTTTAAAACAAAACTATCCAATTTGTAAATTATTGAAAATTAATCAACAAATTAAAAAAAAAAACTTTATTCAATACTGTATCAAAATTAGTGGAAAATGGTTAATTTCATATCTCATAACTTGAACAGTTGGTGATAGATTTATTGATTACATATTTGAGTGCCAAATAATTTTGATTTATTTAATGCCATAAATCCTCTTTCTAAATAATGATATCACTCTCTATATCTATATTTTTTATATAAAGGAAGAAACATGTATACCAACATTGTGACGAGAAAAGAAAAGCCCGAAGAAAAAACTGTCCCATGTCCTCCACACATCTTTGCCCAGTTTTCGGACACATCATGTGGAAGAAAGTGGAAGGGAAAAAAAATGGGAGGAAAGAAAGTAAAAGATGAACGACGCGGTTATCGGTCGTGGACACTCCCCCCTCTCCCTCACTCGCAGTAACCACCCCCTACACCTCCACCCTCCATCCTGAGACTTTCTTGCCGGTCTTGATTTACCGTTCCTATGGCTTGGCAGTAAGGTCCTCACGAACAAAAACTACCTAAAGAGGAAATAACAGTGTACAAGCAGAACGCCCTAAGTGCCTCTAAAACAAATATTGTTTCATGTGATGAATATGAAGTAGAACTTCATCTTTTACTCAAACATAGATTGTGGGGGGAAAAATCGAAGATGCCCCACAGAAAAGAGCGATTTCATGAATAATTCTGAATTATTTTTCCCGCTGCGTTTTATTATCCGTCCGGGATGTATGAATTTTAACTACTCTAATGATATATGAATGAAAAGGTATAATTTATATAAAATACACCCAATTTGGTGGGTAGTGAGGGTGTGAAACCATTTAGGGAAAAATCCTAGGTGAGTCAGTGATGATATTTATCACCCAGTCTGTTCAACTTGTATGGAGAGTGACCGTTCAGGGAAGTCCTAGAGGTACATGGCAATTTCAGGATAGGAGGACGCAAATCACAATAAAATAGACAACTTATGAAGCATTGCTGTCCAAAAGTAAAGAAGAGTTGCAGGAAATGATGGACCGGCTGGTGAACATAGGGAGAAGATATGGCATGGAGATCAACGTTGACAAGTCAAAAGTGATGATGATTTCAAAAAATGAAGAGTCATTGAAAGTCAAAATTGGAATCCAGGAGTTGGAAAACGTAGAGAATTTCAAGTACCTGTGAAGTTTGCTGACAAAGGATGTCTTATGCACCAATGAAATTAGGTCGAGGATCACCATGGCCAAGGAAGCTTTCAACAAGAAGAGGTTCGTGCATTCCAGCCAGTTGAGTTTGGAACTTAGGAAGAAACTGGTGAAAATGCTACATTTGGAGCATAGTATGGAGCAGAAACTTGTACGCTAAAGAAGATGGAAAAGAAATTATTGGATATTTTTAAAATATGGTGTCGGAGAAGACTGGCCAGGCGGAGAGACAAATGAACAAGTCCTGAGAAGAGTGGGTGAGAAGAGAACCATTTTGGATGTGATTCTTCGGTACAAAGTAAACTGGATCGAACACATTCATAGGAGGAACTGTCTTCTGCACTACGCCATAGAAGGAAAGATTGAGGGAAAGAGGAACTTAGAAAGGAGGAGGATTCAAATATTGGATGACTTGAAGGAAAGAAGAAAATTCTTGGTGTTCAAAGAGGAAACAGAGGACAGGGCGCATTGGTGGTCTAATTTCACTGGCAAAACGAGTGGACCTGTAGTAAGACAACATCTAATAATAATAATAATAATAATAATAATAATAATAATAATAACACTATCTACACCCAGCCGAGATTCAATCTATCGCAGGATAGATGGACTTGACGTTTAGTCTACCCGATTCCTGATATTAAAGTGCTCAAATAAATTCCTTAAATAAAAGTGAAATTGATCTAAAGAAGTTATAAAGGGTAATATTTAGTGCTTTTTACTGACTATCTTCATCTTAAAATCCTAGACAAAATATTAAATGTTGAGGAGCTATTTGAATAAATAGGTAGCTATCCTGGCTTAGAAAACTGATATTAATGGCTGGAAGGCTCGTTGTGCTGACCACATGACACCCTATATCTGCAAATGTATCATCACTAACGACGGAGTGGCACCTTGGTCGGTTTAGCTCGATCGAGGACTTATTTCGATGCCACTTGGCATATTCCTCGGGAGGAAGTACTTTTACTTTTGTTCTTTTCCTACAATTCTGTCATATTTATAGATTTGACGGCATATTATTTCACATATCTGAAATTTCGATGACATATCTTTTGATTACCTGCTCCCCACATCAATTAAAACGTTCCAAAGTCAATAAATTTACTCGACTATTTAACAATAAATCAACTCGATACGTAAAATCTTGCAGATAACTCATGGAATTAATTGTGTCCCAAAAGAGATGAATACTCTCGGATTAGAAGTGAATTAATATTGCCCTTTTCCCGTGGCTGAATGGCTGGAGGTCTAAATCAAGTTTAGAACCTTCTATGACCCACATTTGGGATAATAGGTTAATAATATTACTCGGGTACTAAAACATTAATGGCTCTTTAGATGGTAGTTTCGTATGAATACTATATATTCATTTAAGGTTTTGTCAGTAGTGTACGACATTAGCGATTGAAATGATTTATTTTAACTAAACAGGATACATATATTATTATTATTATTATTATTATTATTATTAGCACCGCGTCTTACTACCCGTTCGGGTTATACGCACTTACGCTAATGTGTAGGGTGATTGTGAGATGAAATGAAGGACCTACAGTTTAACGTGGAATCCGAACCACGGTGGAATCCTGGCATTCCCAAAATTCACAAGATATCTTGTCAGAGATGAAGGAAGGGTTTGGAAATCAGATAAATTTGTGCCGGGACTGAGGATTGAACCCCGGCCGCCAGCATAGAAGTCTGACACCTTACCCCTAGACCACCAGGTCACCGATACATATATTGAAGTCGAAGTAGTATAGTCACTTCGTTTATCCTGAAAGTTAGCAGACTTACCTATAATGATTACGCCAAGACCCTGTCTTAAAAAAGTTACACCATATTATATCCAAGTAAAGTAAGCGTGTTACCATTCAGGGTTAACGGAGATTACTTTTCATATTCCTATCCCATTAATAACCCTTGTCTCAGACATTTTGGTCAAGTGTTCAGCATTCCTAGCAACCGATCTGGAGGACCCGGGTTCGATTCCTGGTGGCATAATTTATATTTTTCCCGAAGGGAAAACTGTACCTATAGTCAACATGGTTTGGTTAATTAGGCTTGAGTTAGGTTTAAGATTTCCACTGCCTCCCCACCTTCATAATCACCATCATCACATCATCTCATTGACGTGTAGACAGACTCTAAGTTATAATCTGGGTAACGTTCTGTTTCCACAGAGCGGCTAAATGTCTATTCACACATCGACCAAACTAAATACTGCATTTCTCACGATCAAACATGTCATACGCTAAAGAATAAAATTAATCCTTCGTGTTAAACTTAGAGCAATAAATAGTTGCTCTATCATATATATACGTTATTATAATAAAGACATGTGCCATGGGCTGAACTCAAAATTGGACCTTACATTTCTTCCCATTTAACTCTTGTTTATTCTTAGGGCGATACGCGAAACCTTTTAATTTTATATTTAGATATTATATGGTCGTACCTATAGGATAAAATAATAATTTGAAATTAAAGGTAGTTTACCGATAAATGATTTTGGAAAATTAATTTCCTTTAGTTTTAATTAAAAATTAATATCCAAAATAACTTTTCGTAAGATTTACCCCAGAAAAAAAATCTAATATTCAATTTGCAAAACATTTGTTCCTAATTACAATTAGTTAGATGAAAAAGTATGAACAATTGTATCGTACCGTTTGTTTAAGATGTGTGTACGTGACCTAGGAAAAGGTGTGTTTTCATTTTTTATAGAAAAACTTTTTTTGATTGAAATAAATCAAATATTTCCTCAATAGAAACGAAGAATTTAATTTTCTTCTAATGATGATATCAACAGCTGTTGAATATTTGTCATGAGTATGGTATGGCGGAACTAGTTGAGACCATTTTTATATGAAGATAATTTTTTTTATTAAATTTCAAGACACTCTTGACAGATATTGAAGAACTGTTGAGGTCACCATGGAAATTAAACTCTATATTTCTACTGGAGAAACATTTGATTTATTTTGACCAATATAATGTTTTGATATAAAAACTAAAAGAACATTTACCTATTTTCGCGTCCCCCAAACCCCCACCTTAAACTTTTAATCGAACGCAATGTTTATTGATTATTTCACCTGATAGCATTTAAACGAGAAGAGTAATTTAGATAATATGTGACCTCATAAGTGTGGAAATAATGGGAAAACCACAATGCTTGAAAAAAATAAAACCTCGGTGCACCCGCTCGGGATTCTAACTCCAAACTCTTGAACCTCTTCACCGACGGAAGTCAAGTGGCCTCAGAGACGTGGAAAAAGTATTGATACTTTATTAATATCTATACTTTTATTTCTATATCACATCCCCTTATTCAGTAGCGCTTGATAATTGCTTGGAGGAAAGAAACCGGGTCAGATATGTGGTATTGCGTCTCTGCCGTCGATATATCTGTGTATTGTTTGTGTTAGGCAGGGCGGCAGAAGAAGGGGTGGAAAGGGGGGCGGGGTTGGCTTGATTCGTGCCGGGAGATTTTTCACGCAGCAGGTCAACACAAATGAAAAAATGCCTTTGTTTTCATGTTAGAGTTCTTGAGTTCTATTTTTTTCTAACTCGGTAAAGTTATTGTTGCAAACTTGTAAGGTTGTTAAGTTATAAAAACAGATTACTTTGAAATAACAGCTATAACATATTATATATATTAATTTTGTTTCATATAAATACTTTTTAAAATTAATTGAAGGCTCAGTTTTTTAAATCACTTATTTAAAATCATAATTTAGGGATTAAATTTACATTTAATATAATGGTATAAATCCTTAATACATTAATTTGAACTTATAGATGTATTTTATTTTACTAGTCAAGTAGATAAGTTTTTTTAACATCTAGAACAAATCAGGTTGACAATGTGTTTAATAAAGGGATATACATATCCTCATAAATTTATAATAACTTCCTAAAAAAACACTTTGAAATAATGTCTCCTTTCTATGAAATATTAATCCAATACTGAATACCAACTAATTTCAAATAAACCGGCACGAACCAAAAACCTCAAGTTTGTCTAGCCTGGTTTATGAATGACAGGAAGGTCTGAGTTCAAATCCTGGTCCGGTGAAAAATAAGGGTTTTATTCCTAGATCGTTTTCCCGCACTCTCTTCCACGAAAATGGAGGTATATTCCATCTAAATTCTATATTTTACTCATACTTGTTCTATGAACGTGGTTAAATTGCTCTCTTCTCAGACGAGCAGTAAGGTAAGGCGCATATAAATAATAAATTTAACTAGAAAAATCTGTTTGAATATGTTTCTACTTAGGTACATAATAAAGTGTTCATTTAATTATTTAATTTACAGAGTTTGATGAAATAAATGACAACTTAAACTATTTTAGGAGACAAAAGGAATAGTTTGATTTCAAATCAATTGCCAATAATCTAATTCGGTGGCCACGTGGTCTAAGGTGCTACTCTCGCAATAAACCAGACTGCCGAAGACGGGAAGATCAAGGTTCAGTCCCGGTCGAGTGCACTTAGAGTAGTTTTTCCTAAATGGTTCTCCACTCTCACCTTACGCAAATGGGGTTATGATTAATCTAAATTAAACCCCCCTTATCCCTAACACATTAGTGTAATTATTACGTTGGCGTATAGCCAGAACGGGTAGCAAGACGCTGTGCTATAAAGAAAAAAAATACCAGTAGATCGAATGAAAAAACATAAAATAAAAAACACCTCCCTATGACATGAATTGACCCATAAAATATATTATCCTACTATTTTTTTTTTACTACCGTGACTTATTACCCATTCGGGTTGCACGCATATGTATTAATGACGTCAGAGATGAGGAAGGCTGAATTCAATGGACGTATACCCGCATTTGCGGAGATGGACAGTGGGAAGCCATTAAGGGAAATCCACCCTCGGTACACCCCAGCGGGATTACAAGCCCGGCAACCCAATCATTGGTAGTCCAATCTATTTCAAAAGTGACGCTTTAGACCATTCGTCTACCGAAGCGGATTCTTACTACAATAAATACTACTGAGGTATGAAAATAATTAAATACTTTGAATATAAAAATATATTATGTGTATATTATGCATGGAAATAAATATATAATATATTTTTAAAATATATCTAAAATATATTGTGTTATAAAAATAAATATAGAATAGCTTATATATATAAAAGAAAATACAAAATATATTATAATCAATATGTCTGGAAACACATAAATAATATATATATTAGAATTATTCTAAAACAAATGTTTAGACTCTCCAAATACGTTAAATGAAACGCAGGATGCAAAATTTTGTTTTCCAACATTTAATCATGGGTACGTCAAAATGTATCTTTTTAAAAAAAATTCAGTATCACAATCACACAAATTTATTATTCATGAGCGGTGAGTTCATATTTAATAATCGCATGTTTATTGATGAACGTGATTATAACATGATTTATTGTTCGTTATGTAAAATATACGGGGGAAGATAAGGAGACAATGATTGATAAATGTGAATAGATGAGAGATATGATTCACATTTACAAATTTGTGGCCTTCAATAACCTATTAATATGCATGCATGTTGGGGTACACATTGGGCATTAAAAATTGTGCTTTTATTTTTCGCATAATTGCTAGAGGATGCTTTAAAACCTTTTTTGAGATTATTTTGCAAAAATTGAGAGCGAACTCGTGTGTTCATTGATTAGTAAAAAAAAAAAAAAATATTCTTTACTACTTTTATATATGCCGGGTCTTACTATCAGTTTGGGTTATCAGTATATGAAAAAGGGACGAGAAAGGTAACTTTTGAGGTAACATATCTGCATTTTCCTGAAGGGGAAAAAAACCCTCATTACGATTACGTTCGGCCAAGATGTGAAACTATACTTCCCCATCACCATAAAACTAGGTTAAAAGAGACTGACGCCATAGTATGTAGACCCATCATTATGTTTTCTTTAACTCATAGCTTAGAATAAAGTAAATTAAATTATTTATAGTGTTTATTTAGTCACCTCCATTTTTGTTTTACCCTTCAGCATGATTAATATGAAAACCACTTTTAAAGTGGAATAGGTAGGTGTTCTTGACCATGTGAAAACGTTTATTATTATTATTATTATTATTATTATTATTCATTACCACGTCTTACTACCTGTTCATGTTTACACTTAAATACTAATTACTCTAATGGGTATGTTTAATTCAGAGGAAGCGAACCCGCATTTGCATGGAGAGTGGAAAATCATTTAGAAAAAACCACCCCAGTTCACCAGACCGAGATTTGAATCACGATCTCCCCGTCCTCTGCAGTCTAGCTCAACACGAAACAAACGCGTTTACTTATTACGCCATCGAGGTGGGTGAAAACAGTTTTAAGTTTTCAAAGTGTCAATGTTTGAATCCCGTATAGGCCTAGTGACAGTGTTCTATAACGTAAAGTGAATTATTTTAAGTCTCTTAACAGTGGAAAAATAGTTGACAGTTAAAAAGGGTTAATAGTTCAAAAATTGTAAATGGGCTGAAAGGGGTAACTTAAAATTCTCAAAAAATAATTACTGTTTATCCTGTTTGCCCCTTTTGCACTAAAATATTATCCATGTTTCTCTTACTGTCCTGTTTACACTTTTAAGCCTTTTAATTATTTTTATCCTTCTTAATTACCCATTTTGAAAATAGTTGACTTTAGCAAAGCCGGGTATTTCATGCTAGTAATATTAAAATATAAATAAAATAGATCATTATAACTTTATCCATTTTTACGTAATAATTGACATAAAAATGGTTTTTATCAAAAAATGCCAAGTTTCGAAGTGCTTATCAATTATAGGCTAAGCCGCTCCGGTGACCGCATGGTCTTAGGCGCTACTCTCACAATATACTATACTAATGAAAATGGGGAGATTGGGGTTCCATGCCGGTTGGGTGTACTGAGGTTTATTTTCTAAATGGTTTTCCTCTCTCCTTCCACGCAAATGTGGGTACACCTTCCTAATCCCTAACACATTAATGTAATTAGTACATAGACGTGTAACCGGAACGGGTAGTAAGACATGATGCTAAAAATATTCTTCACATGATGGCTTCAACAGTTCTTAAATATTTGTCATGAGTATAGCCGCATTAGATGAAAAAATTTATAAAGGCAGAAAAAAGTTGTCATTAAATTCCAGGACACTCTTGACATAATATATTCAAGAACTGTTGATATCACTGTTTGAAGAAAATTAAATTTCTAATATTTTTATACTGGAGAAAAATTGTATTTATTTTGGCAAACAAATAAAAATAATACGTTGTCACCTTAAATAATATTTTTAACTAGACTATATGCAAAATATCTTGTGGTTTATTAGGAAAGTTTATTTTAGAAAATACAAACATATTATTTTCTGCTAAACGTTGACATTCTCCTAGATTTTTAATGACATTATAAAAGTATTGATAATATCTTTCGAAAGCGACAGCCGCAGATCACATGAATTGACGTATTAATATACTAAATAAGTTTCAGTAACTTAGTTAATTGTCAGATACGTTTATAATCATCCTTACATATTGTTTTTCTAAACAGAGAAATAAACCGGAACTAAAACCGAAACCTGTGCCCACAAATAATGATAATGTTATACTTTTAAAAATGCCGTATAGCAAGAACCGGAATCCGAGCTTGGTGACAAATGTGTGCATCTCGGCGTGGACACCAGTCGGCCGGTGAAGAGGAGTTCGGGTGGAAGGGATGCCGTGCTTCCGCAACTGTCAATAAGCTCTCATTTAGGAGTGACGGGACTTTCTAGTGACTGGGCTCTCGTTCCGTGTCATCAAATATGACAGAGCGAATTTAGGACGGACCAACTCAAATTTCCGGGATTTAATAGGAAAAAAAAAGTCTGTAATGGTTACTACTATCCTTTTGAAGTGTAATTTATAAACGAGTAAATTGACCATAAAACAAATTAATAAATGTTTCAACCGATTTTTAATTATTTTTTTTACTTTCTCTCTCGACCCCTCGGAGAAAGACGTATTGTTATCGTAAAAACAAATTCGGGGTTTTGATAAGTAATGTCAACGTTTCGTGACCCTTCCCCCCCCCCTCCCCCCCTCCTGAAACCAAAATAGTTTTTATTGTGATGTTGTTGTCTTCGTATCTGTATCTTGGCCTGGACCCGAAACTATTTCACCGATTGGGCTAAGATTTGGTATTTAGATTTTTCATAAGGTTCCCTCAAGGAGTTTTATTAATTATATATCCAACCCTAAGATTAAGGGTAGTTTACTGAA
>CABFVZ010000016.1:2936-21117 GCA_902151445.1 Timema monikensis | reverse complement strand
GGTGATTGTGAGATGAAATGAAGGACCTACAGTTTAACGTGGAATCCGAACCACGGTGGAGGCCTGGCATTCCCCACATTCACAAGATATCTCGTCAGAGGTGAAGGAAGGGTTTGGAAATCAGATAAATCTGTGCCGGGACCGAGGATTGAACCCCGGCCGCCAGCACAGAAGTCTGACACCTTACCCCTAGACCACCAGGTCACCTACCGTATCACACTAAATTTTTTAAATGTTATAAATATATAAATAATAATAATAATAATAATAAAAGGAAGTGTTTTTCTGTGTGTGTGTTTTTGTTTGTGTGCGATGACCAGCCAAATCTACGGCATGCAGAGATCTGAAATTTTTAACATTGGTGGATGGAAGGAGGTCCGAATGCACCTCGAAGCAGGATTTTTAAATTTTTAATTAGGCAATTCTTAACAAATTTTGAAAGGAAATATTGTTAATTTGGTTTTAGAATTGCGTTTAAACTGTGATAAAAATATGCCATATCCTCTTCGTAAAATAAATGTTTACGAAATTCACCGTAATTCTAAACCATTGAGAGAGGTGAGGACGGCTTGTTTAACTCATATACCACAGTGGGTCACGGGCAACGCCGTGCAGGATTGCTAGAACAAGGAGATGTCGAGGTTTGAAATCCCGGTTGGATCTAGTTAGAGTGAATTTTCCTATTTCCAATTGTTTCCCGATCTCCTTCCATGCAAATGGGGTTAGATTACCTAAAAAAAATGATTCCTTCCTCATACCTACCTCATCAGATTAAATGTCATAAATGCGTATAGCCTGAACAGGTATTAAGATGCTGTGATAAAAAAAAATATCAACACACTATAACCTAATTAATCCGAACTAATTGGAACTGAAGTTTGTTCTAACTATCCGAAATTTCGGATTAAATGGCTTTCACCTTTGTCTGTCCTACGACAGGCCCATTCTAGTGAACCTAAACCACCAAAGCAACCTGTCCTCCGCCTTAAGCTCCAGAACTTTCTTCTTTACTTCAAATCATCCAATATTAAATCCTCCTACTTTTTCTTAAGCTTCACTTTCCTTGTACCGTACATACCTAATAACATTAATAATATAGTGAAATTTTATAAATTGTTGACTGCAAAAAAGTGTTTGTAATTTCTAAAAGTCTCTTCCTTTGAAAATTGGATTGTAAGCTATCATTGAAATGAGAGAGAATTATCGCTCGGCAATATAAAATCAATTCATGGCATCACCAACGTGAGATATTGAGTGGTATACGTGACCAATCAATCAATTAATGATGTGATCAATTTGGAGAAGAATTGGCTACATAATTAGTTACCAGCGTGATTAACATGCAAACAAAAACTGGTCTATGAAAATCAGCGGTTTTATATTCTGATCGATCGACTGATTAGTAACACGTCATTAAATAGTTTGTAAATTTAAAATTGTACAGTTATGAGTTGAATATAGATTAGCGGGTCTGGGGGTGACGTTGGGAAAACGCTATTTGGTTAACTTGCGTGACTCGTGTTTGTTTGGACGCATCTAATTAGTCAAGTGTTGCGAAAAAAAAAGCTTTGAATAAATTAAAGTGAGTCCTTTCCAATAAGAGAAAAATGCCATAAGGGATAATCCATGAACCACGTAATCCTTTGTTTAACCCCACTCCCTACACCATGTAACACCAAGTATACATTTAGTTAGACTGATTCCCCCCCTCCCCCCCCCTCACACACACAATTGTGCTACGTAACTTTTTACATCAAGGGTGAAGAATGTATTTATTTTAGTTGTCAATTTATAATAATCATTTCATTTTAAACACCGTACATATTCGGAATTTATATACAAATATGTTTATTATTATTATTATTATTATTATTAGCACCGCGTCTTACTACCCGTTCGGGTTGTACGCACTTACGCTAATGTGTAATGGAAGGGTGATTGTGAGATGAAATGAAGGACCTACAGTTTAACGTGGAATCCGAACCACAGTGGAGGCCTGGCACTCCCCACATTCATGTTTATTAAAGAACTATTAGAAGTACCCGGGGTGGTCACGTGATTTATTGCGTGGTTACCCCTTACAAACATTTTGCTTTGCTTCTAAAAGCTAGAAAAATATTTCTTAATTTTATTTCTTACGCCCCAGTTTTTAATTAATTTAGTTTAAATCAAATCCAAATTTTTAAAATTTCTGCCTCGAGGTGCATATATTTGTGCACAGAGGCTACTAATTTTTAAATTTCATCCCTCTGTGTGGGGTAGATATCTAGAAATTCTCATGACAAACACACACAGATACACACACTCTTTATTTTATTAATAAATATAGAATAAGAAGATAAAAGATACAGATGAAAACATAGCAAATATTATTTTTCTCAACATAATAAATTAGGTAGGAGATCTATGCTACATAATACCGTGATCTACCTACCCTACCCCCATGTAACACCATATGGACATTGGAGCCCAACCCTCCCTCCCTCCCCCTTTCAACAACGTTACGTAGTTTATGGATGACCTCTCATCATCATCATCATCATCATCACGAACAGTTTCCAGCCACTGGTTGGGTCTGTTTGGAACATGAGCCTTTTCACCGCCTCCTGTTCTCCCACCATCTCTCTTTTTACTCCACCTCGGCCTAGTCCTATCGTCTCTCCTCCACACTCCTTCTTACCTTTAGCCACGTGACTCTTGTTATTTCTCTTAACCTCCTACCTCTCCCACCTCCATATCTAACATCCTCCTGGGCATACTTTCCCTCTCCATTCTTCTCACGTGGTTGTATCACCTTAGTCTTATCTTCTCTATCTTTCCCTGAACTGACTCTTCTTTTACTATTTCTCTGATGACCCCTAATAATGACTTTACAACACTTCCCTCTGAATATATTTCAATCAATCTTTTTTTGTTTGATAAACTAAGTAGGGAAAAACTTAGCTCATTAAATTGAGGCAGTATGCTCAAATTTTCAGAGGAAAGTCTTTAAGAGAGAGAGAGAGAAAAATATTCTGCCAAAATTGATAACATTTTACTATTTAGAAAAAATAGCACCGCTTCTTACCACCAGTTATACTCATGTGTTATTAATAACGCCACTGAGTTATAGATGAGGAAGGTTGAATTTATAGGAGGTGTACTCGCAGTTACGTGAAGGTGGAGTGGAAAACCAAAGGCAGTGTTTTTGTAGTATTTACTAAAACATTTAGTTGGACAAAATGAATAAAATATTGCTTAAGTAGAAACGAGTTTAATTTTCCTCCATGGTGATGCCAACATTAATTAAATATTTGTAATGAGTATCGCAGCATTAGATGAGACTTTTTAAATGAATAGAAAAAGCTGTAATTAGATTTAAGGACATGCTTGACAGATATCTAACAACTGTTGATATCACCATGTGAATAAAATTAAATTCTATGTATCTAAGGAATAATTATTTTATTTATTTTGTTCAAAAACAAGTTTTGTTATAAAAACTGCAAAAAATAACATGCCCTTTTCTCGCATTCCCTACCTTAAGCTAAGTATGTAGAAAATCTGTCCGGTGAACTAATGGTTCCAAGTTTTATTTTAGTAACTGCATTCACATGTGTTATTATTTTATTTTAATTGCGTCGTTAAGGCAGTACGCATATGTTAGACTCTAAGCTACATAATTGTGTTAAGGACAAGGAAAGTTGAATCCAAATACAGTGTAACCCCATTTGGGTGGAGAGAGGACCTCTGAATGTTGTGTCTATTATAGATTTAAGTCAATATTTAAGCAGAGTTTTTATGTAATCAGTCGATTTATAAATCTATTTTATCATAGATTCTTTTATTAAGATATTTAACGTGCACATTCTGGTCCATCTAACTATATCCGCACGCGGATTACCAACTTAATCAATTCTAGAAAAGACCTAGCACTTATTTACCGAGACAGTACTTTATCACTATGAAAGAAGAAATCCCAAAATCACAGATAATACTCGTTATTTAAACATTGCTATTGAATACAAATATACTCATATTTCCCCCACCGAAGTATTTATTAAATTTGTAATTAGTGGCATTTCGAATTAATGGCAAAAATCAAACCTTTTAAGTTTTCTTCCATTTCTAAAGATAACTTTTTTTACAATAATTACTTTTTTTTTATAAAAGGATCCTAACATTTTAAAAGCACTTAATGAATAAACAAATTCGGCGAACAAAGAGAGAATATTTTTTAGTCTTTATCAGGCAATATTAGCTTTCAAAGAACAATACAACATTATTACAGCATCATTTTTCCCACCATTGTAAAAAAATATTTTTATAATTTTTCAAACTTTATTTTATGAATACATGAGTTTCTTTTAAAATATTACTCTATGATGAAAAAAATTAGTACAGGTAAAGGAGCCATTTATTAAGAGACATTTCATAATTAAACCTTCTTAGTTAAAATTGAAGTCATATCACACAAAGGAATCATTGAATGAGGTCTGTAAACATTTTTATACCCTGAGAAGAGGAGACGGACACCATTCATAGATGTTTCCCCTAATTCTTTTAGCGTTCCCCCCAATTTTCCTCCAACCCTTCATCACTCAAAAGACTGCATATAAATATAATCGATTAATTATAAAAAATGAACCGAAGTCAAAACTGTAGACTCACTTTGGTGGTCAAATGGTCTATGGCATTATTCTCACAAAAAATTGTACTGTTGATCATGAGATAGTGGTTCATATCCTGGTTGGGTGTACTGAGGGCGGGGCTTTTTTCTTACATAATTTTTCACTTTCCCTATACGATAATGTGTGTCTATACTTCTTTTAAATTCAACGTTTCCTATCCATAATTCAATATAGTATCATCTATCAAGCATATGAATGGTTATAACTGACTATTAGCAGAAGGTTTTTATCGCTAACATTGGTTTAAAGTCATTCATATGGAAATAATTAATATGTTCTTAATAATACTATATTATCAACTAAATATGTTATCAAACATTCTCTACTAATGTACCCCTAAGGATTACTGTATAAATGGCTTTTTTGTAACTAATTGAAAGAACAAAAAAAATAATAAAGCTACATATTATGCTTTTTTTTGTTTCGAGGTTGTGGCAATAAGATATATGATAGTATATGAAATAATAAATCAAAAAGTATTATATTCACACTTCTATCTTCTTATAACTGGCAACCATAAATTGTGTGTATATATATATATATATATACACAAAACTTTGGTTTTAAAATAAAATCTTTTTAATTTGTATACACATGCGCATAAACACAACTGAATACTGTTGGTATGATGTCATAAACCACACTCATTTTGTCAGGTTCACCATCTTTATGAATAGGGAATAAAATACAGCCTTTCAGAGGCTCTCGTTTGTAGAGAATTTTTAAGAGAACTGCACACGCCACTTCCTCAAAAAAAGAAGAATCCAAACGGTTATTTACATACGTTTATTTACATAATGTGAAAGCTCTTAAAAGAAAAAAGGTTTTTAAAAACAATTTTTGTTGTGAAAGAGACCCTCGATTACCAAAAGTGACAGAAAATCAACATATGGTCTCGCATATCATAGGTTTGGCGACTGTATACATGAATGTATATCTGGTAGCTTTTACTATCTGTCAACTACCACCCCTCCTACGCTAGTTGACTGTAATTAGATCATATCCGAACAAGTAGTGACAAAGAACAACAACAAAAAATTTCTGTAAATCTTTTCCGTAGTAAAATTATTGTAAATGTTCTAAAATTAGTTGAGGGATTTGCTTTTAATCTTACGTCTTTAGTTGGGCAATAGGGAGTACGTGAGTTATTGTAACACTGCTATAGACTTAGGGTCGACCAATGACAATTGAGATGGTCATCGATTACTTTTAAATATATGAAACGTCCGAACGGTGTCTGTTGGAATAAATTCACAATAATTGAGGAGTGAGGGGCCCACTCATTGCTTTCACCTCGTTCCTACAGGAAGTGGCCATATCCCTGGCAAAGGAAGGGGGAGGGGTGATGGTGAAGAGGGAGAGGGGGTCTAGTGTCAGGCTGCTCTGCCTCCCCTCTCTCTTTTTGAAGCTCTTTGAATTGGAGATGAGGACTATCAGGAATGGCGGGGCTTTCACACACAATTAACAACACCAACTGACAGCTTTATTTGGATCATTAAAAAGGTTGGACCTAGTGGAGTTGGCTATTTTGCTTTTAGAAGCTTGTAATAAATGCACGTACGTGGAAAAGAGAGAGGATAAAAAACATATTCAAAGCAAAAAAAAAAATCAATTTCATACGGCTTTTTTAAAATTTATTTCTACTTTTTCTCGAATTGGTGTGACGGAACCTTAAAAGTCTTATCAACCCTTTACAAGCCTATGAGGGCTACATGGTAGAGCGTTGGGAAAGTTGCAGACGTTTAGATATCTCGTATTATTTATGAAGTGGTTGAATATTTTTTAGTATGTTCACATTATTATTATTATTATTATTTAGTACCGCGTCTTACTACCCGTTTGGGTTATACGCTTAAGTACAAATTACGCTAATAGATTAGGAATTGGAAAGGTAGAATTTAGAGGAAGTGAACCCGAATTTGCTTGTAGGGGGGAGTGAAAAACCGTTTATAAAAACCTTCTACAGTCTACCCGACCGAGATTCGAACTTCGATCTCCCCGTCCTCGACAGTCTAGGTCAACACGACTATAACGTTTGCTAAC
This sequence comes from Timema monikensis, assembly GCA_902151445.1. Classification (NCBI taxonomy): domain Eukaryota; kingdom Metazoa; phylum Arthropoda; class Insecta; order Phasmatodea; family Timematidae; genus Timema; species Timema monikensis. The sequence continues at coordinate 14,404 of CABFVZ010000016.1, read as the reverse complement.
TACGCCACCGAGGCGGGTGTTTTCACAATAATGTAGGCCATGGCCCTCTTTAGAAAATTCTTAATAAATTACATTAAACCTTACAATCCTATATCATCACAAAAAAATTCTTTTGTGAGCCTAAAAACAATAATTGTTTGATAGGGAGAGGCTACATTTATGTTCCAAACTTTTGCTTTAATCTCATAAGTACTGTACCGTGGCTACAACTATCTTCGCCATCAACCTACGCCACTTAAAAAAAGGTGTCAACACACCCCATTTTATCGGGAAATCAGCGCCTTGTATGGATCCTCCACGTACGTCAACACAGAACAGTGTCCATCGTTCAAGTTGGCGTGAAAACTAGAATGAAGACGTGGAATGCCATGTGACCCTGTTCGCTTATCCCCGACCTGAGGACGCTCGCTGCGCAGGCGCTAAAGCTTGGGGAAACAAGCAAAAAGTGCTATCACGTGTGTCTCCCTACCCCCTCATAGTAATCCTCTCGACTTTGTGAGCAGGCGTCGATGAGAGGGCCGTTTCTGACTAGCTAATGATGACTTTATTGGTCATGGAATACCTCCCTACCATTTTCCCCCATTGTTCTAAGTGAAATATAAGTTTATACCCAGAACGGAACGATTACTCTTTAATGCAATTAGGATTTAGGAACTTACAACATACAAGTGTGCATTATTTTGGAAAATATATTTTTTATATTTTTTTTAAATTTGAAATCTGGAGAGCAACTAAACTCTTTCTAAATTATGTAGGGATAAAATTTGATAATGTTTCGGCATATTTATTAATTATTTTTTTTACTAAATTTAATTTCCTTGGCAATTAGATTTGTTTTGGATACAGGCATGTTTTATTCTTATGCCTTTTATTCCAGTTTCGGTTGGTTTATTCGTAGGTCAAATTATATAATTTAATATTCGTACGCTATCTTGCACTATATTTTGTTTGGCTATACACGTAGAGTTGTAGTGAGTCTAGATGAAACTAATATGGTTTCGTATAATATTTTCGAGTTCTATGGGAGTGGCAAATTCGTTAACTGTTTCTAATATGTTCGAATGTTATTGTAAACTATGTAGCTAAGTTTAAAAGAAATTAAGCATTTTGGTTTCTAAGCTGCCCCCGCCTCACGGGTCGTTAGATGAGAATAATGACGTTTCTTGTAAATATTATAGCCAGGTGTATAGTTATGAGCAAAAATATAATTTGAAAATTGAAAAATGACACCTGGGCACGGTAATCGAACCCGGGACCTTCGGCTGCGGGTTCGATTTCCGTGTTCAGGTGTCATTTTTCAATTTTCAGAATATGATATCTAAGTGGTGCTTGCCTCACTAAAATGCATAGATGATATCTTCGGCTATCTGATTAATTAAAAATATAATTGTTATGTAAAAGTTTTGAGATATGATGTGTATACATTTTCTAACAAGCTTATTTTCAGATATTTATAGGTATCTTTTGAACGGCTTAGCTATGATATTTAAACGATAGTCTGTATTCCTGCTTTCATTTCGATTAGAGTATTGTTCGCAATAATTAAACTTGTTTACTTTTGAATTGGTTCTGTTAACTTATGATGAATGTTCTTTATTCTAGATAAATGCGTTTTGAATGCTGTAATCTTATATTGCTTCTTTTTTTACTTAAGTACATTTATTCGCTTCCTGATAAATATTGTTGGAATATTTTCTATCTCGCACTGACTGTCCGCAATCAATAAACATTATATTGTTTACCTTTTGATAATTATCTCTGATAATAAAACGTTCTTCAGGCTAATGTCAATTTCATGTATTTCGTTATGCATTTACATTGAGCAAACCCTAACTCCCTTGACGTGAAACCTCCAGGCTAAAATAGTTGCGCTCCTTTTGGAAGCTTGAGTCCTTCAACACTAGGATCACCGCTGTTAGTCCTATCATCACCCAGCAGTGAGACTAGCGAAGCCTAGTGTTGAAGGATTCAAGCTGTCAAAAGGAGCGCAGAAAAAAACCCCGTCAGATTGAGAGTCTGTTTCTTACTTGTCTGTGTCCAAGTGCCATAGTGTTTGTGTAAATTTACGATTTCAGCCGACTGTATTAAAGAGTTGATGGACATGTGATGCACGCTCTTAAATAAAAGATAATCAAACCCTAGCCTTCTATGCGTCTATCATTTGAAGGTCAGTTTTTTTTTAGGGTGGGTGTTGCTTATTTTAAATCGGCCTAAGATGGAGATGTGGGAGACATGAGTTAAGGGCAATGTTTTTGCAATTTTTACGACAAAACTTTTTTTAGCCAAAATACTCGTAAATAAAATATTTCTCCAGTAGAAACATAAACTAATTGTATTCACATGATGGCCTCGACATTTGTTGAATAACTGTCAAGGGTGTCCTGGAACTTAATTACATACTTTTATCATGACAGATATTCAGCAACTGTTGATATCACCATGTGAATAAAATTAAACCCTTACTGGATAGATATTTTAATTATTAGTATGCTTTGAGAAAACTGAAAAGAGCACTGTCCTTTTCTCCCGTCCCCTACATCCCTACCTTAATGTAAGATGCTACCTTTCATTGTAACCTGAGTGTACGTAACTAAATCCCGATATTACATTTTATTTGTCCCTCCAATCAGCACCATTGTCATGCTCGTCAGAGGGAAATCAACGAAACCAAATTAACCTTCAACTGAATAGTTGTCAAACGTGTATCTCGCGGAAAGGTAATGACGAGCCCAACAATATAATCCGATTGTCACAAGTAGAGAAGTAATGACACACATGCCATCAAATCTCCACCATTATGTGTGTGTGTATGTGTGTGCCAAGGTAGAAAGGAACAGTTCTATTCAAGATGTCTGCGTTGATTACAAGAAAGAGCAGGATGGTTGCCACGGAGTCAAGGAACAGAGATTCTATGAGGTTGCACCATGCAAGAGAAACTCTAACATAGTGCATCGTACCGTAATATCCATACGGGCTGTGTATATATTTCTTGCGAATGGGTTAAGGACGGGGAAGAAAGAATTTATAGGAAATGCATCTAACTTTGCGTGTATGGATAGTGAGAAACCATATAGGGAAAAAAAAGTGCACCCTACAGGGATTTTAATTACTGACGAATCCCTTCTATTTTGGATTTCCAGGCGTTATAAAAGATTTTTTTTTAATTTCTAGTAACCCTGCCAAAATAAAATTTTTAATAATTCTTTAGCACAATATTACGAAAAGAAACTTCACTTTTATTGTAGTATGTTTTTCTGTGTTTGTGGATGTTATGAGGTTGATTTTTCATAAATAGTTTTTCCTACTCCCTATAGGCAAATTCGGATACATTTCCTCAAAATTCCACCTTACTTAGCCATACCACAGCCTGGTTAATGTATTCGTACAATCCGAACGAGTACTAAGAGGTGACGAAAAAAATTATATATATATAAATGGTAAGGTGCATCGCACAGATTTTCTCCCGATTTTGTCTTAAAATAGACCTTTATTAAAAACTCGTTAGCTATGTGAAACGAAAAATAGTTCTATATACGTTGTTGTAGAAACTTTACACCAAAGATCATAAATGATATTAGGAACTAGGAACACTGTTACAGAAAAATTAATGAAAGAGTAATAAACATCTTTATCCACCAAAGAGCAAAAGAACCAAATTCGTTTTAAAATTTAAATATATATATTTATTTATTTGGATTTATAAAAATAGATTTCAAATAAAAAATTTTTATTTTTAATAGCAGGCCTACTACAACTTTAAAATGATAAGTTATTTCGGATCGGAAATAGTTACAAAGAAATGATGAAAATTGGAAAATTTCCCTCATGTAAGGTACTAGAAAAGTTATTTCATGAAAAAAATGTGAATTTCAATCTTGTTGGTAGTGATAAAAAGTGTCTAGATGTAAAATTAAACTAAAACCGTTAGATCAAATTTTGAGAAAATAGATTTTTTTCGTTTTTTGTCCTTCAGTAAACAACCCTTAAATTGAGGGATAAATCCCTCTGGAGGGACCTTATGGAAACCTCAGATACCAAGTTTTATCTCAATTGGTAAAATAGTTTCGATACAGGCACGAGAGGCAGAATGACAAACGGCATTCCCAAAACAACTTTTTTTTTCAAGGTATCATGAAACGTTGACATTTTATCAAAATCTCGAGTTAGATTTTTTTACGGTCACAATACTTTCTCTCTGAGGTTTCTATAAAAAGTAGAAGTAGTAGTTTACATAGTTGAGTTTAAGGTGGGGATGTAGATAACATGAGAAAATATCAGTGATTTAGCAGTTTTTACAGCAAAACTTCCTTTTGGCCAAAATAAATAAAATATTCTTCCAATAGCAACGTTTAGTTTAATTTTATTCACATGTTTATATCAATAGTTTCTAAATACCTGTCGGGGGGTATCCTGAATGTCCCTACTAGAGAAATATTTTATTTATTTGGACCAAAAATGTTTTGCTATAAAAACTGCATAAACACTACGTACCAATGAATTGTATTCAAAAAAATGTATTTTGTTATCAAACCCAATAAACAAATTTACTCAGATGTTGACTTTATGCTGCAGGATTTTATAGGTATTTTCTCCCATCTATTAAGGCTTTGATCACTTTACTACTAAGGTTTTATTAATATTTGAAAGTTTGTGCAGGTATTGGTTTCCGGGTTTTAGGAAGACCTATAAGGGTTAGAGGTCTAAGGGTGTGTGAAGTGAGGCTTTGCAATCTCAAAGTCAAAGGTTTCCACCTTATCTTCTACTCATTCATCCACAATAACCTTCGTCTTTTCGAAACATTTCTAAGGAAAAATAAAACTATGATATATTCTTAACAGATTGAAATATTTAATTAAATACAACTTTATAATAATTTTATAAGATATAGTGAACATTAGTTTATCAAAAACTACTGATTATATAACATCAATAACGTAAAACTTCATGGCGTCAGCCCACAATCGAAACATACTGACCAAGTGGCTGCTGTATGTTGGTGAAGATAGTGTCAACTTCTGCAGATAGAGAGTGTCATGTAGTTAACACAATGAACTCCTCCGGCTGTTAATCTCAACTGTCTAAAACGGAGTCGAATTATGGCAGTAGGTTGAAAACCAGCCGGTGCCAACAAAATTTTCTAGGGCGATACAAATACTGTAGCACAACTTCCTTCGGAGGTGAAGTAAATACGTCGTTCCCATGTTGGTTGTGGCATGTAAATGAAACCTGGCAGATATGTGAAAATATCTTTCCCGGCAAAATCGGTAGGCCCTTTCGCTCTCACTCATAGACATTTTCGTGTCTTGATATTATCAATCGGTTCAGAAAGTGAAAGTTAAATACTTCAAATAAATTAAATTTAAAAATTAAAGTAGGATTCTGTTACAACAAATATATTATCTTCGAATTTGCCTTTGTTTCTCGTGTCCCTAAGCTTCACTTAGACTTATTTTCGCATTTACAAAAGTTCCTTTCGCACACCCCAAGTTAGGTCATGGCTCCCAAAAATTTTTAGGAGCGCAGAACTAGCGGTTCCTAAGTGGAAGTGTCTTTACACCTTGGTACAAGTTACAGGAAGTCAATAATTTGTCCGCGGTGTGGTGCTGCAGGGGTTTGGTAGTTGTCTCCAGCGGTAGGGTGAAGCGGTGGGGGAGAAAGGATTACGACAAGATTCCGGCACTGACACTTGACAAATGAATGTCGACTATTGTTAATGCGCTCATCACCAAGTTCTCTCAGCGCTGTTTTTAGCCTTAAAACGTGGTTTACGTTGGTAGATTTAGTACTGGAGGACGAAGGTAGAGTTACTAGCATAATGCAAACCTTTTGGAATAGTTCAAGTAGAGTACTAAAGATAGTATTGGGCAAAGTAGAGTGGATAGCACATGTGGAATAGCAGACTACTCGCCCTTACCCCCACCACAATCCTTACATTACTCTACCAACACACTACTAGTAGAAACAGGTTTTGTAGTAGAGTAGAGTAGTCGGGCGTGTTTATATGAGTTTTGCTTATAAATACGGAAGCTTTTGTCAAGAATACGTTACCGAAGAGCGTGGGTACATAGATGCTCAAACGATCAGGGTACAAAAGATCGCAGGTACATAGGAGCGTAATTCTTAATTACCATAAAAAGTCGAATGTCTGTTTCTTTTATTTGGCGGCAGGAATGCGTTGGCTACTGGAATTAACATCTGTCCAACTTTACCCTTTGAAACCTGATTGTCCTCTAACCTAAGCTAACCTAAAACAACCTAACCTAACCTATCCAGTAACTTGAAGGCTACGTTAAGGATGCTTGCGCAATCTGTGGAATTGCTACCTAGTTAGACACAGACACCCTTGTGCTGTTTTGGAGAAGAAAGAGGGCACTATAAGGTCACGAAACACTTGCACGATCTGTACAACTGTACACTTGCGCTGTTTTGTGCCTGCTCTATTTTGGGACCACGAGGTTGCGCTGTTATGTACCTGCACTATTTTGTACCCGTGCTCTTCGAGGCCGCAACCGTTGTCAAATTATTGCATAGTTGATTAATATTTTATTTTATTACATACGAAAACTAAGTGGATGAAAGCTGAAATTATAAAATTAGTGGAGATATATAAAAATTACGAATGTATATGGAACATTAGTAGTGTTAACATAAAAATAAACGAATGAGAGAAGCAGCTTATGAAAAAATCGTAAAAATATTATGTCAAAAGAAAATTTTGGCGTCCCTCCTAGTACATCTCCTATTCTAATCCAGTTTCTAACCCTTTTTTTTTCCTAGCAGTTTCTTCCTCTTAAACCTCTGAAACTTCATTTAACAAGACATTTGCAATTATTTTTAAGCACTTATTCACAATAGCACGATGACGACTCCGTGCAATGTTCATTGTAACCAACTTTAAACTGAACTCTTCCCTACCAAATTACTGGCTTCATGTGAACCGTTACTCTACCAAAATTAGTAGAGTAGAGGGATTTAGGGAAAAAGTATGCTAGTTGTTTACTCTACTACTAACTCTACTAATGTAACCTAGGCTCAACGTTTGTAAAATTCTCTCTCTATTTTTTTTAAAAAAAAGAACGAGTTCAACTTTACTTGAAAAGTGTTAAAGGTGTTTGTTTTTACTTTTTTTTTAAATAGAAGTATTATCTGATTATTGAAATAAGCTTATTTTTATTTTAGCTTGGTGTGTTTAAAAGAAACATTACACAGCATGGCTAGGTCATGAGTTTCAAAATAATTATGTAAGAAAATACAGTTTTAAAAATGGTTTGAATCAATTCCTTGTTTAGAATTTAAAAAAACAAAGTATATATATATATATATATATAGTTCTATTCGTAGTGTTTAGCGAGCATTTTCTTAACCAACTGATTATATCACCACACGACTTACAAACCAACTTAAATGTTGAACGGACACAGCACTCAGCCCTCGGCCGTTAGTTTATCAATGTGGCAGGATAGAACCACATTTCCCTAATGATTTTATTTACCTTTTCGGGGATCAAACCTGAGACCTTTAGCTCAGTATGCAGACACGTTACCGATAGAGCAAAGGTTTTGTATTAAACTTGACAAGAAAATCACTCAGACCGACGGTGCCTTTAGTTTTTAACGTGTGTAACCTTTTAACTTCCATTTAAGTTCCGCTCTTGATGAGTGTTTAAAATAGACTTTGCCTCATACTGAGACATATTTTTTAAGATCTTTAGGATATTTTATTTTACTCGTTCAATGTAATGTATAAAACTGCTGTCTGTAGCCGGTATCTTATTTATATTTTTTCCCCTACAGGGATTTTACTATGACCCGCGTCGGTGCCTGGATGCCGCATGCGTGACGTCACTCTCGCAGTAGATTAAACTACCGATGATGGAGGGGATCGAGGCTTGAATCTAGTTAGGATGTACAGAGATTTTCCTAAATCTGTTTCTCTCTCTCCACGCAAATGCGGGTAAACATTCTTTAAATATAACCTTACTCATCCCTAAAAACCATTGGTGTAATTATTATATAAGCAGCGTGTAAACGGAACGGGTAGCAAAACGCGGTGCTAAAAAAATTACTATTAATAAATATAAAGGTAATTAGTGCCTTAAAAATAATAAGTTTCAACGGACGTTACCTGTGCAGTTATAGTTTTTAAACCCCATTTTAAATCAGCCCATGGTTTAAAAAATCAACCTAATACACTTATATATGGGTATCTAATAAATAAATAAAATAAGAACGTATTAAAATGTTAAATATTTTTGTAAGCTCCCCAAGATTGGATCTCAACTTCTATAACCCCTTAATCAATGGTAAGAGCCCAGAAAAAAAGGTATTAATAACATCCCTTGGTTTAAGCGCCTTAAAACTATAACAAAAAAATATACACATGATTAGTTTAACCTCCAACCCTTTTCTCATCTATTAGCCATTTATTTTAACAATCTCGAATTGTGTTGGCAAAATTATGAGTTAACAGGGAATCCTTTTTATGGCTCTAAGCTAAACAATGGTTTTTAATTTTTTTATTGGTGCGTTTAACACCAATGCATTTAATAACCTAACACGCATCGGTGGGCACGTGGATTAAAGTCCGGATAAAAAGGGTGTCCCATAAGCCAGGAATAATAGTCAAGATTCTAAGAAAAATGTTTTCATGGTCTCGCAATCTACTGGACTGCCAATAATTTGGGGTATCGGGGATCTAATCCCTGTAGTGTGTAATGAAGGCGATTTTCCCTAAATTGTTTGGCACTCTCTATATCTGGGGAAAAGTGGATACATTTCCTCTAAATTCAACCTTCTTCATCTATAACACATAAACGTAGTTAGTGAATTGCATATGGCCCGAGCAGGTAGTAAGACGTGGTGACAAAGAAAAATGGTAAAGGGCTCACTGATGACATCATTCACTCTTATTTATTTGAGGTAGTTAACGTGCACTTTTTAAACTGACTGATTATATCAGTACATGAGAATTTCTATGAGTGAAAGTGAAAGGGCCTACCAATTTTGCCGGGAAAGGTATTTTCGCATACCTTCTAAGGTTCTTTTACATGCCACAATCGACATGTGACCGACGAATCTACTTCCCCTCCGAAAGAAGTCGTGCTACGGATTTTTATCGATCCGGAAAAATCCATAAACCTCAGCCGAGAATGGACCCACGAACATTGGTTCCTGAGGAAAGCGCTTTACCCCAATACCCTCGAGGTCGACATAATTTGTTCTTACAAAGACAGGGCACGTAGGGAATTTAAAGAACATTTTGTTGTTATTCGTACGTTTTATTATTATTTTCCATCTTATCTTATGCATCATCTCAATTATCCACATTTAAATTCATTAATGGATTGAGGATGGACCAACTCTGTTATTTAGTGGTCAGAATTCCTGACCACGGATCTAGAGCTCCCGGGTTCGATCTCCAGCGCTTTCAGATTTTTCTGTGAAGCTGTGGGTCTGAAACGGTGTCAACTTAGCCATGTAGGACAAATGAGAAGCTACTTAAATGGAAAAGTAGCGTACATGGGCTATAAAACTTAAATTAATGGCCAGAAGGTTTTTTGTGCTGATCACAATGACACCCTCTATCAGCAAAAACTGGCATTATATTCTCCAGCAGTTGGCGGCTGTTAGGTCCGTATAACTCGCTTATGGGCTTAATCCATGAGGTTTTAATAGACTGGGGGTGAGGAAGGCATAGTTAAAAGAAATGGATCCGTATTTACGTCAAGGGTGAATACAAAACTATTCATAGAAAAAATACCCTACATTTAACCAAAATCTGAGCTACCTCCCTGTAACTGGTAAAGCAGTATAGATGAACGTGACGTTTAGTCTATGAGCTAACTCATGCGGATATTTCATCCTCTCTTGTAAAACAAATTGTGCTAATTGTACTGAGTAAATGTAGACTTGAACTGGATTAGGTTATAGTTTTGTGGAAAGTATTATTATAATACTTTTTTTTAAGTTGGCTCATATCTTTCACAAACAATTTTTAATGATTGAAATTAAACACTCGTATTAAAAATAAAAATATTATGCGCAGTCTTGGATAGAGAGCATGAGACCCTTCTTTTTCATACCGAGGTTCTTTGGATCTCCAAAGGAAATATGTTGGGACTCTTGTATGAGTTAAGAGAAGAGATAAATGTGTTTTTTATCGAAATGAAAATTCAACATTTGTTGGAGCAATTTTGGGAACAAAAATTTGAGAAGCAACTGGTCTTTCTCGTCGATATTTTCTCCCATTTTAATCACCTAAATTTGCAGCTACAGGATTCTGGAAATGAAAAGTGGGAAGATGCTGCCAAAATTTTGGTGTTTGGAGACAAACTTCGCGCATTTGTGTGCAAAATTGATCTGTGGCCTGAAAAAGTTCAAGAGAAAAACTATTCAGCATTTTCGACGTTGAAAGCCCTTGCTTACGATAAGAACTACGCTACCGTCACATATAAGGTCCAACATAACATGTTGTGTCACTTACTAATACTCAAGGACAAATTCCCACGTTATTTTCCAGAATATGGCAAAGATGAAAGTGAATTCATTAAGAAACTAATTAGAAATTCTTTCAGTGTCAAGCTCAAGAACCAGCCTGATGAAATCCAAGAAGAGGTGATCGAACCTCAAAAGGATAGTAACTTCAGGGACTCGTTTGAATCGGGTGTAAACATGGAAGAGTTGTGAAAGAAGGCGATAGCTTACCCAAATATTCGGTGAGCCGCCTTTACGGTATCTGGTGGTGTTTTCGACAACCTCTTTGTGTGAACAGGGATTTTCTACTTAACTTTTAATCAAAAACAAGCAAATAAATAGGCTGGATGCAAGCAATGACACGAGATTGGAGATTGGCTTTGAGCCACAGTATATATAATACCAAGAATTTCTCAATATTGGTGAAAGAAATTCAAGCTCAAAAACCACACTGAAAATCTTAATAAATATTATGAGTAAATTTTACTTTTTATTTTATCTAACATTATAACATGTTTTTCAAACATATTTTCTTATGAAAAGAAAATGGTAAAAATTTGCGATTTCTTTGTAATACTAATATAATAATAATAATAATGATAATAATATTTTAATTTTGTTGCCTAAAGTTCCTAAGCTAGAGGAAGGATGCTGACCAGGGGTAGGGGTAGGGGGAAGAGTGGTCCGTATTCTATTCAATTTTCGACTGAGTGTTCCGCGGCCACCTTAAGGTTGTGAACCACTACTCTAGTGCAATCCGATTTTCATGAGAGAGATATTTTAGAAAATATGAACATATTTATTTTACAGTCAACGTTGATGACATGTTATTATATTATTTGGGTAATTTATAGTTTATGATATCAATCAATAGTGACAACTGCTTTAACATGACTTGATGTATGAATACGTAAAATAATATATAGTAACTTTTCTAGCTTTCAGATAAGGTTCTTTTTAAATAAAATTGGACTGTAGCTCCGCGGAGCAGATGGG
>CABFVZ010000015.1:1310863-1373634 GCA_902151445.1 Timema monikensis | reverse complement strand
GCAATACATTAATTCTAACATTTAATTTCCTTATCTCTATATAATTTCTCTAAATAATCTTTGTGTATATAGCCGAACGACTGTTAAGTATAAGTAATGTATCAAAAAATTATTGGTTTTTATCTAAAATGTACTCCAGAATAGATGTTAGATATCCTGATTCCATGGTGTAATGGTTAGCACACTGGACTTTGAATCCAGCGATCCGGGTTCGAATCTCGGTGGAACCTTAGCGACTTCTATCGTTAAAATCTCTTTTTCAATCCTTCTATCAAACCTGTTCAGAAGCGTTTGTTGACTGATTTTACAAATAATATTAAAATCAACAGAATTATGCCCCTCATTTATAAATTAATCTACTATTTAAAATATTTCAAACTCACCAAATTAATTATATTTTAAAACTCAAATAGATGGTAAAATTCAAAGGACATAAATAAACTATTTTGAAATGGAGTCCATTTGTGTGTCAAATGACTAATGAAACAACATAAAAAACATTCAATCTTCATATTAAATAATCGTTTCATTTATCTTACTCGTCAACAATGAAATAGTTTCTTTGATTCAAGGTTATAAATCAAAATATTAAAAAGTTTGATTATCTTCACATAAAGTTCTCGATTTAGTAATAAGACTGAGTTGAACATGGATTTTTGATTGGTATTATAAGTAATTGGTTCTTTATTAACGGTATTTGAATCATAATTTTTGTTTGAAAGATAATACCTAAGCATACTTTCAGAATATTTTAGTTCACTCTCATTTATGAAGTTTACTTATTGCTAATTGAGATTTGAATGATCTTTGCTGCAATTACAAATTTCTATCCTCTATCCATATCTTGAGTAAGCTATATCTAGTCCAGTGATACCATTAACTTATTTAAGCTTCAATCATTTGACAAACACTTTAATAAATGGTATATTTTTCAAGACAGGGAAAATAATTTTAACCACTTGATAAACGATATAGGTAGTTATCATATTTAATGCCTTTAATGGTATGATTAATATTGACAAAGATGGCTTGATATTTTGTTAGAAACTTCATTTTATCACTCTTCAGCATAAGTAGTTTTGTTAAGTATCATTCTTCGGTAAGCAAGAAACATCTGGGATGACGTATATTTCTAACGCATATTTAGCCCTAACACTTGCTTGGTCGTGACTATATTTCAACCTAACGCGTTCGCGATGAGTTCCCATGACAGTTTTTTCTGTAGTCTATTTTAAATGATTTTTTTTAAATTCTTGATTTAGAAAAAAAAATTATCTGATTTTAAAATGTAATTAAATGTCCCTTGAAACATTACACCGTAACGAGCAACACCACCATCATGTGACATCGGCCACCGATTTAATGGTATACGAGATGGACAAGGGAATAGAAAAAAAAAAATCCTTCAAAATTCTATGACGAGTCTAAATTGACTCTATTTCAACAATTGATACAGCACTATCTGCATTTCAATCAGCACTCTCTGCCAAGAAAAATACCATTACAACCACCACCGAAGTGTCGTTAGTTCCCATCCCTGCGGTACTCAATACTGTATCTGTCCAGGCACTTAAAAAATCAAGTTTTTACTAGAACATATTATTTCTCTTACAGTATCTCTTGGGACGCTAACAAGGAAGTGAATATTCCCGACACGCCTCTCCATAGATACAATATTGTGGATTTAGTCAACAATTTGGTCAGAGCAATAAGGCACAACGAGCCGCTGGGGTGGAGATAGTTTCTCACGGCCCTTTAAAAAAAATAAACGTTGCGAAAGAATTTATTGTTAATCTGGAACACTTGGCACCCATTAGAAATCCGACGGTGGTATCCAAACCACTTACACTATCGCAATCCCTCTTCCCCAAAAAAGAGGAAATTTGAAAGTGTGGATGAAAACAGGTAACTGCCTTTTCGCGCATAGTGGACAGTTTATCTTGCATCTACTACGACCATTCTCATCCTTCATGTTTTGCAGGAATGACCTTGCTCATAAAGGTGTCGAAGAAAGATTCGGTCAAAGTGCAAGAATGGCTTCGTGCGCAGGACGCTTATACTTTACACAAACTCACGATAAAAAAGTTTCCACACAACAAGTACGTGGTATCAAATATTGACGATCTCTGGCAAGCCGATCTCAACGATATGCGAGCTCTCAGCAAATACATTGACGGTGCCGTGTACTTGCTCAACGTCATCAACATGTTTAGAAAGATGGCCTGGATGAGGACAAATCCCTCCAAGACGGGGAGTGTCGTGAGGGACGCCTTTCAGCACTTTTTTTTAAAAGTGTACGTAAACCTCTAAGTGTATATTCTGATAAGGAGACTGAGCTCACACCACGTAAAGTCCGGCAATTTCTCAATATAGAAGCCATGTATTACTACACAACCCATAATCCGGGCGTGAAGGCAAGAATCGTGTAACGATTCAATAGAACTCTAAAAGGTAGCATGTAGCGTTTATTTACCATAAATAACACGTATCGCTATAAGGACGTCCTCCAGGACCTCATCGACGCTTACAACGGTGCAAAGCATTCCAGTATCAAGATGGCACCCGTCAACGTTTAAGAGACCAAAGTGCTCCGAGTCAAAAACAACCAATACGGCGATCGACAGCCGTACAAAACAAAGTAGTAAACCAAAACTCAAAGTCGGTGACACGGTGTGTATCAGTAAAGCGAAAATGCTGTTTGAAAAGAGCACGAGAGTGATTGGAGTGAAGAGATTTTCAAAGTCACCAGCGTCATGTTGCGTCAACCCGTCATGTATAGATTAGCCGATCTTGCCGGCGAAGAGGAGTGACATTTTACAAACAAGAATTGCAGCAAGTACGTCTTCCCGACGGTTTAAAAGTTGATAAAGTTGTACGTGCTAAAGGTAAAGTCGCCGGAAAGAAAGTGTACGTGCAGTGGCAAGATTACCCCACCAAATTTAATTCGTGGATTTCTGCCTGTTACGTTAACGCTCTGTCATGAAGGATCGTTTTTACATCGCCTTGCCTAGCGAAACCTCTATGGAATATTTCCCAAAAAATCTCGGTCACTAATTTCACCTCCCAACTCCCTTACCGTCTAACGCTCGATGGACAGTGGAAGGTCACTCTGCCTGAATTTAATTATCCTTGTGTTTTCACATCTGTACCGGTGGGTCAAAACATTATATGGTACGCCATGAAGGACAAAAATGTCATAGAGGGTGTGTACAAAGATCATATACCGGCTGGAAACTACGATTCTATAGTCGATTTTATCAATGTTCTCTACGCTGTGATAACTTTTAAAATCCAGGACTTATGTTCTTACTCTACTCTGTACAATAAAGTCAGTATCATCACATCGTGTCCTTTGAAGATAAATGTGCTGACACCATCCATCCAACTATATCTGCAGCTCGGATACGAACTCGGTACTAACTTGATCAAAACTAAAAATGCGCCATACATCGCCAATATTCTACCAGGCTTACCCTCACAGATGTTTATCTACACCAATATCGTCAATACATAGCCCGTGACATTGTTGCACCGCTTTTACGTATCGTAGGTATAAATAACTCCAACCATGTCTACAGCATGCATAAGATTGTTAGCTATACTCCGTTGCACTACGTTCCCGTACTTAGACAGGAAACTGAAAGCTTGGAAATCAATATAAGAACACACATGAGTCAGCCTGTGCCATTTGAGTTTGTAAAAGTGTAGGTGATACTTCATTTTCAACACTACTCAACATGAACTGTCCCCACCAAAGATACTAGGTCAACCAGGCTGGAACAGGAATATCCTCAATCTACCGCGGTGTTCCCCTTTCAACGCGAACATGGACTAGGAAGTTTTTCCAGCTGTTTGTTCAAGAGCGTCGTACTGTTGTTGAGAAGCAGTGCTAAAGCCATTGGAAAACAGGCGCTTCATCCAGGCATCGACGTGCTCTCCGACATCACCAGTCAGCGTCATCTTTTCAGAGAGGCCCAACTCCAACGAGGCTGGAAAAAATCTGAAACGTAAAGGAGAGCAGAAGATCAACAAACTGATGTCTGGCTCAGGCTATTAAAGGCGTTGTAAGAAGCACTGATGTCAGTCTTCTTTCTTTTCCTGGCGTAAAAAGGTCCCTAAGAAGAAGAAAAAGAAGCGATAGATATTTTAAGTTGAAATGTCTTTTCTACACCCCCAGTCCTGCGAGTGTGCCAGCAGTGAATTGGTTATCTTTTTCTTTACACCGACACAAACCAGTCTCGAAAGGGGACAATGGATCTAGTATAAACTTTTCGATTCCCTCACTGATCATTTGCCCATAGAATTTACCGTTACTGGTCAAGGCAAGTTTTGTATCGCTCTTTCACAGACTATGCTATATCTCAAGGCTAAAATAATGAAACCCGATGCTGGTGCTTTTGCCAATGTGGATCAAATCTCTAGCATCAACAATTGGTTGCACTCCCTAGTCACACATGCAAATGTATTTTTAAACAAAAAATTCTCCCAGCAACACTTTTGCGTACAGATCATACATCAAGATGTTGCTCAATTACAACAGCGAGATCAAAAAAACGCATTTGACCTTCGGCCTATGGTACACAGACAACCACGGCACGTTTGAAGAGGTTAATAACACTTACAAGGGATTGAAGCCCGTCGCAATCTCTCTGCAACAAGTAGAACGGTGGATCATTTGGGATATCTACACGGTGAAGTGTTTAACCAAGAGGAATACCTATTTAACAGTACCGAGTTCAGGGTCAAGCTGGTACGTTCCAGAGACGCACTCAGTGTTATGGATACAGCTGCAATCACCCAGTTCAATGTTCACATCGTTGAGGCCGGTCTTTAATGCTGTGTGTCAAAGAAGCATTGTCTCCTTTGGTCCACGCCAAAGAATTAAACGCCACTCCCGCAAAGTATCCCAACACCAGAGTGGAAATAAAAATGCTCCCCATCCCTTCGGGAGTGCAAGAAAAATTCCTGGCCAACGTATCACGGGACAGCTACCCAAACAATGCATCGTGGGATTCGTATCGAACGCGAAGTTCAACGGAGACGTAACCAAGAATCCCATCAATTTCCAGACGTATGGCATGAATCATGTCTCATTCTATGTGGACAGTGGACAAGTTCCGTCAAAACCTTTGCAACCCAGTGTTACTAATGGCAATTACGTAATGTCTTAGCACACGCTGTTTTCTAGAACGGGTATTCATTTCATGAACGAGGGCAGTGCCATCACACGAGAGGCCCACCATAAGGGATATCATTTAATGGCTTTCGACCTCACATCTAATCTGCCCACCCACATGACATCGCATTAGAATTTGACTCGACATAGATCTTTGAGTATCGAAGTGGGCACTCGCTGAAATCGTCAACTGTATCGTGTACAGTGAATTTGGCAACATCATCACCATCTACAAGGACAGAAAAGTTGTGACTGATTTTGGAAGTTAATAGAAGCGATGTCCCGCCCCTTTTCCCAATAAGTTAAATCATGAACGTCATTGTGGATTTCCAGAACTACATCGATGACAACTAAGAGTTTATCGTCAAAGAACTGAGTGTTTTAGCTGTATTCTGTATATTACTCTAGCATTGGGTGTTAAAAAAAACTCTTACGCTATCGAGGAACTTTCCACCGTTGCTAAAAAGCAAGCCAACTATATTGTCAATACACTGCACGGCATTCCCTTGGATATCGGTGATGTGGATTACAGCCTGTTAGAATCCCTCATCTCCCGTGCCACACTGCGTGCAGAAACCGCCTATATCAAAAGGGCAGAAAGTAAAATGTTTCTAACCAAATACACGCTTACGCTGGTCATAGATCTGTACGACAGAGGATGTTTGTCTTTAAAACACTTAAATTGGGCTGGACCATGTGCATGGCACATAGTTCTGTTTGGAATTTCTGTTCAATCTCCATCGTTTGGGGACTTTGAGATTGAGTGATTGAAGATGGACACGCACATCATAAGACGTGTACTCAAAACAAGTCCATGCTTCCGTTCTTTACGTTCGGGTGTTTTACTTGCTGAGTAACTACCCGCAAGAATAGCGCCTAAGAGCTCTCTTTATTAACACGGTTCCAAACGCCAAGCCTGGAACAAATTGGGTTGCCATATTTATCAACAAGAATAGCGTGGGAGACTACTTTAACAGTTATGACTGCCCCCTCCATAAAATCGCATTTGGAATTTATACGCAAAAACTTTTACCACTGGTCTCATAACATTGTACAAATTCAAAGCATAGCCTCAGAAATTTTTTGCCATTAATGTCTGATGTAACTCCTCTATCGCACCTAGAACATTCGAATGATGTAGTGATGGGTCGTTCGTGAGCGAGTCATTCAAAGTGAACGACTCATGAATGAGAGCTGTGAATAAGTGACTCGCGCATCGTGAGCGGATCGTTCATACCACCATGACACAATACGTCATCACGACTCTTTTGCCACTGACCAATAAAGTTTGTACTCACCCCTTCCTGAGCCAGGGCTTGAAGGAGAACGAACAAAGAGCTTCTGCAGAAACCAGCTCAGCTGACGAAGGATAATGCCGACTCTACCGTTTGACTCTCACTTTCAGAGACAAACAGCAGCATTGTTTCTAATAAAAGAATGTCAGCGATAACTAACACAAACCTCATTATATCTCAAGCTATAGTGTGATTGTCATAAGATGGTAGATCTGACAGCCAGAAAAGTCACTAGAATTATAATATAGGCAATAGGTATATTTATCTAAAAATACTAATAGTAACCAAATCGAAAATATATATATATAAATACTCACTTTACAGTAAGCCACCATAGAAAAAATAAAGATGATGTTTAAAAAAACACAAAGTAAAACAGGCACAATGTAAAAAAACTAGGTTTTTTTTTACTTTCAAACTTATCTGGAGTTTTTACAAATTTCTGTTTAAGAATAAAATCTCAGACACTTCCTGTCTACTGAGGCGATTGCATCTTTCCGTTATTATTTGTCCTGATTTTGAAAATACTCTCTCAGAGGGGACAGAGGTTCCAACAATATTTTTATTTTGCTAACTCAAAAAGCTTAGGGTAAACATAACGTCTTTCAAACCACCAATTAAGTGAGTTCCCTGTTCTCGGTAGCAGCGGCTCTTCAATGTATTTGCTAACCTCTATTATTCCTGAAGCTCTTGGGTCAGGGTTTCTTACCAAAGTAGAGACGTTCTTATCAAATTCATCTCAAACACTTGATGAACTTTATTCTGGAATGACAGGGAGTGGAGCTACAAGCGTTGTCCCTCCAATTATAGCTCTCTCACACACTTAATTAATTATGGCATTATTTACCCTCTCAAAACTTTGGGGGCCATAAAATCCATGGCACCTGAACCGAGGATCCAAAACTGTAGCTTCAGCAAACACTTTGTTCTCTTCAATGGCCTTAAAACGTTTGTTTAGAGCTTCCAACAGTTTGATGGTCATTTCTTTCACGTAATTTTCTACATCAGGTCGGTTAATAAATTTATTGTGCCACTTTTTCAGAGCCTGGCTAAGCAAGATTATTTTGGAAGCAGTAACTTTCTTTTCGCTACTCATTTCTTCAGTGCAGTCTTTGAACACTGTTAATAGCTCACACACCTGCCTTATGATAGCAACGTCCTAATTTGTAATGTTGTCTAGTTCAGGATAGTTGATGGCTATAGTTGACATCAACGAAATGCTCACTTCGATGATGCGATGAAATATGTCATAGGTTGAGTTCCAGCATGTGGCAACGTCTTGTTTAAGTTTTAGTGTGGACTCTCTCAATTGTTGTTGCATTGTTTTCAGTCGGCTACTTGCTTAGGGACTTCTTTTTAAAAACT
This sequence comes from Timema monikensis, assembly GCA_902151445.1. Classification (NCBI taxonomy): domain Eukaryota; kingdom Metazoa; phylum Arthropoda; class Insecta; order Phasmatodea; family Timematidae; genus Timema; species Timema monikensis. Next base: position 1,365,798 of record CABFVZ010000015.1, on the reverse strand, counting down.
TGACCACTGTTTTTATTTTGGTTTTAAGAACCTTTATCTATTGTAAACCATACTCCACAATAAGATTGAGATTGTGTGCAAATCATGAGACGTGTTTTCACTCGGTCAATCGTACTGCTGCAACAATGTTGGCCGAGTTATCACTAACCACAGCAATAACCTTTTCTTCAATACCCCATTCACGAGTAATTCGTTTCAGTTCGTTAGACAGGTTTAGTACCGTGTGTTTGTTATCATATTTAAAACAGTCCAAAAGAGAAGACTTAAGTTCCATTTTATTACTAATGCAGATGTAATGAGCCGTAATTGAAATGTAGCTCTCATTACTAAGTGATGGCCAGCTGTCCGTCGTGATTGTGATATCGCTTGTAGTACTTGGGCATTTTTTTACTTTCTCCCTGGTCATATTATATAATTAAGGCACTAGGACGTTTGAAACTATTTTGCGGCTTGGCATTTGGTAAGAATTATTTAGCTTGTACACAATTTTTTGAAAATTAGGGCTTTTTATAATTTGAAAAGGAAGATAATTTTTAACTAGTGTCTCTACAAGTGTAAAGTCTATTTCATTTAAAAAAAATTCAGACAGAGGTTTATTAAAATAGGTACTAATCGTACTTTGAGTAAACCCACGTATTCCAGGTAAGTTTAAAAGAAAGGTTGAAGCTGGTATAATAGGTGCTTTTTGCTGTGATTGTTCCTTATTGTTACTTGAATTGATCAAAATAATTTCTGAAGGATCGTCAAAATTAGTGTCATGAGTTTCACTAGCTAGAGGGTTGGAGACTGGTGTAGACCGTTCTATAGACAATACGGCTGTGGGATGTACCGAGCGTAAATGACGGGATAGATTAAAAGTACTTCCTCCTTTAAAAGAAATGCATTTAGAACAAAAAATACATTTCGATAAACGTTGGTTTTGTTCCTTAAAATAAGTCCAAATTATACTGGTTCTGCGAGGTCTTGATTGTGTGGCCATTATGATCAAAACACATTACCAGTCTACTTAAAATTATAAATGCTAAACTACATTCAGAATTTTATCAATACAAATACATATAATAGTTTGATTTATTATCTAAAATTTAGCACTAACATCAATAAACATAAACATTAAACCGAAACAGTTAAAAAATAAAGTCTAAAATTAAGAGATATTTAAAATACAAATAAAATGACGATAATATTCCGGTAGTATGAAGCGCGCGTGAGTAAGCAATCAAAAGCAAATTGGTTGGAGATAGACCACACAAAGCATGCGTAATCAGCAGTAGGAGGGGAAGATTGATGACTCACTCCCGCTCCCAGCTCCACCGATAGCTCTGAGAAAAAGAGCTGAGCAGCATACGCGCTCTTTTAGGAGTGAGCTAAACAATGAACGATATTACTCTTTTGAACGTCTCTTCGTGAACGACTCCTTTGAGTGAGCTAGCTCATGCCAAAGAGCTGGTTCGACCCATCACTACAATGAAGACTTTCCTGGCCCTATTCTCCACCCACTATTCATGCATACAACGACGCCAAGGTGTTGAGATGTTACAACGCATTTTTCAATACGTCGGCGTCCTGCGACCCTTAAAAATGCTGCATCCTGTTAGAGTGCGCCCTCCCTGTCTGAGCCTCAGCAGCTATAAAAAAGCGTTCCAACGGCGTGCCAGCCATGATCACGACAGTCGTCGAAGCGATCAAACACCATGTAAAGTCAAGACGTTTGCACCAGTAAAGCAAAGCTGGTGAAATCCACTCTCTATAACCAGTATTATCAACATGCAGTTTCCACTGGATGATGTCGACGCCAAAGAGTAATCGTTGGTATGAGTGCCAAGCACAACTTTACGCCCTTTGTAAAAGCTAGAAAAATGCGAAGGGAATTAATTGTGTGGTATCTAACTCTACAGAGTGGCAAATTACCTTGTATGTGTGTAAGAGAGAAAGAGATACCCAAAAGTTTTCTTCTCTATTCCCTAATGGTATGCTGACGACATATTGAAAATTCCAACCACAGGGTCTGTTATAGTGCTCAATGGATTCAATTTGTATCTGATGAGACTCATCTCTGATCTAATTAAATTATCTGTGATAACTTGCAATGGGCGTGATTAAAAAGATATACATATTTACTTCTGATTCAGAAGAATCCCTTAAGTAAGAAGTTAAGATTAATTTGATTTTAAATATATTAATTCATCAAATAACTTAATTAATCAATGCATACTGGTTTTAAAACATTTTGGTAGATGAGTTAAGACTGTTAAATGCAAATGTCAAAGAGCCCTGTCCCATTTAAAAAAATAAACTTGATCATTTATTTTTAAATGCATCTCAAACAAGTCTAAATTTGCGTTCATTTCCCCATATTATATGCACTTTTTATTTAAAAGATATTTTATTTTTGTTAGTGAAATTTCTGCTAGTTATGTCGTTTAGTGTGTCTGACAGCTATAAAACATGTAGGCCTTGTTTAAGCAGTGAATTTATACTAAAGGTGAGTGCATTAAATTGTGAGTCATAACAAGCACATCGGCCAAGCCACCAATATAATAAAGATTTAGGTAGATACCTACATTTTAAAGATTATATTCTTTAAAAAAATATGTCCACGGAAAAACCACTAGACGTAGGGAAAGTTATGAACTGAAGGAAGGATTCTTTAATTCTTTTTTATGTGGTAATGATAAATATCATATTTTTTACTTTCTATATACACAACAAAACCAACTTCCCACATAGGCTATAGTTTAAAAGAATTTTTTAAAAGTCACCTAATTCACAGAAAAACTATAATATATAGCATCTAGATATTCAAAAGAATGTCACAATATGGCACCAAAGATATTTTAAGATGGAAAACACTTTTACTACCTTAAACTATCCCAAATTAACAAAACCTAACACCAGCTTCAGTGGCCACTTGGTCTAACACGTGACTCTTGTAGTAAGCTAGACGGGTGATGACAGGGAGATCGAGGTTCGAATCTCGGTCGGGTGGGTTTTCCAACACTAGAACATGTTTCACAGTGATGGATTAATGACCGGGTGCTGTTAGCTCTGTCTATTCTAGATTTAAGTTAGGTAATAAGTCATGTGCTGATTTGAGTCGGTTCAGAAAGTGCACGTTAAATATCTCACATAAATAAGTAAATAAAATAGTTGATTTTCAACCTACACCTTCCCCTCCCATCAATCATCATTTCATGTATCTAGGTATGAACAACCCATAATCTGGAAACCATTGAGTAAACTGATTTAAATTTATTTCTGATGAATCATACTTTATTTTTGACATGGTATTTTTCCTTTTCTTTTAGTATCCCACCATCAAGTGATGATGATAGAGACTCTCTTCAAAATGAAAATTTATCATATTCTGAATCAGGAACGCGACCTTCTCGCCGTCATGGTCGAATCTGTGTTCCCATGTCTTTCAGTGGCATACGAAAGCAAATGGGCAAGAAAAGATTTCGACGTTATGAAAATGGTAAGTATGTAAATAAAATAAATTATACTAACAAATCATTATTTTTCAACCTAGCACCTAATTATTAATACTCTAAAAAAACTAACTTATTTTTCAAATTTGGATCAAACTATGATATTGGCATTGAGCTAACAATAGGTACTATTAGAATAATGATGATGGTGATGATAAGTTTGTGATATTGTAATTTTATAGAAGAGAGAAAGGAAAATTATATAGAGAATTATTCTCAATGAGCCAACCAGGAATAAACCCTCTACCTTCTCTCTGTCAAACATTCTGCAACTGACCCTGATGTTTAATGTTTAATCACGTTTGTAAAAATGTTAGGCCTAGCAAAATTGAATCAACATTAATATCTAAATTTTGTATTATATTGTAGAAATGGTGAAATATATATTGTTTTAGGAATGATAAAATTTCTCTTAAACCTATTTTTATAGTTGTATTATGTATTAATTAATACTAATGAGTTTTATAAATTATTTAGAACGCCACACTTGATCACACACAAATAACTTTTAAGCACATGGTTTGAGATTCGTTAACGAGTGTGTGATAAAAAGTTAAGCTTAAGCTAGCCCTAATAAATCGTTTTTCTAGATAAATTTCTTGCTCATTTTTTCCTAATTTTGCTCAAAAAATATATTTCTATCTACATATGATTTTATGACTTATTTACAAATTATTTTTTATGAGTTAATAACATTTTCAGGATAAGTGTAAGCAGATATTTGAATTTAAAATGGTTTAATTTTGTGTATACAGTATCCCTTGTTGGACCTAACTTTTTTTCAATGTTATTTTATGTGCAATCATTTCTGGTAGTAATTTTGCTGAAAAATATTGTCTTCCTTAATATCACACAAATCCTTTGGTGTAATTGTGTTGTTAGTTTTTTTTTTTCTTCTGTAATCAATGAATTGTACACATTTATATCATAAACACCCTTTTGTATTTAGTGTCATTTGAGTAAAGTATTTATAATTTAAAGTTCATTAATCTGTTTTCCATAGCCCTCTCTTTTGGCAAATAGACTAACAAAGTTGATAATTATACTAACATTGTTATGCATTAATGTCCTGCTTTCAAAAAAAAGGTACAGAAAACCTTACTGTACCAGGACATATTGGAAGTTGACAAGAGCTCTGATAGATTGACAAGGGGATGGCTGGGAGATGATGGAATGGCCACCTATTTGATGGAGGTGGCTGAGACTCGGTAGAAAACTACTCGGCTTTGATTTTAACAATGGTTGATAAAACTCAAGGTGGCAGGTTTAAGGTGAGACGCTTAGTGTGGGCGGGATAGGCTGCACAGTGAGAAGAATTCCCAGTTATATTTTATCTCTTATCAATCGACTGGTGCAGTCATAGAATGGTTTATCCTAGGCAAGACTGGTGGGAGTTTATCCTGGATCAAAAGACCCTTCACAAGCTGCCAAAGTCTTTGCAACATGCGGACACTGTTGTGGGTGATGTTGAATTGATAATGTATATACATGGAGTGGGAATTTATGCTGTGTAGGACTTGGCGATTGTATAGCAAGTAGGGACAAGTGCTATTTAAAAGCTAGGTGTAAGGAGTGAAAAATGACTTGGCAATCTTAACAGTAAAGGATGCTACTCCAAAATAGTGTTGTCCATTAAGTGAATGGGAAGTTATTGTTGAGCTCCCAACCAGATGCACTTGTCTATCATCATTATTACCTCAAGGCACATTTACACAGGGCCAGTTGGTAGGCAGGTTTATGTGGACAGCACTGGACTGATTTTTTGGGCAAGTTGTGATTGGACTGGCCTGGCCAGACATGCCTTTGGGTTTTGAACCAGTTGGCAGAATTAGTGATCTTTCCCACCACCATTTTTCTTGACTGGTGGCTCATCTGGCATTGTTTGGACTGGTCCATCACAAGCCATTATTTATCATTGTGTTGTAATTGAAGTGTGCATTTATTTTCATCCCTTTGTGTTTTTTTAAAACCTCTCGATGGCACACACAAAGTGAATTTAGGAACTGACTTTAAAATTCATTCACCTCCACAAATATAGAGAAGTTTTGTGAAACCATTTCCATCAGTTGTGTAAGAACAAAAACGCATGCGACACCACATATGGAATTGTATCTAAAATTAAAATTGAACGTGTTGGTGTAGCCGATGTTAAAACAAAAATTAAAATATTACAGCTACATATAATGGGGAGCTAGTGAAATTAAATAAAACAGAAAGATTAGGGTGTGGTCAGATGATGTTTATGTGTCTGTCTTAAACTGGTTAAATATGATATTTGCAGTCTCTCAGGCCCTCAAACCTGCATGGCTTAACTAACCTCCATGTGAGCAGGTCACTGAAAATTTACAGGTCAGTCCCTGACGCCAGTAGAACCTGCCTATCAACTGGCCTCATGTAAACGCAGCTTTAGGGGTTGTATACATGCTTAGTGAGTGTAGAACACTGAAGTAAGGAGAAAGAAGACTAAGAGTAGTCAGGTCTATATAGCTGTTTAACTTCATTTCAAAGGGTGCAAGGCAGTGGCAATCACACCTACTTACCACATGTGGTCACAACAGCTGGAGGCTTGTTGTTGTTAAGTATTTCCTCCTAGGTGATTAAGGCACGAATATCGACCAGCACTATAATAACCTGTAATATACCTCTCTTTCTTAGGTGTCTTTAATGAAGTTCTGAATATGATTATTATGAGTTTAGAGTTTTACAATTCAATCTAAGGAAGGATAAACTAGACAATTAAGTTTTTTTTTATCATGGAAGTGATTTGATGACCTTAAAATTAAAATATATAAATATGTTTTGAATAAGTTATCATAGTAGGTATATATGATAACTGACTAAAATATTGACCATTTATTGACACACTGGTGGGCATTTACTTTTTTGAGTAGCTTTTGGAGAATCTGTATGAATATAACTAAATAGGTAAATACTGTTTAATTTACTTGGTAATAAATAGTGCAGTAAGGTTTAAAATAAACAATTTCCCGATAGTAAAACAAATGTTAAATATTACTATAAAAATAGTTTGACATGACTGAGTTGACCTTAATTTTTTTTTTTTTTTACAATCTTGCAGTACTTGCTGAAGGTGAAGAATTAACAGAAGTATCTATTCGTGATTTTATGCCACACTCACACTTTCAATTTTCTAAACTACTGGAACATGAAAATGGTTTGGAGGTTGGTTAAACACTAACTTATATACTGATTATATTTTAAATAGACAATGCACTGTGGTGTGGTTTTTTGCATCGTTCACTATTTGACAATAAAATCTGCCTGGAAGAGATTGTTTTTGTACTTTGTTAGCAACCATCATATTATGCTAACTAAGATTTATTTCTAATGACGAAAGCAGAAAACTACACTATGATGTGCTGCCTGAAATTAATGTGTGCTCTTCAAATCCATTAGAAAGGCCGATAAATGAAGATATTTAATAACCAAAATTCAAATGCAATATCATGTACAAATAACTATTTACTTGCCTAAATTTAAAATTAAATGCCATTTTCAAATAGTATTTATTAACTAAATTCTAAGTAAAATACCATATAAAAATATACACTGAATTATGTTAATTTACTATCTGAATTTTGTAATGATATTGGTTTGGATTACTATAAATTATGTAAAAAGTCATGGATGAAGGTAATTTTTCTTTAAAGTAACATATGTAGAGTATCCCTTTATGATTCATCCATGAAGAAAAACACGTTTCTCAGAAATAATGTGAAAAGGATTTCACCACTAAAAGGAACAACTCCGCAGTATTTGGCAAAGACGCCACTTTTCTATACCAATAAGAAGCTAGCCTTCACAACACCTGTCGCCAGGACTCTTTATATTAGTTAGTTTTTACACTTTTGATGAGGGTAGAAAGATGCAAGGGGTATGTCATATATAAGCCATTGTGCGTATTTTTAAGGCACTCCCGCAGACACGCACAAGTCAGTCAGAGCCACACACTGGCAGTCACAGTCTAACACAGTATAAAATAACACATTAATATCACAAGTGTGCATTGATATAAAGCATTTAATTGGAGTATGTATAAGTAATTAACAGATGTCATTTAAATAAACCGTGTGTGAATAAACAGCCATCAACAGTTTTCTTTCTTTAATTTTATTAATATACCGATTTAATTAGTGCTCGACCACGGAGCTATAGACAGCTGGTTAAACGGTATCTTTTCTGTACAGTGATGATAGGCGCTCGACCACGTAGCTATAGACAACCTAAACATCATCACAGCATTATTATAGCTGGGAATTAATCTGTAGTGTTTCAATCGACGCCCAACGCGGCGCAATTAATTCAATAGTGCTACAATTGGCGCCCAACGTGGGGCGATTAATTCAATAGTGTTACAATTTATTTGACTAGACTATACATGTACAAAATTGAGCAATTTTTTTTTATTATTTGTCTTAGAAATGTTAGTTTATTTTAATGTGCTTTGCCATGCATATATGTTTACATTAAAATAAACCATTTATTTTAAATTAAGTACAAATTTCAGGGTTTATCGCTAAATAAATATGTAAAGAGCTGTATTTAGGCATGTGCAACATGTGTAGCTGCACAGGGCGGCAAAATAATATGGAAATAAGACAAATATATCAAACTTAAATGTAACCAATAAACAAAATTATATCATTTTGCATAAAGTAGAAAAGAACAGCGGTTTGTTAGCCCTTCTCATTATTCGTTATTAAAGAATAACTCTTTCATATTTACAAAAGAATGCTGAAATTGGCTGAAATGCTATGTATGTTATAATCTAGTAATTTCGTTTATTTCTTTTTATTTCTTTCCCCCACAAGGTTGTGTTGGTATTGCTTTATGGCGTGCTTTATTTACTTGTCCATAGTGCTCAGTTTATTTTTGTGTGTTCTATTTAAACATTATTGTTTAAGTTTCAGTTTTTTTTTAAATATTTACACAATGTTTTTCATTTGATGCTAAAAAAATATTTTTCTGCAGAATATTTGCATGGACTTGTAAATTTCTATGTTTTTATGGTTTATTCAATTGTGTTCCAATATTTAAACAAAATTAAAAATAAATTAGNTAAGTTTCACAACCATATAATATCTGCAAGTAAATGGTGTAGTTAGGTAAGAAGTGATGTTGATGTTTGGGGGTGAGGGAAAGGGGCGTAAAATAAATGACTGCACAGGGGTGTTGCATACCCTAAATACGGCCTTGAATATGTATGTATAAGTATTGAATGTATGTTTTTGTTTATTTACCTAAATATTTTAAAAATTCCTAAACTAAACAGGTTTAGATCAAATTCTTTTAAAAAAATATCCTTTTATTGTGTTTTTGCCATTTGATTTAATACCAAATGTCCAACAAATAATACCATGTGTGTCAAAATAATTTATCAGTAAGCTATACATAATTAATATATTTCTAATAAAAATAAATTTTTTATGTCTTTGGTTAAATTTAAGTTAAAGATTAAAACTAACTTTAACTTTATATTTTATTAGTAAAATTATTACTATTTCTACTAACAAAATAGCTGCCATGATTAGGATCATAACTACTGCCAGTAATATGAATTTGACAGTAACTATCTTCTTGCTTCACTTATCAGTAGAGACAGAGTTTTTTAGCATCAATTATTTATAAAAAATAGCATTTTGGTTTTGAAAAATCGCGTTTTGTAGTATTTATATTTAAAAAAATAGCATTATGTAGCAAATTGGCAGGCATATAGGTCCAGGCATATTAAGACAACTTCCATTTTCAGATATACACACACACATGGCACAGCAGGGTGATCTAGTTTGTATCCTCTGGTTCATTACTAAAATCGTGCTTTGTCATTTGCATCGACCCCTGCACCCAACACTTTCTTTGTGACATGCCCGCTAGAGAGGACATGTTTCTTCAGAGTGACCCGTTTTTCACATTAAAGACGACTGTTACACACACCACACATTAAAATACTTCAACCACTCACGTAAGATTTGTCAGTTTTAAAATAACGATGTTGGCATGCGCGCAATGATGCAGGCATGTGACACAAAAATGTATACGCTCAAATAGCCACCAGAAGAATGGAGTGATTGTTCTTGCTAGGCATTAAGACACCCCCACAAGCACACTTGCAAGGGCTCGGTGTTGAAGGGAGGGGGGAAGGCAAGAGGAGGATGTGCATGGCAGGTCTATTTTTTGCACTTTATCATTTGATCGGCTCATGGTCTTACAATAGGAAAATAACAATCCCAATCACTTCAAATGTTTTTTTTAGGATTACCCATATTAAAAAATGGTAGGTCTAACAAATTGTCCCAATTTACACACACACACGCACACATATATATATATATATATAAAGTTAGAAATAGATGTTTCTTCGCTCTTAAAGGCATTTATCGCGGAAATAGTCATTTATCACTTCATCTCGCGAACATAAAACTCCTTGAAAATTTGACCAAACCATATGAAACATGAACATTAAAAAAAACTATTTTTATGTCTTAATGTTTATCGCTTTTATCGCTAAAACGAAAAAAAACAGTGTCTCCACCTTTGATTTACCCACCACATTCAATTTATATGTATGGTGGCTACTGAGAGAGTAAACTTGGACTAGTCATATAACAAGAGAATATTCTCTACAAGGTTGGCTTTATAACATATTTACAGGAGGACACAATACTGAATAAATAAATTAGAATAATGTTCATGTTTAGCATTCGCTAGGATTGTTCTCAAAAATATGTTATCAATATAATAAACAGAAAAACTGTCATTCACTAAGTAAAACTGTAAAAAGATATAATGAGAAATTTTTTTTAAATGTCTGGAAAACTTGGAAAAGTCATAGAATTTTATAAAAGTTTTATAGCCACCATGATATAGCGTGAATAAGTGTTATATAGATGTATCAATTAGATAGGTGTGGCCTATAATTAAGGCTCATCTTGTAATAATGTCTTAAGATTTATTTCCATGTCCAACATGTTAATTAATTCTTCTAATAATTCTATAATTATGATAATACTAACCATGACTTAAGGAGCATACTGAAAAATCTTTTGTGACTTTAATATAGGTATTTTTTTTAACATGTCTTCTTACCCGTTCATGTTATACACTATAGGTATTAAAAAAGAACAAACTCTATGATAATATCTAACACTAATTGTTTTACAAACTCACCAAATTTATAACATTTTTAAATGTATTTAAATACTCACCAAAGGATCCAGTTGAAATACTCAAACTTACCCTACTTCCCAATATCACATACTAAAACATTATTTAATTTAAGCTGTTTCACAGCTTTTTGCTTTTATTATTGCTCTGCCCTAGATCCAAAGTATGTTAGACAACACTTTAATAATACATTATTATTATTTTGGTTTTTCTAGCTTTGGAATTGTCTTATTGATAGTCGTGAAGATAAAGCAAATAAAATTATTGGTTTGAAGGAAGTAGAAACATGTACAAACTTGGAACATAACAATAAGGATTCTTGTTCAGCGAAAGCAGGATTTCAAAATATCAATCTTGCTCTTCGAATTAAACTGAAGAAATGTAATGGACCAATGGTAAGATATATTTATTTATTATTGAGTAATTCCATAAAAATTCTTATTCTTCAATTAGAATATTCTGAAATTGTAATAATAAAATTACAATAGCACAGTTGAATGACTTTCTGGTATTGGCAATCAATAAATTAAATCCAATTATTAAATATTGCTACAAACAGGTTGTCGCTGGTACCATTTAAAATTCAAAACTACACTTAGACAAGAGATTCAAAACCAGATTTTTCTATAGCAATGATTTAATTATTTATTTAAACTAATAGGCTATTTTCAATTTGGGATAAACCAAAGTTAGCAAAAAGCATTGACATTCAAAGCTACTGATCACAAATTTAATTTATCTGTCCAGGTGTAATTTTTCAATTTGAGATTGAAAACCCAGATTATCTTGTTTTAGGGACTAATCAGCTACTTTGAAAATAAGTTGATCAGATTTTTCAAGGACATGCCAACAGAAGTATTTTTATCCGACTCTGTGACCAGTTTTGAAAGACTACTCTTACATGCAATTTCCCAATATAATAACCTGATATCAAAAAGTGAGTATTAGAAATTATTTTGTGATCTCATCTTTTGAACAATTTTGGGAAAAAATATTTTAATATGTTTTATGTTGTAGTTGATTTCACAAAAATGCCTTCTTTTTTTTAAAGTTTAGAAAGCTGACCCCTCTGATTGATATGATCTAACATTTTCACACAATTTCACTCAACCCATTCTCCAAAGTTATCGGAAAACATATTTTTTATTAAATAAATAAGGTATAAACAAATAATTAATGGTAATTTGTATTAATAATTGCATGTTAAAATTGTTTACAAAATAATTTGAAAACTTAATAATTTTGATGAGTGTGCCACAATCCTTTGTGGTAGGTACTGTTAGGTATCATTCATGATAAAACATGCTCAATTTATTTTTATTAAATTTGTGGTTATTATTGTCTCCAGAAACAAAATGCGCATGCATCATTAATGAAGTAAGGACACCAAGTAAAATTAATTCATATTTGCAAATTATTTTAAAAGTTTGATCCGCACATATTCATATAATGTATTAATGTTGTATTATTTTTAAATTCACATTATACTGTGTGGTTTGAATAAGACTCATAGTTTAGGGTGAGAAGGATCCTAATTCTTGAGGGTCTTGGACAAATGAATTTAATTTTAGTTATTCGAACAATTTCTGCTTGTTTTTTCCTTCAAGGTTGTTTTTATTAGTGGCACTGAGCTAGTTATTTGCATCCCAAGATAGCATAAAGAACTTCTGGAAAATCACTTGCATATATCCAATCAGAAATAACTTAGACTTCAAATGTCAGTCATGCACCATTTAGAATGAGATAATTCAAAGGAAGATTCATCTGTGAGATGCAATTAGTTTGGAGTTTACTATAATCTGGAGGCACAAAGTGCTCTGTTGAGTTGCAGAAAATATTTAACAAGTAATCATTACATTAAAGTATACATACATCCTTATTTTTTTACAAGCTCTCTAAAACAATCGAGGTTATTAGTGCCTCATGCTACACGTATAATTTGTAACTTGTTTGTTTTTACATCATGTGAAGATTACATTAATTTCACTAGGATTAGAATCTAAGTCTCTCTAGACAATGTTAGTCATTGCATAAAGCTTAACAATTTTTACCATGACCAAGGTCCTTTAAAATTTGATTGTTTGCCCACTTTGACCACAGAAAATTTCACTATTCATTTAATGTTACAGGTATTGATGTGGGAACTGAAAAACTTAGGTTGGTTCGAGTTTCCAACCCTCATGATAAATTCCAGCCACCATTATTGTCATTGACTCAGTACCTTTTGGATAAACAAAAAGGGAAATTGACTTCTTGTTCTGTCTCCATTTTAGAGCACACTCTGACAAAGCACTAAGCTTGTTCAGACCTAAGGATGAACTTTTACTTTCAATACTAAAAATCTAAATAATAAAATGTATATAACTGAAACAGACACAATCAACTGTAAAAATACTTAAATGGTTGTGATAATCCCATAGTAAATTTGTCTTTAAGAAAATCATTAAAATATCAGAGAATGTTCTTTGTTATTTTAAAAGGTATTATAGTATTGAATGCAAAAAAAAAGTATTACTCTGTTCAATATAACAAACTGTTATGTAGTTATTTAAGTTAAATACTAAAAATTATTTATATTAACCACTATTTTCAACGGATGTGAAGCGTGGGTTTGTCAGAAGAATCACAGGAGCATGGTGATGGTGGTTGGAATAAGATGTCTAAGAAATCTGTGTGGAAAAACTCGTATGGACAATCAGTATGAATGGGTGCTGAAGGAGTCTTACAGTGGTTTGGGCATAATGATAGGATGGGGTATGGATCGAGTGACATAAATAGATCAAAAAGAAGGGATAGGCCATATAAGATGTGGCTAAATGTTGTAGATGAACATGTGAAAAAGAGAAACATTAAGAGTTTTAAGAATAAAAGAGCATGTATGACTCAGTGTATGGATGTTGTTGAAGCGAAGGGCACAGTTTCTTGCCTACCTACCTCATGAGGGAATTACGTGATTGGGTATGTATGTATAAACCACTAAAAAATTAGGTAAGTAAATGTACCAGCAATTTTTATAATGCTCCAATAGTTTAAAAACATTTTTACTGTGATTTATCCTAACAATTCATCAAATAAAATATTGTGTGGAAATTACAGACTTATCTATTGTGTCAATTCCTCTCCAAAAAAGTTTTATTACTTCATACCCCCAAACAGTTAGTAAGACACGGTGCTAAATAATAATTCATACCATTTTAAAATTTTAAATTTTTTAACAGGAATAATTAGATCAGTGAAATAGAGCATATTATATTTGTTTATTTTAAAAGTAAAATAGTATATTTAAAATGTTATTAGTCAAAACAAACAGAATGTAAATACCATATTTTAAAAATATATGAAAACACATGTTCTTAAGAATGACACTCATTTTTACAAATAATAGAAGATACTTTTGAAAGCAAAGTTTAAAAAAATATTGTTTTTAAATGAGAAGCAATCTAACCTATTTTAAAAATGAGATAGAAAAAATTATTATTATTATTATTATTAGCAGCAGCACCGCGTCTAACTACCATTTTGGGTTGTATGGACAAAAAATAATTAAAATTATATTAACACACAGGTCTTAAAGACATTAAAATTACACTAACAATTTACAAAAAAGGTTAATAAAAGCGACATTTTAAAGAGCTAATATTTCCTCAAAATAAACCTTCATAACTTTAAATACCCTATAAGAATACGTAAGAATCCCAAGTTAGAAATTTGAATTGTTTCATATTTCGTTTATTGGTTGTTAATGCAATAATTGCGCGCATGCTAACTTGTTCCAATTACATTCCTCTATTTGCAGTTCCACATGCACCTTATATGACATCTCACTATAAATTTATCTTTTTATGAGATTTATTTCAATTTTTAATGCTTATAAATGATGTTCATACATTAAAATGAAAAAATAATATGGTTAAAATAATATTTTTAGTAGCAAGCATGAAATAGTAAATGCCCTTTTTTTATTTAAATATGTTAAGTTTGGTAAAAATATTTATTTCAATGTTGATCATCGCTGAATCTAGACATGTTAACCATTATAATTATACAACTAAATAGTAACTAATAGTTTTGTAGTTGAACATATTAATATGAGTTAAAATAACTTTTATTCGAAAACAGTCAATATGTATTCTCAATGTTAAATTTATACTAAATGAAATTATAATTTTAGAAAGGGACCATGTTAAACTAGTATACATTATGATTATTCGAATATGTATTGATATTTTTTTTAATGTCTGTCATGGCAATGCAATTTCACTTGAGGATAATTCAAAATGAACAAAATTATTGAATTAGTTGACGGGTAAAAATTATTTTTATTATTTTTTATTATTAATGTGAAATTGATTTTAACAATGTGTTAAGTTACTAAATTATTTATAAGTGTAAACTAATAACATAGACAGTAATCTTACAAACCTACAAATTTCGGTGCCACACTGTTTTTTAAACAAAAGTAACACAGACGTTTTCCCCCCTATATAGTTTTGCCTCATTTATTATTTTTTCTAAAGCAAATGGAATTATTATGAGTTCTTCAGTTAGGTAAAAGTCTTTGTCCACACCACAAAGAAATACAGCCAGCTGTGCCACAACTTTAATATCTGTACCCTCGTCGATGGATAATAGAAAAAGCAATAACACGTACAACGCTCTTTATTAGTTGTTCTTTGATATTACTTGAAATATCTGTGACACGTGCTGCATTGGTATTCCTTGAGAGGCTAATGTTTGAAAATAATTATTTTTTATTTGGACATACCAGTTCTGCAACACTAACTAGAGTCTTTTAAAATTCTCTTTCATTGAATGGTACGATCTACAGGCAATTTTATAGGAAAATAGATTAGAAGCTCTAACGGCAGATTCAGTGACTTTAGTCACTTTAAAAAAAATGTGTTTTGACTGTTCACTTTTCAATTTAGTGATTTTGTCCTCATAAGCTTAGCCAACATACTTGTATGTGAATCACTGTGGTTTGTCTTGTAATGGTGTTTCAAGTTGTATTTCTTTATCACAGAAACAACACAATTACAAAAAAACAAGTTATACTCATTAATTTCAGTTTAAAAAACACCACTCACTCCTTAACTTTTCTTTTAACACCAGACCTATTGACTCATTTTGTTAACAATGGAAAAACCAAAACAAGTCTCAGATGACTCGGAACGAATGTTTATGTGGAAAAACCAAAACAAGTATCAGATGACTCAGAACGAATGTTTATGAGAACAGAGGACTGGGAGAGGTTGGAGGAGTCTTATGAAGTTAAGGAGGTGTAAGAGCTCCAAGAAATGAAGTTTTTATTTATAATTTTATTTCCAACACTGCTTTACAAATAAAATCAATATACCTAAATGTTATTTAGCTTATATATTTTTTTTGTGCACTGTGTACTACTACTAGTTCAGGCTGTCTACAATTTTATTAATAATCCTAGTCCATATAAAATTATAAGAAAAGAATAAACTGATGGTTGAAATATAGTTATACTAAAACGCTGGAGCCATGTGTTAACTAATTATCCCAACACCTTTATTCCCATTATTATTTTCTCTCTTCCAGAGATAAGTTAGGTAAAGCATTACATGTAAAACATATTTTTTTTAAAGTATTGTAAATTTAGTATATTAAGCTTTGGTGGATTTGAACATGAACCTAATATAATTAACCATATTTGGTAAGAATTTAGTCAAGAGAATAAATTTGCTTACCCTTTTTGCAACTTTGGTTGAAAATTTAAACGCCCATAATGATTGCCTAATAATTTTCTTTGTGCTAATTCAAATGTGAATTATCAATAATTAAAGTTTACTATTGTAAGTGACTGACTGGCTGTGGGAGGTATCGCCCTCTAAGGGGAAGAAGATGGACCTCTTCACAACATCCAACCCCACCCATTCACTATATACCAGTGTGGGTTTTCAATTACTTCTCATCAAGTGCCACAATATTTTTTTTACCCAGCCAGAGGGTGTGTAAGCTTTTTTTTTATTAATTAGCACCACGTCTTACTACCCGTTTTAGTTATACGCTTAAGTACTAATTACACTAATGGGTTAAGAATTGGGAAGGTTTAATATAGAGGAAGTGAACCCGCATTTGCGTGAAGGGAGAGTGGAAAACCATTTAGAAAAAAAAAAACCTTAGTTCACCCGACCGAGATTCGACCCTCGATCTCCCCGTCCTCGGTAGTCGAGATCAACACAACTGTGTGTAAACTTCATTCGGTAAAAGAAATTTACATATACTCATTGAAAAAAGAACTTTTTTATGGAATGAATAATTTTACATTTCACGTTTTCGTGACTACTTTCTTCATTATAGCAAGTGCAGACTCTTCAATATCTGTGTAAGAGAAAAGTTTATTATGCTTCAATAGTAACCCCGCAACCTTTATAGAAGTAAGATGAGTGTTCGCTGAGAGATAGTTTTTTGAATTACAAAAGTTGATTTCATATAACTTGCATTTAGAGTAGATATTTTAGTTTTCTGGTTGTCAGATCCAGGAGGAAATTTATGATTAAAGCTCGCATATTTAGTTTTGAAATGGAGCCTCATATTGTATTCTTTGCATATAGACACTTATGTTGTATACTAGACATACATAAATACTTGCCCCTTTTCTCTGTTGTAAAATAAACCAATATTTGTCTCTACATTGACAATTGAACTCATGATCACTGTCAACTTTTTACTTCTTTAGCATTGAGAAAAATACATTGAATTCTCACAATATTTACACTCCGACCGGTTATTGTTATAATTACTTGAGTGTATTATTATTAGCACCGCGTCTTACTACCCGTTCGGGTTATACGCACTTACGCTAATGTGTAATGGTAGGGTGATTGTGAGATGTAGGACCTACAGTTTAACGTGGAATCCGAACCACGGTGGAGGCCTGGCATTCCCCACATGACTTGTCAGAGGTGAAGGAAGGGTTTGGATACTTGAGTGTAATAAGTGTGTGCGATTGTTTGTCTTTGCATTGACATTCACCCTCTCAGTCATGCCTAGCACAGGGTTGTCAGACTTTAGTATAAAACAGTATTGTTGAGTTGACTATAATTATTATTATTAGCACCACGTCTTACTACCCGTTCGGGTTATACGCACTTACGTCTAATGTGTAATGGTAGGATGATAGTGAGATGAAATGAAGGACCTACAGTTTAACGTGGAATCCGAACCACGGTGGAGGCCTGGCATTGACTATAATATTTTTAGTTTAATTATTTACCTTGGGCTAGACTGACACCCTTCACGAGCCGCCTTTTGAGAATCACTCCTATAAACCATATGATAATGACTTGTTTTTACCAACATAATTTGAGTTAACCTGATAATAAACAAACCATTTAAATAATTCATAAATATTTTCGGGGCCTATGTATATTTCTAAATTAGTTATGTGAATTATCTTTTGTTCCCGCCCTCAATCCACCAATTTATACTTCTCGAGTAAGACAATTATCTTAGCTCATGGTAAGGATAGCGTGTGTGTGTGTGTCTGCGCGCGTGTCATTCAAAGTTTATTTAATTAATTAAGGGTTTACAGCTAGGGCAAGTTATGTTTGTAAGTAAGCAAGAAGTGATAACAGATAAAGGTAATTTTTTGGCGTGGTGGTTATCTTCTCTTCGGGAGCTTTAAGCAGGAAGCAAGTGTTCCGGGAGCGTCACTTGGACTGTAGTAGGGATAATTGTTATTGAAAGTGGTGGAATTTTAAATGTGAGCATGGTCTAATAGTTAAGTGAATATGTATCATATGCGCCAAATTTGTCCCGCTATTTTCTCTTTATTTAAGTGTAATAACTACATGAAGTGATGATATATATAGGTGCCCATTTTGTTACTCAAAGGAGTAACCACACAAACCCAATTTACAAGGTATCTTTTCCTTAAACCTTTGAACTGTGAGCATTTCTGAAGACTGTGACGACCACTTGTTGCAGCAGGCCCAAACGACTCTGTTAAACCAAGCTGGTTAGACTTAGGGTTGACGTTTGTTCCCAACACACCCTGAGAAACGCGTCTTTAGTAAAGTTTGACAGGGTGGTGGCACTGTCGGTAGTGGTCTGGACCTTTTGGACAGAAACGTGAGTGTGCCTATGCTTAATGATAAGTAAATAGTAGACGCGATAGGATATTTGATGCTTAATGAATCCAAATGCTCTTTAACCAGCGATATATTCCCCTACTATCTCAGGAGTGTGTGGGGGCTCAAATAACTAGCAAAGACCCATCATGATTAAAATTGTGCTTTGGTTTCTTTTAATCTCTCATGTATTTGGTTGATTTTAATCATCAACCCTATTATGATCCACAGTTAGTGCTAAAATATATTAGAATGCTTTTTTGTAGTTAAGACAAAATTAAAAATTGGTTTATGCCATCAACTTTAATACTAAGCCATGGTTAACTTTGTTATTGTACATTCATCAGTCAGATTGTCTCTGAAATAAATATAAACATTATCTTGCCCTGTTCCCCCCTTTAAGTAGGATGTTCCAAGTGTCTACCAATATATTACTGAGCAATTTGTTTGGTGGCAACCCACACCTCATAGTATAATTTTCCATGATACATCTTTACTAAGCATATAACCCAAATGGGTAGTAAGACACGATACTAAATAAATCAATCAATCTTTTATATCCCTGGTTACCTACCCCTAGCTCTAACCGAATGTTTCCAAGTTTGGCCAATAGGTGGAGCTAATGGTAGAGTTGGGAACCAGTGACAAGGGTGAGCAAACCTTCTCGGTATCAAATAAAAGTTTTATTTTAATGTGTGTTCTATTCATCTTATTTACATTTTCTTAGTAAAGAATAAACATAATTTAATTGGAACAGGTAGACGCAGTGCACATAAAAAACTAATATGTTAAGAATGAAATGGTTAAAAGGATATGTACCAACATTTCCCTGGAGATAAGATGGAAAACTACTTTCACAATACCGTTTCAGCCTACCATAAACATACAAGGCACACTAGGGCTGAGCTCTAGCTTTGCTGGTCATTTTGGTTTAAGCTAATTAGATACTAAATGGTAGAAAGCCTGATTATAAATTATACACTTTAAGCTCCTCTTGGATAAATTTAACATCTTAATAAATTAAACATTAAATAATTTGTAATAATATGTTAGAACATTTTAATGATTGTTTACTTATATTATTTTATATCTTTGGTTTCCTCTTGCTTTCTAGTAAATTTGTACACATTTTCTGCCTTTATATACTTTTATTTTTAGGAAAATCCACGTCTGTAACATGTGGTTTACTTGCTCAGACTAGTTGAAAAAATATTTAATACCTTACAATTTTTTGTTGTATATTTTGTTTTATTTAAAATTTTAAGTCAGAAAAAAAAATTAAAATGCATAAAAAATTGTTCATTTACTGACACAATTTCTTAAGTTTTTAGTTTTAAAACTTATTTTAGAATGGTTGCTTAAAAAATGTTTACCTAATTATTTTTGTTCACACAAAGTTTTAGAATAGTAAGCAAACACTTTATAGTTATTTTATTATTTCTATATAACCTTTGTCATTTTAATTAGTTTTATAAACCTTTAGAATAAAAAAAGTTGTGTTACAAATACCAATAAGACGTTTATAGCTTGGCATTTGTCACATGGGCTGTTGCCGCATAGATTATTTCATTTCTTTCCCTTTAGTTTCAATTGGAAGCATTAAACAAGCCACTGCTGCAAGAAGTGAAAACACTCCATACACTGCAGTTGCCAAAACCAAGGATGATTGTATTAGTACCTGCATGAAAACAAACAATTTTTCAAGTGAAATGAAAATTACCTAAATAATGACATTGATACACTATGCTACCTACTATTTAGGAAGTTATCAAAAGTTTTGCATAGGAATAACATACAAAATCTGCCAAGAAAACACAAATATAGATAAGCTTTCAACATAGTTATCTAACAATTTCCCCAACACTTAAGCTCACTAGTGCCATTTCTGCCTACTTACCTAAGGGTACTGGGTTTGATTCTTGGCATAGCAAAATAATTCATCATTGGTGAAACTAAGGCTTCTCCTTACACAAAGATGATTTAATAGCCAGGGCTTTGGGTGTAATGTTTGTTCTATAATTAAGGTATTCTGTGGGTCTTATGCAGATGTAATATTCACAAATTTTCTCATGCCTCCCCAATTGTGGGGTTTAATTCCCTAAATCACAGGCATATAACAAGATGTGCCTCCTCAGGAAACATTTCTTCAGTATCCTTTGGTGGAATATGTACTTTTCCCTATGGCTGTAGAAAAGATTCTAGTTCTAATAACGTTTACCGTTGGTTTGGGTAATCTGTCTTCCACTATCTGATTTGTGGTTAGGTGTTTAAGCTTGGTTATTATTGATATAAAGGGCTTAGAGAATATTTCAGTTTGGGGCAATACAAACCGAGTTACTAAATAATCTGGTGATGTTTGACTCATGGAGTTTTAGTATAAGTGTGTTATATTTGCTATTTGCTGTCTTCTTTGAATAATAGAGATGTGTTAAAAATACTATATACTTTCTTTTGGTAGGGATTAAGGATGAAAACATAAAACATAGTTTACACAAGTGTGAAAGTTGCTTATAAGATTTGAGAGTATTAATACCTGTGCAACATAAGGTGTCACCATGGCTCCCAGCCGAGCCATTGCACTGCATGTACCTACTCCAACAGAACGTAGCTGTGTTGGGTAAACCTGTTAAACAATAAATCATAAGCTCATAACGGTAAAAAAAAACTTAATTGCTCATGAGTTTTGAGTTAATTAAAATTAAAACCTCAAATATATTGAAGCTGACTGAGTGCACATTCTAGTATAATAATGTTTTTACCAATAACATAATATTCAATCTTACCTCTGGAGTATAAACGTAAGCAGCTTGAAATACACCAGCAATAATTCCTCTGGCAATAAATAGCATTGTTGTAAGGAAGATTCTACTATTAAAAAGAGGAAAAAAATTGTAATGTTTTAGTGCTTATAAACACCCATTAATTTACATAAAAAGGAGTTCCTTATGCAATTAAACTATTATAACTAAAAATAAATAACCTCTTATTTAAATCAGACAGTAGTTATTGAAGAAAGGTAGAATATAAGAAAGACTATAAAACAGTTAATGGAAATGAAAAATAAACCAAACATGACTTTCATTATCAATTCACTTCAGTGTTTGAATAGTCCAAGAAGTCACTCTCCCAATATATTGGATTGCCAAAGACAGGGAGGTTGGAATTTGAATCCCGGGTGGGTATATTGAAAGTGTTTTTCCTAAATTGTTCTCCACTCTCACTATGTGTAAATATAGGTACGTTTACTCTAAATTCTACCTTCCTCATTCCCTATACATTAGTGTAATTAATAAGTATATGCATATAGCCCAAACGGGTAGAGTAACTCAATGAAAAAAAAAGTGAGGTAGAAAAAAATACTTACCTCCCTGTACAAATAAATAAAAAGCACACACAAACTGAGAAGATAAAAAATTGGACTGCCATTGTGCGTTTCCGGCCAAATCTTTCGATAGTCAAAATTGTGGCGAAAATTCCTGAAATAAGTGAAACATATCTTAAGTATAATCATGTGAAAATCAGATGAAAGGAACAATAAGAAAAAATACATAAATAGTAATTAGTAGCATTTTTTAAAAACTCAAACCACTGTCTAAGGTTTCAAAAGACAGTCTGTTTTTGACTTCTGAAAAACCAATAACTAGCATATAAATGTGTTTGTTATGTGTTATTTTGTTCTCAACACCTCAACAGTTCCTACTCCAGCACTAGCCAGTTAAGCGTGTTGATTATCCCTATATTCATCAATAATAATGTGTCTATCTTTGAAGTTGGTTTCTTTGGAGTGTACTTCCAACATATAAAGCAAAGTACATACTTATAATAGTTGAATTTAAGCTCATCATACATATTTCTACTTTAAGTAAATATCCTGACATCAGACAGCAAGTGGGATGATTTTGAACAAAATTGATTTACTTTCTATTCTAATGAATTATGCTTCATTTATGCCTAATTAGAAAGTTTTCTTGGTACATCTTAAACTTTCCAAGGAGGTAAGTGATTAAACTTAAAAGACTTTTGGCTTTAACCAGTAAATTTAAATCCAGCACTTGCCCCAAATCAAATATTCCATGCATAACTTTGTCATAAAAACCTGTATATATATTTTAGTTAAGTCTGTACTGTCCCTAAAACCACAGTTTAACACTCAACTACTATTATTAGGTGAGTACTAAACACCCATCTGACGTACTATGAAGGGGGCATTACTATTGTTGCTAACCTAGTAATCTCAATTCATGAGAAATGAGGAAAAAGTGTCTCCAGCAATAACTATCGGCAAATACACACTTTTTCACCCTATTCCAAGTCTGTCAGAATCTAGCACACATCACTTTAATGACAACACAAATAGGGTTTGTCAAGCTACCACTAGGGGACTAAAATGGTGATTGAGAAGCACTCTTCTGGTTCTTAAAGATACGGGAAATCTAAGCAATAATGAATCAGTAATGTGAGAGACTGAATGTGTGAACAATTGGCCTACAGTGAAGGAACAGTTGTGATACTTTGATGTGTAGAGAAGAAAACCATAGCCACTCCAATGACCTGCTATTTAAAAGATGAAGTTGTGTGGCAAAATAGCAATAAGTTATATGTACCAAAACAAGACACTTGGTAGTTTTTTTAAACACTAAGCATAGTATTTTAACTATGTTGAGTAGTAATAATATTAAAACTTATATTTTCATCAAAAATATAAAAGTGTTTAATATATTTTTTCAAAGTATAATTTATTTCCCATTAGTGTGAAAATTTGTTTATATTCAATAATGGAGTGGGTAAAATCCCATTCTCCTTGAACTACCATGATTTCTAAGTATCAATGAAAGGTTTTTAAATGGAGAGTGGAAAACCACCCTCAGTACACCCAACTGAAATTTGAATCTCGATCTCGTCATCGGCAGTCTAGTCTACTGTAAGAGTAGCGCCTTACATCATGCAGCAAGCAAAGCGGGTTTGTATTTCTTCATGTGTACCATTTATATTTTAGAAGTACTTAGTATTCTAAAGTTAGCCATGTAAAATAAAAAAAATAAAACATTTAAAATTTACTAATAAGTGATTCTATTATAATATTTAGGCTTCTACATGTCATTTGGCAGATTTGAATTATGATAATGGACTTATGACAAAAATTCGAACTATGTTGGTAAAATATCAAATTATCATATTCATTTGGTTTATTAGAATGAGTTGGAATTTTGATGAAAATTATGTTTTAGTGATTGCAGCAATAAGCTAAAACCAATTCCAATCGAGATAAAAAGAGTTACATAGAAATTATCTGATATTTATTATATATGTTAACAAAATGTGAATTTTACTAATTCTAAAAAAAAGAATGTAATGCATTAATGTGTCTAAATATTATTATATTATAAAAACTGAAAGGACAAAAGTAAAATGAGAATTTTCAAAATCAAACAAATATTTTTTTTCTGTAAATAATAAATTACTTTCAAATAAAATAATAATAACCTGGAAATTCTGCCAAGGTTGTCCACAAAAAATCAATATAGTCTCGGGTTGTGAGTGTCTTACACTCTGCTGTGCAACTTTCAAGAGGTTTCAGTCCCATGCTTTGATTTCTTGTACAGGATGACTCTGCAGATTCAAAGAGTTCAGTTGTCATCAACACCACTCCGTAGTAGCAAAATGCACAAACAGTCCTAGGGGGAAAATAGAATTAAAACATTTAAGCCTTTTTAGTTATAGAAGGAAAAATATAGCGATAATATAACTAGGCACTTAACATATCCATGTTACAAGGATCTAGGACAAGGCTAGCAAACATATGGCATACATGGCTAAATTGTAACAAAAATATTTTTCAACCGTTTACGCCTGACCAACCTTGCTATATTATTAAGTATAATTTTAGTTAGGTGTAGGTATAGAATATTATTATTACAGGGTTCCTACACAAAATCATGAAATTTTTTCCAAGACTTCAAGGATTTTCTACAATTCCTCTAAGTGTAAAAAGTAATCTTGGCAAAATACACATCAGTACATAGTTTATTTTATTTAAATATATATATATTAATGCAAGCTCCCAACTCCCCTAAGCCTGCACCTTTCCACACCTTTTGTTATTTGTTAATGTATTCCATGATGCAATGAGTTATTTAAATAATTAAAATATAACACAAACTCACTTGCAAATAGTCATGGGTGAAATGTGGGTTTTCCCCTTTCACAGTGATAAGTTTAAAGGTCAAGGGCTGGATGTTGTGTCTGTTATAGATATGTCGTGTGCAGATATAATCAATCAGGTTTATATGTTAAATATCACAAATAAATAAATCGCTTGCAAATAATTGTTATATTAATTATGTTTTAGTTACCTTTTATTTCTTACTTACAAATATACCATATTGCTTTGACGCTTAAGACCCATCAATTGTAAGACACACCTTAATTTTTAAGTACACCAACAGATAAGAGCTTTGATTCTAAGAAAATAAATAAAAATAAAAATCTAAAATACTCTATTTATAAGAAATATTTTTATTATAGAATTAAATTTACTAACAACATTAAAATATTTTTTATAAGTAGCTATATTATTCTCACTCACTTCAGAATCAGTATCAATCTGATTTTTATGAGCCATCTCTATCTTCATTATCCCATAGTATATCATCTTCTGAGTAATCGAGAGCAATGATTTAAAAAAATGGTGATTATAGGACGCCATAAATTCTAAGACGCACCCCATTTTTAGAGAAGTTCAAAGGGGAAAAAATGTGCGTCTTAGAATCGAAGAAATGTGGTAATAAAGGTTATCTAATTTTTACAATAATAATTTACTATCATGTTAAAAAAAAAGCATACAATTGGGTGAATAGGAGTATGTTTTGGAATGCTTTTAGAGAGTATGGTGTGGATACATGGTTAGTAAATGCAATTAAGGTGGTGTATTATGGAAGTAAAGCATGTGTTAGAGTGGATGTATCTTTGAGTGAATGGTTTGACATTGAACATGGTGTTAGAAAAGGTTGTTTAATGTTTTCATGAATAAGTGTATGAGGGATGCTTGTGAGGATGTGTGGTTGGTGTACAGTTGGACAATGTGAATGTGAGTGTGTTGTTATATGCAGATGACGCCATATTTATGCGTGAGAAGGAAAGTGACTTGCAGAATGCAATAAATCGTTTGAGTGTGGTGACAGACAGAATGGATCTTGATATAAATGTCTCCAAAACTATGGTATTGGTTTTTGTTAAGTACAGATCAGGAAATGATTGTCAACTTAGTATAAATGGAAAACTGTTAAAACAGGTGAATGATCTTGTGTAGCTGGTCAAAATGTTCTGTAAAAGTGGAAGGATAGATGTTTAAGTCCACAAATGAGTGAATGCATCTCTGAGAGTAGTTGTATTTATGTGGACTATTGCAATGAATGAAGTAGTATCAAAAGGGTCAGAGATTGCTGTATATAAAAGCGTGTTCACACCAACATTGTTTTATTTATGTGAAGCGTGGGTTTGTCAGTCAAACTTACAAAAGCAAGGTAAATGTGAATGATGTAAGATATCTAAGGAATGTATGCGGAAAAACTTGGACGTACACACGTACACACGTACGTATGTATGTATGTATGTATGTATGTATGTATGTATGTATGTAAAAGTATACAGGCAACCACTATTTTCTACAAAGAAAGTCGCAAAACTATTCTGTTTAGAAACGATGAGCATTTGGTCATCTTTATTTTGTTTATGGGTTGAGATTGAATAATTTTTTGACATAAAAGAAATAACAGTGAGGATTTCTAGTCAAGTAAATATTATTAGTTAGATTATTTTAATAAGTATTCTTTAGAATACTTCTTTGATCAAACAGAATATTTGTAGATTAGTTAATATATTAGAATTTTTTTATAATAAAGCATATAAAATAATTTTTTGTCACTACACTGTGGCTTGAACTAAACAGTTCATAGAGATAGTCAAGAAACTGGAGTAAGTTAAGTTTGATGAAAATCCTAATAAATTTATCAAATACTTACTAACACTTAAACTTGATTTCATCTAAACTGTTAACTATGCATAACCTCAATAAAGTGATAAAACTCAAATTTAATCATCATAATAATTTCCTATAAACTTATTGGTCGTAATTATTTTTTTTTATTGTGTAGTAGCCTACTAATTATAAATAGCAAAATGTATTGTTTGTAATATTTAGGTTCCCTAAAAACACATTGAACAAATAAGTTTAATCTTTCTTAAATTATTTTTACAATAATAATATGTAATTTATAATGATAATGAATGACTTGAATAGTCAATTTTTCCACTCAAAATTTCTATGAACAATCGCAATAATTATTTTAATATGTATCTAGATATTGAAAACAAGCTATTAAAATTGGTCACCAGCCTTGATCTAGCCTTTTTTAAATAGATTGGGGAGCATGGAACACTCTTACCTTGCCTGCCAAAATCTTATTTGTAATTTTAAATTATTATAATATTCTCAGATGGAGTTTTAACACAATCCCAAAGAAAACCACCAAAGATACAATGATTATAAAATATTCTTGCTTTTGTAATGGCAATAACACTAATACTAACAATATTACAAAAAGTATTAATGTACTCAAAAAGCAGACTAAGGCTACATGTGTACTGGCAACCTTTTTTTTTTGTAACTATTTCGTTGCTAGGATGAAACACATTGATTTGGACAGGAGAGTGCGCACAGGGAAACTTTGTGCTGAGCCAACTTAAAAATTACTGTATGCACTATTCTTGAGAAAACAAAATTGTTGGCGGCTGAAAATAGAGCGCAAATATCTAGAGGTCTGTTCGTGCACACTGGCAATTCACAGTTTGTTGGCTTTACACATTCCTGGCTGGTTTGTCATCACTCGCAGCCACCAACATGAATATTGATAATACAGGGTTTTTAATATGCGAGGTAGAAAAAAGACCAGCATTGTTTAAAAAAAAAGTCTGAAAGAATATAGTGACAGAGATTTAAAGTAAAAATTATGGAGTGAAGTTTGTGAATCAATTACATCATACTGGAATGAACTTCCCACTAAATAGAAAGCAGAAAAAGGTATCTAATTAATATTTTCATAATTATAATTCCTGTTATATATATAAATAAGTTGAAACTAGAGATCATTCTTTTTTTGTGTGTACGTACAGTACAAAATACAATTTTATATATCAGCTTAATCGTGTCAATGGGGGGAGGTAAGGGGATGAATGTTGTTAGTAAATACTTTTAAAACCAACATTAAAATAATTATTTTAAATATCTTTTTGATGATATGTTTAAAATCAAATTCCAAATAAATGCATTAGACCAGTGGTTCTCAACATGGGTGGTACCGCCCTCCAAGGAGCGATTTGGTTTTCAGGGGGGCATAAAATTGTTAGAGGGTATGGGGAGGGGGGACATTTTAAGGGATATTATAGCAATAACTTTCTGTTGATAATCACCGTAAATTTTTTTTAACAAAATGCTCTTAAATTTGTTTTAGTATTTGTGTTTTATAATTTTGACAGCACATTTAATTACTTACTTAAGCTTAGTGTCAGTACTTCAGTAGCCATCCCCCAGTTTATGAAAAAGATACAAAAATCTTTGTATGGATCTGTGCAGTTCACAGTGCCAGCAATGTGGTGTTTGACTGTTGTGCGCATGCACACATAGGAAGGGGGTGAAAAGGAAGGGGGGACTGCCAAGTAGAGAGAGCACTGTTTCTCTCGCAGTGCCGGCTCTGGCGTGATGGTGGAAGGAAGTATTTCTTTACTCAGCGTGTGGTGTGCTTAAAAACGTGTACCATATTCTTGAATGTGATAAAATGTAGAAGAGTGTAGAATTAGATTATTATTCTGCTTCCAACTATTCTCTGATTCTTTTTTTTTTTCAGTTCTTTTATTTAACAGAAAGACTAAATGCGCTTGCAGTACTTTCAATGGAGAAAAGTTTCCTCAATTGTCATCCAGAAATCAAGGATTCATTTTTAAATGAATAGATCAAGCTTGAACTGTAACAATTAAGTTAAAGTAAGCAAAAAATGTTTTTTTTGTTAAGATTTTATCAAGTTCCTGAATAAATTTTCTTTTTATACATGTTTTTTCCTTTTACCTAATTTTAAAACCAAGGCTAAAAATTCTCTGGAGCAGTACCCCCACTAATTTTAGCTACGAGCCGCCACTGATCATACACAGAAAATAATTTAATAATGCAATTTGGCGTAGAGAGATAATCCCAATGATCCTAATAAAAAATAAAAATCTTAAATTTTCAATTCAATAAAACCTTGCAGATTTAATATTTTTTTTTATAAAATTTATACTATAAACTCGTGGTTTTCAATAAGTTAGAGAAAGTAAAATAAACAAAATATAAATTAAATGCTTCTGTGAAGTCCATTGCGTACTAAGGAAAAAATCATGAATACCGCCAACTATTTGGTTTGCAGTGCGCGCACATGCCCTCCCATCCCCCTCAACAACATTTTAATCTTAAAGCTATTTAGTTTCCAGTATGCGAGTAGCCTAAATATTATATTGAAATACAATTTTCAAATAGCTACTGATGTGCTATATAACCTCAATTTTGAGATTATAAATCAATTTTGCTAAAAATGAACTTGTGACAGATTTGCATCCTTTGACTGGTTCTTTGCGAGAAAGGATGGGAGGATGGTGTGGTGTGGTGTTGTGGGGCGGGGTGGGGTGGGGTCGGTTGTTTTAAAAGATAATAAAACAAAATGGGCCCATCTCTGTTTGGTGACGTAAATCTAGACCCACCGTGTCCATGATAACAATGCACATTACAATACATCAAATGCGCCTTTTGTTCAAAAGAGCTAAACCTCGCCTAAATGGCTTGAGCTTCTCGTGCCACTCCAACTACTCTTTTCTCGATTACCTGTGAACATCCACTAGACTACTCCATACCTTCACTAAACATGATTTTGCTCTCCTGCTCCTAATGGGGTGAGAAGAAAACACGTCATCCTTTAGTTTGTGGCACAGTTGTTCACTATTAAACACACTATAGATATGACTAGCCCATGTCGCTCATTTAAAATGAAAGCCCTGAACATGGTCTCCAACCAACATGAATTTAATATCTGTCCATTATATTGCTGTACAGTGGTGTGCCTCCTAGAAAAACTTTAAATACTGAACCTGAATACAAGTGATGTCCATCAGCAAACACTACTTTTAAGATAGATACACAATTTGAGTCCCCTTTAAAATACTGTGGTTATATAATTTTTTTTTTAATCTGCTTCAAGTAAATATGTTGAGTATTGATTTAGAATTTAACCAACCCATATAGATCACAAGCCTTAAAATAACATATTTTTAAAAGTTTTATTCCCCAAATACATATTTGGTTCAGATTAATAAGTGATCAAATATTTTAAATATCTCTCAAGTTTTCTGTGATCACAATAGGAAATATGATAAATTGTTTAGGCACTGTACTGAATTGATTTACTAATAGTACAATTTTCCTGCGATTATAAAGTTAATAGTACATTTCAAATATATTTTACATATACCAACCAAATAAACCACAGCAGAAGTGATGTCCTACACAACTCTGGGCTAAGCAGATCTTTAATACGCCCTCTGCGACTTGGATTGCTAGAGTCGTCATCAACAACCAATCGGCCAAGAAGCATGGGTTTTCCATTGTCTAAAGCAATTTTTTCCAGAGTAGTTAATGCTTTTTCTGTCTGATCTGAAGCAATATGGTATCTTGCACTTTCAGGGAGCCACTATGGTAAAATTGAGAATATACATATATTAAATTTTTAATATAAGATCTCAAGAGGTATTTAGCTACTATTTAGGCTTAAGATTATATTTAATAATAATTAATTAATGTACACATATATCAAAGCTATATCTAAAGATTCTGGCACCCCAAAACCATTAAATATTTTTGCATTTGTTCCTCAGTCTATATGATAAAATGTAGACCAAATGCCTTGTATTACAATGGAAATTTATGAATATAATTTCTTAATGATGGCATATTTTGTAATAAATAAAATGATAGCATATTAGTAAAATGGTAGACCACAAATAAAAGTAGAAACACTAACACATATTTATACACACTTCGATATTTCGATGCTATTATAGCATTTTCCTAAGGAAGTAATAGTAATTACTAATTAGACTAAACAAGATGTTGTATTCAGTGATGCCAACCTGATTGGTAAGGATGAATACTTATTTGGTGGAGTTGAAATTCACAGAATGTTTTCTCTAGTACTCTATGGATGGTAGGTGGTGCTGGTGTAGTCTTTGGGTTGAAATTAGCGAATATTTAGGTTGGGTGGTTTTCTAAACTTTGTGATCCATTGATGTGCCAGTTCCCATCTTATTACCTGAGACATATTACATTGTGTCTTGTGGAATGATTTTAACACTTTGACAGTGTAGCAGTCCGCAAAGTTGAAGTTATGATGGAGGGGTGTGTTGAAACTGGTTTTTCTGGATTCTTAATTTTGGTGTCATGGTGGTGTCCATTCATTCGTTTACAGAGAGTATCAGTGGTGAGGCCAACATATTGCGCAGTAAATTGTTAGCATTCTAGTTGGTAAATTAGGTTACTGGACTCACATGTGTGACTGCCTTTGATGGTATAGATGGAGTTGGTGATCTTGCTAGAGAAAGTGGCTGCTGGATGATGTATTTGGCTTTCTGTAAGTGATCCACAGCTGGAGACAATAGGCCTTCCTGAAGTGGTATGGTATATTTTTTTAATTTTTGGAAACATGTAGAATTTAGGAGTGTTTGGGTTTTTTGGTAGAAGAATCTGGACCAGGGGTGGAGAAAGAATTTGTCACTTGGTCTCTCTAGTGATGAGTTCTTGAAGCTGGTTGGTAGATTTGATAGTGGGATCATACTCAATTTTTGGGTATGTGGATGAGTCTGAAAGCTGTTTGTGCGCTTCTGCGATGTAATCATCTTTGTTCATTACAACTGTCATGTATCCTTTGTCGGCCGGTAGTATAAGGATGTAGTGATTTTATTGGATGGATTGTATGGCTTGGCAGTGTTCAAGAGTTAGGTTATGGATTGTGGGGAGCGTTTTGTAGAAATTTGGATCCGAAATTTGCTGAAATATAAAGTTAATACACATTTCAATCAGGTGATCAACTGGTAATGGAGGAGGGTCCCAGTTGGAAGGGGGTGAAAATTTGCTTAGAAGCTGGTTGGCATCATAACCTCAACTTTGAGGACTGCTACACTGTCAAGGTGTTAAAATCATTCCACAAGACACACTGTAATATGTCTCAGTTAAAAAAATGGGAACTGGCACATCAA
Source organism: Timema monikensis (assembly GCA_902151445.1). NCBI lineage: Eukaryota > Metazoa > Arthropoda > Insecta > Phasmatodea > Timematidae > Timema > Timema monikensis. The sequence continues at coordinate 1,333,688 of CABFVZ010000015.1, read as the reverse complement.
TGGATCACAAAGTCTAGAAAATCACCCAACCTAAATATTAACTAATTTCAACCCAGAGACTACGCCAGCACCACCTACCATCCATAGAGTAATAAAGAAACATTCAATGAATTTTAACTCCGCCCGAGAAGTCTTCATCCTTACCAATCAAGTTGGCATTACTGAAGACGACATCCTGTTTAGTCTAATTACTACTACTTCCTGAGGAAGATGCTATAATAGCATCAAATATCGAAGTGTGTGTAAATATGTGTTAGTGTACTTACTTTTATTTGTGCTCTACCATTCTTCTACTATTCTATCATTTTATTTATTACAAAATGTATTTGCTCAATATACTTTTCTCATACATATTAATGATGGCATAGAAATCTTTAGTGTTTACATATTTTTAGTGAATTATGGATTACATATTTACGTGTATTTATTAAACACCATTTAGTTTTTCACTCTTCGAATGAGATGAAATCCTTCGGTAATTTTTATTTCCTATTATTGCGTTTATCCGTCTTTAATAATTCAGGGTGGGCACTCAGAGCTGTTTGTGAGGGGCATTTCTTGAATACCTCCCTCTGCAGTTTGAGCTACAAAAATGTTTAAGTGACAAGGGTTTTAAAATACACTTTAAGAGATCATATTTCTCTTTTTATATATTTCAGAACCCAACTTCCTTCACAGAGAACACTTAACTTATGTATGTAATACATACAACATGAACCAGTGTCGCATCATAGTGCTGTTTTTTTTGCAGGTTTTGTTAGAAAACAGTGGGAATGAGAATATTGAATTGATTTTATTATAGTTTAAAAAATAGAAGAAAATTTTAAAAAAGCTGTTTTTTATTACTAAAAAACTATTTAACTGATGTCGTGTGAAGGATAGAGTAAACCAAACTTTGATGTAATTTATGGTTTGAGTTTTATAATATTGTATCAAATAATTCGGTTAATCACTCATAAGATGAGCTCTTAAATTGCAAAGTGAAAGTATCAGACTGGTCACGGCACTTCAGATAATTTGAAATTTGTTTTGAAAACAGGATAAATATTATATGGGTGGCGGCAGAACACAGACTAGTGAGTAATCAGTGGCAGTGATTTCACTGATAGTTCAAAGAAGCCAATGAATTTCACACATCCAGCATGGTATGAGGGAATAATGACACTGAGCATGGGACAAATTATTGATAGCTGGTCCTGAGTTCAATTACAGTGTCCAGGTGTTACTCTCACACTAGTCTGGAGAACCGATGATAGGAAAATCAGGATTCAAGTCCTAGTCGGGTTTGCCGAAGGTGATTTTCTCTAATTGGATTTTCACTCTCCCTCCACACAAATGCGGGTAAATTACGTAGAAAAATTCCACCATCCTCAACACTATTCTGTTTCATCTGAATATAGTCAATACAGGTAGAAAAACTATTGCTACCAAATATTACAAAAGATTGTATGGTCCAAAATATGCAATTGATTAAATCTCAGTGAAAAAAAATTAGACATAAATTATCAATTCAATATCAAGTTAAGATAAAAATTAAGCAGATTAAAACTGTTTTTTATGGAATCTGTTTAACTCTAAAACAAAATAATGGGGAAAATTAAGATAAGATGGATTAGACAAATAGCAATATACAAAACTTTTAAGACTATATTTTAGCACACATTTAAAACTAATAATGTGCTGTGTAATAAATTGAAAATAAAAAAAAATACTTCCTACTTGCATATTATTATCTTAAAAATACTTGCGAGGGTGTAATACTCACTGGTGTGATACAAGCAAAAATAAACAGAGGAATGGTTGAAAAAGCAAGTAACCATTTCCATCCAAGAGTTGGCATCACAACCAAAGCTAACAAAACCTCAAAACAGGCTCCCAACGCCCAGAAACACTGAAACAAAATAATTATAATGAATCTTATGAATAAAGTTTTTATAGGTACACTAAAACATTATATCAAAGATGTGGTCAAGTAATATATGAAAATTATGTAAAGGGGAAAAATTTTTACTAGATAAAGGTATGAGAGAACATGTTAATTATTAAGGATAATAATTTCCTGCCCTCACATCAATAGTATGTTGTCTGTAAGTTGTACACTATAGGGACAATATAAATTTTGTGTTGTGATGATTATCTGCTGGATAACCGTTGCAGGTTATTAGAGCTGATTATATTTGAAATCCTCTAATTTGCCAGTATATACATGAGATGGAAACACATTTAGTAATCGGTGTGCAATTTTATCCAGAGCTTTTTATTATCATTGACTATTTGGAGCAAAACTATAATAAATTGGCGATGGGATTTTGTTACTATTAGTTTTGAGACATTTTAAAGATAGTTATAAATTGTGCCAAACAAAGCTAATGCTTTTCAATTGAGTGATTAGTCTTCACAAAAGCTAAGTCTAGTATAAAAGTATATAATTGGTCTGAAAAATAAACAAATCACCTTATAAAAAAAAAGGCAACGTGACAGAAGATATAAAAACAATCGATGTAGAAAGGGTGTGTTTATTATCTATAGTCAAATTTAATGCAATGAGCCTAGAATTCATGTTTTAAACTAAAAATGTACAAGTTTTATCTAAAATCAGAACAGAGAGTAAGTTTCCAAATAATAAGTGCATACTGTAGGTGAACCTAGCACTTAATGCAGAAATGCTGTTTGTGGATAAAGAACTCATGGACTTTAAAAGGAAGAACGTTTATTTCAATTATGTTTAAAGCATTTTACTTCTGCAAATTTGAACCCTATTTTTTTAAACTAATAATCAAAATGTACATATCAAAGATCTTATTAGTCAACACAAGCTGTTTTGTGAATATAATATTTGCTCAGTGGGCAGTTTGGTTGCTTTAGATACGAGTTCCAAACATAAACCAACAGTTTAGGCATGTATGATTAAAGAGAAAATTAAGCAGGTGGGTTGTGTAGCATTTATCGTATAAAAGCTACGGAATTTAAAAGCCAAAATAAAAATGACAATATAATTTCAACTACGCCTACATTAGATGGAGTCAATTCACCTAGGCCCCATTTTGCTTGTTGTGCCACCCCCAGTCGATTCCCCCCCATGAGCACCTCATACCACGATAAAAGTTACGCACGTACTAACTGTGTGAAAAGTGCAAAAACTGAACTCTGACTCCACCCGAGGCATGCTGGGAACTCTGTGATGTTGCAGTTCGAGAAGGCGACGTATTGATAAAATGTTGGTTTAGATTGTTGACCAAGCTTGTCGATGTTTCTAACCGTTGTATTACTACCCCGTCCTGCTCTGCTTTGTTTCTTGTTCTCCTTTGTTTGTGCTAACCTCTCTCTCCCCCCTCTCAGAGTTAGAGCTTTCATATATATACCTGTGCTGTGCGTATGGTAATCACTCTTGCCAGGATACCGTCCTTGGAGACAACTAAGTGTCAAGGATGTTCATAAGGTATAAATTACGTTTTCGGGTTTTATATTCTCAAAATTCCTTTTGGGCCATAAATATTATTGTATTTAAATTATATAATCATGGTTGAAGATAATGTACATAACCTTGATTTTTTTTATAGATTGGATTAATTATGGTACATTATGTTAGCAAGTTTATTACGTTTGCAAAATAAAAGCTAAGTCCCTTTTTTAGACTCACGTGTTAGCTGCATTTTCTCGGACTAATATCAGGGAAATGGTTGTGATATTTCCTTTTGGAGTTTTAGTTTTTGAGTAGGACTATTATTGCACATAATGTATACCCCGTATGGCGTGAGACGTCATTCAGTTTTTTGAATGTATTAACTATATATATCAATATTATAGTCCGTCTGGCAAATGTTGCTACGACTAAATGTTTGCAAGTTTTTGTATGGACTTTTATACTTCATACCCCATAAGGCATAAGATGTCGAGGTTTTGTAAATGCTAGATTTAGGTAAAAAGAAAACTTAGAGCACATCTGGCAGTAAATTAGGTTATTACTCTTTAATTTTTTGGCTATTCCCCTTTTGTAATATGTTGTTTTGCGCTTAACGTGTATTTATGTTGACAAGAAAAGACCATTACTGTATTTATTATAAACAAGCTTTAATACTATTGAGGATGGTTGCTTAGGCCTGTTGTTATTAGATTTTCTACTGCTATACATATGTATTGATATTAGTATTCAAATCAGGGTGATTATGCAGACCCATCGTTATTACTTTTCTAATAATTTTATATATTATTATTATTTAATTTTGGGTGATTAGTGAGACCCATTGTTGTTATATTTCAATTATATTTTATACATATATATTTATATTCTTCCTTCAAATTGGGGGGATTGTTAAAAATAACATTGGTATTGTGATTCTAATATGTTATGTTATTTTTATAAATTTTTCTTATTGCTTAATATTAACCTTTTCTTGATTATAATATGAATAAAAATAAATTATTTAATATCTTATGTTAATGCTTCTCTTCTCTTATAGTAGCCCGGTATAGGATCTAATTGAATGAAATGTGTCCCGTCCTCTACTTTGATATCGGCTAATTTTTTGAGTCTACTAAATAATATTTGTAGAGTGGATCCAAGGAAGCAGAATGACCTATATGCCGGTGTACGGCCTATTCGTCATATGACGGTCCTATCGGCTCCTCTGCAATCATTGTTTATTGGTTTTTTTTGTATTTTATATTTTTAAATTAAAATCTTGTGTACCCGTCTTTATTCCCAGAGAATAAGGGTGGTGTTACAGTTGTACTGAATGGAAATTAAAATTAACATGCTTTGTAAACAAATACTACAATAGTTTTAAGACTTGAGAATCCACCACCTAGAAAGAAATAGTCTAAATTAAATTAAATTAAACATTGAAAAGAGGATAAAGGACCAAAGCCTATAGAATTACCAAAAAAGTTGTAGGCCTCAAAGTTCACAATTAAAAACACAACAAAACACATAATTATGAAATTTTTGGGGTGCAGTCCTCTTCTTCAGTAGAAGACTATGGTAGCATGGCTATAGATACTGTTGTTGCTTTTTTTTTTTCTCTTTGACTCTTTGTGTGTATGCCTTGCCCTTTGATCCTCTTTTCAATGTTTAGTCTAAAATAGCCATTCGATAAAAAATTTCCTTTGTTAGTATCAATTAAAATAGCTTTCACTTGGTAATTCTTAAAAGTAGTCAATTTGGCATTAGCACTAATTCTCTACCATATGACACCTTCACCCAACCTCTAATATAATTATTTTTACAAATATTTTGAAAAAAGCACACTAAATACACTCAATACTTAACTAGTTTGTTCATATCAACCACGTATGGGCAGTCGCAAACAAAGAATATTATAGTGTTGACTAATATGATTTTTTAAATATTACTGGCTCTCTATTGTGTTAGAGAAAGATCACCGTGGGTCAAGTGAACCGAAACAAACAAGATAACACAATAAAATAAACATTAGTCGCCACAGTAAAGTAACAAGTAATGAGGTCACGAATGTGCGTCCCCAAACTATAACGGGGGTGACTCGACTGTATATTGTCTGGTAAAGATACACGCTGCGCATGCGCTACCACTAATATGGCTACACTAAACAACTGCAACTCGTCATAAAAGAATACCAACATTCCAACACTTCCCCTCGAGTTGGTTGTCAAAAGAAAGTCACTATTGCGAATCACCCAGTCTGGCTGATTCCATGCATTGCAAGTGTTTAACCTTAGGCAGTTCCTTAGTTAAGAAGTCTGCAATTTGATCGTTCATTGAGATGTGAAGCATACGAAGTTCCTTGCGTTTTAGTATATCCCTCACAAAGTGATGACGGATGTCGATGTGTTTACTCCTTGCATGGAACATAGGATTCTCCGCCAATTTCAATGAGCTTCTGTTGTCACAGAAGATAACCATCTCCCCCAAGTCGCCAAAACCCATCTCGACGAGGAGTCGCTGCAAATAGACGGCTTCCTTAACGCTCTCTGCCAGAGCCATATATTCTGCCTGTCATTGACAGGGCGACAGTTCGCTGTTTCTTTGATTACCAGGATACTGGCCCACCATGTAGAATAAATATACACCCGGTGAAAGACCTCCTGCCTTCGGGACAACTTCCCCAGTCTGCATCTACAAATCCTCTGACTGGTCCTGGATCTGAGACAAAGGTTAACCCCACATTGATGGAACCATTTAGGTAGCGTAATACATGCTTGGCGGCCTTCCAGTGATCGGTACCATAGCAGTTGTTAAACTGCCCCAGATGGCTTACAGCTAATGATATGTCGGGCCTTGTAGTCGATGCCAAGTATGTAAGAGCCTCAACCAGCTCGCGGTACGGAAGTCTTAGATCGTCTTCCGACTGCTCTTCATTTCTCCTCAGCTTCAAGCTTGTATCCACGGGGGTGGCAACAGGTTTGCACTCGGACATGCCGAACCGCGAAAGCAGATCGCGTACGTAGCCATGCTTGTGCATTGTCACCTGTCCGTCCGTCTGGTTACACTTTATGCCCAGGCAAGATTTTTCATAGCCTAAATCCTTGACTTCGAAGTGTTTGGCCATTCTTCTTCCAAGTTCAGCAATCCTCTTCCTGTCACGGGAGGCGATTAGGATGTCATCAACGTATGTCGCAATTAGTATAACATCTTCCCCTGAACCAATGGGGAACAAACATGGGTCTGAGACTGAAGGCATCGCACCCAGACTGCTCAAGGTTTCGTCCAGCTTAAGGCACCAGCTCCTTCCAGCTTGTTGTAAACCATAAAGCGACTTCTTCAGGAGGCAAACCTTGTCCCAACTACTCAATTCTTCGAGCATGACCTTTGCCTTCATCCAGAGCTGAATTTGGCCCTTCGAATCAACAATATCCTGAAGAATTACTCCTAAGTTCTTCGGTGGTTCCATATAAACCTCTTCTTGTAGGTGTCCATTCAAATATGCAGTTTCCACATCAAAATCAAATTGCCTAATCTTCATTCCGTATTGGGCTGCAATGGATGCCATGAGGCGAATGGAACTTATTCGAGCCACTGGAGCGAATGTCTCTGTGTAATGAACGCCGGGTTGCTGACTAAAACCTTGGGCAACCAAGTGTGCTTTTTTTCTTTCAAGTTTTCCATCCGATAGGAACTTGTTCCTTGGAACAATTTGGCTTCCAACAACTTTGTGACCTCTAGGACGATCAACGAGTATCCAAGTCCCGTTCCTCATGATGGATTTCATCTCGGTCCCAATGGCTTGGCGCCATTCGTCCGCATCGGGACCGAACATAGCTTCCTTCATAGGTATTTCCGAGAGAAACACCTGCTCAGCTTCCTCGGCGTTTTCGGCCAGGTTTGAAATGACTTGGTAATGCTTCTTCGGTCTTCCCCTCGAACCTGACCTGACCTTCCTTGGCCGGCCACGGCCCCTTGTTTTGTGATAAATTTCCTGACGCACATCTATGTTAGGTGCAGTGTCATCGGGGGTGGAAGATATGTCCCCATCTTCCCCTGATCCATCAGGTGATGGTACATACGCTTCAACGGTGTTGTCGAAGCCAAAGAATACCTTGTCTTCGCCGTCCTCATAGCGTGTGATTGGCTTATCATCTTCAGCGTGGCACGTTGGAGGCATATCAATGTCCACAAATAGCCGAGCTTGTGTAGAGTCTTCGCCCTTCATGTCTATATCCTGGTCCATTTGGGGGCTGGCTATCAAACGAGATTTGACATCCTCCATAAATTTGACGTCACGGCTTATCACCACTCGACACTTCTTGGGTGACCACACATGGTACGCCTTGGACTCATCCGCATAGCCAAGAAAGATCCCTTCCTGTCCACGAGAGTCAAACTTTCCTCTGCTGGGTTCTCTGTCCAGATAGAGCACTCCAAATACCCTGAAGGAAGACACGTCCGGCACTCCACCGGTCCAGTTCTCGTATGGCGTTCGACCATCCAAGCTCTTTGTTGGTAGGCGATTTCGGAGGTAATTTGCCGTATTAACCACCTCAGCCCAAAAGGAATTGGGCAATTTTGCTTCCATCAGTAGGCACCTAGAGACGTCAAGAAGAGAGCGATTCTTTCTTTCCGTCGTGCCGTTTTGCTCTGGGTTGTACGGGACAGTCAGCCTCCTAGTGATCCCTCGCCTTTTCAAGTACTCATCAAACTCTTTGTTAATGTATTCTCCACCATTGTTGGACTGCAAGCACTTTTCAGTTTTGCTCTTCTGATTTTCAACAAGGGTTATGTACTCAACGGTAGCTTTGAGTACTTCAGCCTTTGACCTTAAGAATCGAATCTCGCACCATCTGGTGCTGTTGTCGATAAATTCGACAAAATACCTCGCTCCTCCCATGGACGTTGTCCTCATGGGTCCGCATACATCTGAATGTATCACGTCCAAGATGTCTGTGTGACGGTTTGATTTGCTGGGAAACGGGGCCCTTGTCATTTTTCCCCATACACAAATGTCACAGTTCAACTTACTTGCTGAATCCGCTAGCACAACTCCCTTCACGACACCTTTACGAACGGCGTCCACAATGTCCTTTGCATTAGTGTGACCTAGGCGTCTGTGTAACAAATCAAACGGAACTTTAATTTCCTTCAAAACCGAAGTGACAGAGCACGCGTCCTTTTTGAATTCACGCATATAGTACAGATCTTCAACTCTGACAGCATTTAGTACAGTATTACCGTTTGAGTCTTGTATAACGGTACCTTTTTTTTTAAAACAAACATTAAGTCCACGGTCCGTTATCTTGCTGACAGACAACAGGTTCGTTCTCAAGTCGGGTACATACATTGCATTTTCTAGCGTTACGTTCCTCTTGTCGCCATATACGTTTGCTACAAAGTGTGCTTTGCCTATGCCTGCCATGTTTGCTGTCGCGCTGTTGCAAGGTTTAGCGTACCGTGCCCGGTGTCGTACATTTCGCGGAAAAGTTCTGTATCGTTGCACAAGTGCGTTGTCGCACCGCTGTCGAGACACCATTTCCGGTTTTGATTGTTCGACTTGTATGCCGAAACATTTAAGCATATGTTATCCGCACATTTCACACTTTCCTTCTTGTCCTTGGTTCGACACTCGTTCGCCTTATGCCCAGGCTTTCAGCACTTAAAACATCGTATTACGTGCGCGCCTCTCTGTTTCTCGCAGTCACTTTTGTTCACTTCGGGTTTGTCCTTCATATTCAATATTCAACTATATTATCTACTTTAAATGAATGCATTTCATAGATCAAGTAATCCAAAAACCGAGTTCCTGTAATATATACAAATTAGTAAATTGCGAAATAATCTAACTTGAATCTGTAATAGAGAAAGATATATACAAAATCATGCATTTAAGATGAACAAATATAAATACATGTTTAAATAGCAGCAGGGATTTTCGAAACACTCACATCAAGTAGAACTACACATTTGGCACGTTGCTTTGTTGGCAGGAATTCCGCATATAGGGTAACTCTGAAATACATTGTCACAACAAATAACAGCAAACCTAACCCTATAGAATAAGTTATCCATAACAAACTAGAGTTAAATAGTATATCATTATGATAAAGAGCACAAACCTTTGAGTTTCCAAGACCAATAAACTAAGCATAGTAATTAACAAAGGGACAACTAAATTCAAACCACAAAATTTAAAAATATAATTTAAGAGAGGAATTTTATTTCTACAAAATATTTTTGAATAAATTAATGATATATTAGAATTTATATTAAAAACTAAAATCTTGAAAAGTACTTCACTTCATAGCTTTAAAATTATCGGGTAGTTAGAAATGTGTTTATAAATAATATAATCAAAAGCCTTTCCTACAATTTTCTTGTCGGTGACCTGGTGGTCTAGGGGTAAGGTGTCAGACTTCTGTGCTGGCGGCCGGGGTTCAATACTCGGTCACGGCACAGATTTATCTGATTTCCAAACCCTTCCTTCACCTCTGACAAGACATCTTGTGAATGTGAGGAATGCCAGGCCTCCACCGTGGTTCGGATTCCATGTTAAACTGTAGGTCCTTCATTTCATCTCACAATCACCCTACCATTACACATTAGCGTAAGTGCGTACAACCCGAACAGGTAGTAAGACGCGGTGCTAATAATAATAATAATAATAATAATAATAATAATAATACAATTTTCTTTTAATATATGTAATAAAAATAATATATGTATAACTTACAGATAGTTGAACTCTATTTTATTAAAATGCGTGCACATCAAAATTCTATAGAATATCATGACGCAAATGGGTGAAGCGTGTGTGTATTTTGGAAAAAAAAAATCGAATAAAAATCTTTAGTGCTCAAATTGTAGTATATTATAAAGCATAAAGTTACACTATTTTTAATTATAAAAACATTGTAAAAGTATTGAATTTCTAAAAAAGTATTGCAACATGGGTGTGAAGACAAAAATTTTGAAAAATAGAGATACTCTCAACTTTAAGTAACCCAAAGTGCAACTGGCCATAACTTCTACTTTGGTCCCACAGGTCAGAGTCAAGCACAATAGTAATGCACTATACCTGCTATTCAATGAATTCTTATTCACATTATCTATTTTAATAACTTTTTAAATATAAATACAATGGCTTTTTGTAATTTTTCTGGAATGTTTTAGCTTAAAATGAATAAGATTTTTATGTAAATTTAAAGATATAAAATCTGAGAGCAAATGACAATGAAAAAAGGAGGTTTATAGCTCTGGTTATTTGTGTAAATTTGAGAAAAGGCCACTTGAAAGTAAAATCATTCTCAGTAAACATAGAGTTAAAAAAAACACTTTTATCGTATTCAAATTCTTTCAAATGGTAAGTGTAAAAATATTTCATACATTTTTATAGCACAGGATTATGGAAAATGGTTACCAAGCATTTAACATTATTGCTAAAATTGAACATCTAGATAGTAAGGGGAATTACTAATGGTGGCAAAGCAAAATATTGACCTCATTCGTAACATGTTTAACGCTTTGATAACTAGACAAACTTAATCGTAGCTTCTTTTATAAGGTGATCTGCATGAATTCAAATGTAATGTTCCATTTATATTATTTATTTTAGTTTCCAACATTAATACATATTGTCAAGTATATATGGTTCTGACTTGGCTTTCTTGATAACATTTGCTTAATTCAATAACCCTATTAATTTTGAATTCAAAGAAGTCTTTGAGCCCAGCTGCAAAGTAGCATTTATTGAATGATCAAGAAGTAGATTTAGTACAGGATCATAGTATTTCTTATTTTGGAACAAAGTAGTCTGAAGGTTTAACCATTTCTAAAGTTTACAATTTAGGAAATCACACATCTACACATAAATAGTGCTTAGGATTGCCTTATACATGAACAAGTATTAAATGTTTATGATAAGATATATATCTTATTATACCAAATATAGATTAATTATTATAAATACTTACGATTGAGGCACACAACCAATTGCAAATCCAACTAATCCACGAAGTAAAAGTACCCATAAAAAGTTTGGAGCCATGGAACTTAGTACAGCATAGTAGAAAAGTAGCACGGCACAGAGTGTAAGTGCCTGAAACAAATGGAAAAAAATCAGTATTTAGCTTGCATATCAAAACAACTATAAAAATGAGCACAGTCAAATATAAGTTGACAGGTAGGATTGGAGCAGCTATATGATAATATATACTATACTTTAGTCTTTTCCACTAGCCTATTTATGTTTTATTTGTTTGTTTATTTTTAAAGTTTAACATCTTGATTTTCATTGGGGCTATCCACAAATTAAACAAAGTAATCAAAGGACACGAAATGAGGATGAAATTTAAATTTACCAGTATCCACCTGGCCAGAATTTAACCCTGACATACCAGATCTAGTGTCAGAAGTGCATACCATAATGTAAGCTCTGCAGGTTAATTGACATTAACAGGATATTTATTTCGTTGAAAGCTTTAAAATATTCATAGAATCACTAAATTAATCCAGATTGCTGAATAAGAACTTTTAGCTCAGAAATTTTAGTTAAAAATTCATCAAAACCTTAAAGAAAATACCATAAAGCTGAATTTTCGGGAAAAATTAGTATTGATATCCTATGGCACACCTAGTATTATGATCAGGGGCGAGGGGGGGGGTGTTATTTAAACTGTACTGTAGGGAGGAATTACATATAAAAATACAAAACTTAAAGAAAACTATGTTTGAATAAGCTATAAACTCAACTTCATGAATAGACGAGAATGTGTGGAGAAACCCGCCTTTTGCTAACTAAAGAACAAACTAAAAGTAACACCACCAATAAATTCATGATTTAAACTCGACCTATTCAAAAATAAATTGTTTCAAAGAACACTTTACAAAATAATAACATAGACACATATGTGCCAATGATCATATATCTTAAACAGCACACCACTAAATGGATGTTAATTGGACACTAGAGTGGGTTTGTTTGCATCGTCATAGATTAAAAGGTGGAGCGGTAGTGTGCTCAGGACCACACTATCGGCCCACTAAGCATTCACTAACATTCTTGCATACCACCCTATGGGTCATCATTTGAACACGAATCTTAAAGTGAACTACCAAATAAAGCTAACTGAATTATTAGTTTATACTTAAACTCACCTGTTTTCTACCATAACGATCACTCAAATTTCCCCAAAATGTGGAGCTTAGCATCATTCCAAGAAAAACAATCTAAAAAGAAAAATATAATGTATTTTGTTTTTGGAGAGACTAAATATAAACAGAATGTTTTAGAACATAAAGAAAAATTACATACTTGAGATTAAAATGTGATAGTACATTTATTGAAAATAAAATTATGTAGAGTTTTAATATATTTTTATTGTTCAGCTTCATTATTTTAATTGCCTATATTCATAAAGCATAACCTGCATCATTAAAAGGTCCTAAAACAATTTCAGGACTAATGAAAGGTAACTAACCATCAGTATTTTGTTACTTAACTTAATTACAAGAAAATTAGAGTTTTTGTAGCAGGTACAAGAAGTTTTTCCTTGTATAAGTAACACGTAAGATCACTTTTCACAATTCTAAAGTTACTTCTCTTAACTATATTTTGTGATATGAAAAAGGATCCCTATAACTAGTACCAAATAAATGTGGATGTATTTATAATTTTTGTACAAAATATACTGAGTAGTTGTTTTATCATACTTGAATTTATTGGAGGAGGAAATGTTCATAATATTCAAATTCTCTCTCTAGTTTAATGTGTGAAATGCCATAGGATTGATTTTCAGAGCATTCATTAAAATAAGCTTTCACAAGTCACTGGAGTTATGTTTTCACCTAATCAATTGAAGCTATGAAGTAAAATTTTTTCACCCTTTATTCATAAAACACTACTTCTATGCCCTACTTATAGATATAAAGTGGAAAGAACATGTCTATTCTCTAGACCAGTGGTTCCCAACCTTTTTCAGACTACGTACCCCCAGCTGGCTTGGTTCCTTTCCGCGTACCCCCTACCCCAAATCCTCCAGCCATCCCCCTCCACCCCCCACCCTCAATTTTTTCACCTATTACAGATTCCGAAAATTTCTCCAAAAAGGTATATGTTGAATTAAAATAAATGGTCTATTTTTTCCATCATATAGTTTTTTATTTTTGAAGTAAGCAAACAAATTAACACAAAGATTGGAAAAATGAAAAATTAATGTGATATTTGGGACTGTATTGAGTTACATAGTTTTGAAAAATTAGGCTCAAAAGAGGATAAATACAATCTCAAATCCGGAGCTGCGTCTAATTTGCTTCTATATTTATTTTTTATATAAGTATACGAAGAAAACGCCCGTTCAACAAGCTCCGTGCTAGCAAACGGCAACAAAAACATTATTGCTTTTCTAGAAAGTTCACTGTATTCGTCACCACGACGAGTCCAAAAGCTGACTAGATTCACCATTCCACCATTGAAGAGGTTCTTCAGAGTGGTATCTGATGCGAGCTCTAGCAAATTCTCCTTTTCAGGAATCGACAATGAAGCAAGTTCAAAATACTCTTCTTTGAAAGGATTAGATATCCACCGATCTCCCATTTCCGGCTTTGAAAAATATTTTTCAAACGAGGATTTTAATCCTTCCAGGTGCTCAATTATCTTATCACCGACTGTTAAATTTAGCTCGGCTTGTGACAAGAAATCGTGAAGTGTTTCGAACACTTCAGGCTGTCCTTTTTTAATGCACTTTGCCCAAAAATCAATTTTTTTTTTCATGGATTCAATTTTGTCGACAACTTGAAAAATGTTACAATTTTTTTGAAGTGAAAGATTGAGTTTATTAATCTGGTGGAAAATGTCACTCAGGTATGCAAGGCTTTGTAACCATTCAAAATCATGAATCCTGGATCCAAGATTTTTAAAAGGATGCTCTTCCAAAAATAGGGCTACCTCGTGTCGAAGTTCAAACAGCCGCGTCAGGACTTTACCCCGGGACAACCACCTAACTTCGGTGTGCAAAAGTAAAGTGTTGTGAATGATGTCCATGTCTTCACACAGTAATTTAAACAACCTGGAGTTAGTAGGATTTGCCTTGATAAAGTTGACAACCTTGACCGCTTCATCAAGAACGTTTTTCAAATCTGGAGGCAAAGGTTTCGACGCGAGGCTCTGTCTGTGAATACAGCAGTGCGTCCATTTCATTTTTGGGGCGACTTCTGCCACGCGCGCACGAAGACCTGAGTAGCAACCTTCCATGGATTTTCCTCCATCTGTGGTGAGCCCAACGCATTTTGACCATTGAATTCCTTTTTCAACAAAATAGTGATCAATTGCTTCAAATACGTCTTTACCAGTCGTACGGCCCTTCATTGGGTGACAAATAAGGAGATTCTCTTCAAATTCTAAGTCTTTCAAGTACTTAACAATTACAAGTAGCACAGAATATTGCGCAACGTCGGTACTTTCGTCGACTTGAATAGAAAAAAAATCACAATCTTTGACGTGACTTATGACTGTGCTCTCAACATCGTCTGACATGTCCCGTATTCTTCGAGACACCGTGTTATTTGAGAGAGGTATTAAGCTCATTTTATGAGCACTTTCCTCTCCAAGCATGCATCTGACAGCATCTTTGAGGCACGGTGAAATTAAATTTTCACCAATGGTGTGGTTTTTACCTCGTCTCGCAATACGATAGCTAATGTAGTAGGAGGCCTCGGTAGCTTTGAATGAATCACTTTTGGTGGATTCAAAATGTTTTTTAACGTTTACAGAACTCTGAAGTTTCAACCGTAGAAAAAACGTGGCATCTTTATCTTTATGCTCGGGATGTTTGGTATGTAAATGGCGTGTGAGCAAAGAAGGCTTCATTGAACCGTTGCTTAATACTTCCCCACAAACAACACAGAGGGGCTTAGGGCAGTCCTCTTCTCCTATATATGAAAACCCGTAATTAATGTAGCTGTCCAAATACCTTCTTTTCTTGGTTATTATTCCCTCTGAAGAAGAAGAATAAGAAGAAACTGCAGTTTGTTTACTCACATGCTCTGGCAATGGTTCTTGTACCTGTTGTGGTGTCGTATTGTTGGTCCAATCAGTGTCGAATGATGTGCACGGCACTTCATTTGTTGTTTCAGTCAACTTCCGCTTCCGCACAGATCCAGTTTTTAGCCACTGATCCATAGCGTAAATCACGTGATTAGTAGGTAGTTGGTAGAAAAATTGACGTATTATTATAGCAATAACAAGCATACGACTCAATACAAACTACCACAACAAAAGTTAAACACAACACTAATTTATTCTTTGTTTTTATGCACAGCCCGGCACGCGTCAATTATCAAGTCTAAAAGACCGAGGAAGGGTGAGCCGCGAGGAAGGAAAGCGCCAATCCTGAGCGGAGGGATGTAGGCGAGGGGTTGGGCGCGGGCAGGAGGGAAGGCCGATCCTTCCAGCGGACACAACCCCTTAACCTTTCTCAGCGGCGTGGGCGGGAGGAGGCAAGGCCGCTCCTTCTAGCGGACTCAACCCCTCTTTCATAGAAGATTTTAATGATATGGAGGCCAATATTACAACTGACAATATTAGTAAAAACCTCTACCTACTTTTTAAAATTCTTTTTCATATGTTTTTAATTCTTATTTTTAGCTGGAGGTCGCCATTACCGTTTTCTTTTCGCGTACCCCCAACGGCCTCTCGCGTACCCCCGGTTGGGAACCACTGCTCTAGACAGCTCAATAAAGACATATTAACATAATGGTCCACATTTTCAATTGATAACAGGGCCTGGATTTTGATTACATATATTTTAGTTCATTTAGTCATTTTTTGATCATTTAGGATTTTTTGAATCATATTTTTACGCTTTGAAGAAATAGGCATTTGTGTTAAATAATATTGATGTTTTTTAAATTCATGAATACTTGTTATTCGTTAGCTGCGGCACCATCTTGTTATTCGTTTGCTGATGCTTGATTATTGGTTGGCTGAGCTACAGGAGTATTTGGTCCCTCATGATTGGAGAAGAGTAGGGGAAGAAAGAGAAGGGGGAAGGAAGAGTAGGGGGTGAGGTATTGTCAGGCGGAGAAGAGGAGCTAGGTGTGTAAGTTAGGCTGTTGGCTTGGACAAGGGTTGTTTTTCATTGCAGAAGTCGGGGCGCGAGGGCTTAGTTAGAGAAAGAGACAGGGGAGGGGGTGGAGAGGTGTTGAATCCCAGGGAGAGTAGTTTTTCCTGCAACTTTAGGTCGTTGAGAAATCAGCTGTGCGCTGTGTGTGAATCTGCTTTGAGGAGTTCAGTGTAATCTACTGCCTGGTAGGGTTGGGAGGATGAGAGGCATGGTGGTTTATATGAAAGGGAAGGAGGGGCCGGAGGACTCGAAGAGGGGTGGCTAGGGTGACGTGAATAGCTGTATGTCTCCTGACTCAGCGGACTCCACAGGTCTCTGAAGGCTGCTCGTAGTTGCTTGGTGTCTTTCCTCCCTTTGCTTCCATGAGACTTCCATATAGAGGGATTCATTTGCAGGGTTTTGGAGGAATATTGTGATCTGTAATGTGGGAGTGGTGCTGGAGAGGGACTGGAGGGATAATGGAGAACAGCCCGGAGGTTCTTGAGCGTTGGGAAGGGACTGGAGGTAGAATGGAGAGCAGACCGGAGGTTCTTGGGTGCTGGGAAGAGACTGGAGGTAGAATGGAAAGCAGCCCAGAGGTTCTTGGGCGCTGGAAAAGGAAGGCAGGAATAAAGAGAGAGAGAGAGAGAGAGAGAGAGTGTGTGTGTGTGTGTGTGTTAAATATAAATTAAGCAACAACTGGGCAGTTTGTTAAGTTAATATCAGATTTGAGTGATCACAAATGGAATACTTTATTTTTCACGTATACAATTGTGAGACCCAAAGGTCTACAAGCATTGATGCCTACCTAGACTAGGTTATTCTTAGTCTACTGTTCTTAATTCTAAGTTTTCTTATTTCTAATACATATACACTACTTCCTTACATGCTATTTTACTCATTTACAGTGCAATATCATTTTTATATACATTGTTGCCTTTTCCATAAGTAGTTTTTTGACTGTTTGTATTCTCTTTGTATTTGCACGGGCTGCTGTCCTCTATGGAGGGGTGTGTGGACTACCCCAGTAGCGCTCTACCTACCCTTGCTGCAACAACCGACCTCGACGGCTAGGTCGGTCCTAGGTTCTGGGGCGTTAACTTTAATGTCATGTAACATACTCAAACATTATATTTGTCACTACACAACTGTTAAACTGGAAAGATGTCCGTTTCAAATTAACTTTAAACGCCCTTTATTTTAGTATTAGGAAAATTCACAATCCTGGTGAAGCACTGCTACTAAGCTGGAAAGATTTCTGTGGGATAGGGTAGCTATTGATTCTGAAGCAGATATTTGTAAATCAATGTTCACATTTATCAAAATGTACGCATGTATTGTACATGCTAAAAGTGTTCATTGCATACAAATCTACTTAGGTCACAATATTTAAAGGGCTTGTTTGACTACTCACTTGCATTCTTTCTTAGCTTGTGTTTACATTTTTGGGTAATTTTTAGTGTATTTGAAGTCAATTTTTAGCATTTTAAGTGTCATTATTTTCGTTATTTTTTAATAATATTTGGGTCATATAAGTCTGGGTCCTGGTAATAGCACCAGATATTAGCAAACCTTGTCACTGCCATGTATCACATTTGAAATTTTTCAGATACCTTTTGGAGATATTAAACCTTGAAATAATTCATTTTTGTAAAGTTTGCAACTTTAATGCAGAATAAAATAGGAAGGTCTAAAAACTATGATTATTTAGGCATACATCTTATAGATTAAAAAAATCCAGTTTATGGTTTTTAGCCCTTTCTGATTTACCAACATCTGAAAATGGTTATTTGTTGAATTTGACCCCAATGAAGTATTAATTGGACAAAACCCATTTGAAAATGTAATCACCTTTTGTGTAAGCTTAGAATGTCCTCTTTTGAGTGGTGAAATTTAGAATAAGCCAACTTTAATAAAGTTAAAAGAGCATTTTTTCAATGCCACTTTTGATGTCAATGAATATCAACACCCAGGTTGCAAATCATTGTAATTATGACACAGCCATTGATATTTCTGATTTAAAATTACACTCTGTATTGTATACTTGGCAGCATTACAGCCCTCACAAGTCACAGATGGCTGTGGTGTCTGATAGTTCAAGATACTATTGGTTATTTATATGTAGCTGACTATTTCCACATTCCTATCACAGACTCAGTCTTAAACTATGAGTGAAGACTGACCCTGCAGGCTTTATGCAACAACGATACTTAGATTTGATCTGTAGGACGATTGAGCAGCACAGTTCAGAGCAATGGCAGAGAAAAGTCACGCAGAAGTCTGGTCCCAAGCAGATTTTGGTTGTACTTTGCTCATAATTCAGGGTCATTTCCTCAAGATGGCGCAGTGTGCATCGAATATCAAGACAACAGGTATTTTGATATTTGTTTTCATGGCAGAATATAGTGGACCTAGATGATCTTGATTTTGTTAAGTCAACTATTCAATTAATATGCATTGGTATAATATAACAGATCCAAATGAAAGGTAGTGTTAATATACTCCTGGTTATTTCTTACCATATTCTTTTATTCACTCAGCTACCATAGTCCCAACCTTGCTTTTTATATTTTTTATACGTATGATTTCTTGATCTGTTCCAATACGAGCATAGAATTTTATTTCTCACCAGGGTGTATTAGTTATGTGTAAGAGTACATCACATGATTATTAAGATGTTTTAGCAAGACATCTGATACAACTTTTTTTTTAGCACTGCGTCTTACTACTTGTTGGGTTGTATGCTTATTTACTAACTACACTAATGGTTTTAGGGATTAGGAAGTTTAAATTTTGAGGAAGTGTACCCACATTCGAGTATAGAGAGTGGAAAATCATTTAGGAAAAACCCTCCTCAGTACACTCAACCAAGATTCAAACCCTTATCTCCCCGTCGTTGGGGGTCTAGTCTACTGTGAAAGTAGCACCTTAGACCATGCAGCCATCGAAGCAGCTGATAAACTTGAATTGGACTTTTCTTCAACTTTATTTGTATTTGATTGGTACTTTGGCCGTGCTCAGCTACTGGGTTCAATTTCTATGCCCGGGTGTCATTTTACAACTGATTTAAATTAATCAATGTTGATTTGCCTTGCCAGACCAAAATACGTCTAAATATTAGTAGAAACTGATTTTTTTAAGATACTAAAAATGGTTTTGGTCTGGTCACTAGCGGTGCCAACTATGGTGAAAATATAACAAATAATAAAATATTTAGGCATTATTTATTCCAAAATTGGGTGATTTCATGTTAAAATTTAAAATTATTTTGTTGGTTTTGAACAAATAGGCCTTAAACTATAACTTAATTTTAACCAACAATGTGAGAACCAGTATTCATTATTTAGTCATTTTTTTAGTTAATAAATGTACTTTAAGTGAGTGAACAAATTAATTGCCTCAGCACAGATAACTAATTAATATTTACTGTAAGTTTCTTATCGTGAAATTGTTTTGATTTAAAATAATATAAAGTAAAATTTGGATTAAAATATACTTACTGTTGTTGTTAGGGCTTGTTGATATCGACTTATATGCCAATCACAGTGGAGTGCTGGAGACAAAATGCTTAAGATGGTCATCTCCATACTGTCAGCCATCCAACACAGACCCGTAAATAAAGAGAGTTTCACTTGAAACTTTCCAAATCCAAAAGCATTTACGGCTTGTGCTACTGTATAAGTATCTGAAATAAATGGGACACTTTAAAAATTAGTCATAAAATTGCAAATATGGGGGATGAATAGTTTCACTTCAACAAGTTCATGAATTGTCTGAATGACAAAAACAACTGAAAACATTTTTGCAGTAAGTTTCTGCAGCTGAAGTAAGACAATCTAAATATTATAAATCAGCTGATTATCTGAGAAAATTCACAAAATCTTTCAGATGTTGTGAACAAACAAAATTGTTGCTATTGGGCACCTGAGAATACCATGGAGGTGCAACTAACTCCTCTTTAGCCTGAAAAAGTGAGAGGGTGGTGTGGTGTTGCATCTTTTGGCATCTTGGGGCCTTACTCCTTAGAAGATTGACAGCACAAGGAGGTAACCAAAGCATCTAATTGGTTCTGCTACATGTTGGAAACCTTCTTGACCCTTCGAATGCAACGTAAAGACATGCCCACCAACATCCTGTGGTTCCAGCAAGATGAGGCAAAAGCCCACACAGTCCGAAAAGTAATGTAGGTTCTTCACAAAAATGTTTCCTGGGCACCTTACAGTTTCAGAATTTTTATTGTGGAACATGTTTAAATAGTCATGTTTATGCGACTCGGCCAAGAACAAATCAGGAACTTAAAGAAAGAATTGTAATGGAGGATGTATTGTGGTATTGTGCAAAGTCATGTCAAGTTTCGAGTAGCACATACAACAATGTATTGCATGTAATGGTGGACATCTTAAGGACATTGTTTGAAAAAAAATGTATAGGCCTAATTCAAGGGTATGTATAAAATTTTCCACCTTTTATTTTTATTTTAGATTTAATTTTCCACATGTAGTAGTTAAAATGGTAAAGATATTATGGTATTATGAAATGTGTCAACACTTTCTGTCCCATGTATAAATACAAACATACTTTTGTGTTTCTAGCGATTGTATTGATTATTTTGTAGTTAATTACTTTGATTTTACTATTGCAGTCAACAAAATGTATATGCCGTACCATCAACTGGGATAACATTCAATGGTGTAATGCATAACTTACTAAACAAAATTTTAGAAAATAGTATTTAATATATTTTAGTAGATAAGAATATAATAGTCTCATTTTACAAATTTTAAATCATAGTCACCACGTAGTTATAATTTACATTAATCAGTGACTGCTTGGGACACTATTATGACAGGGTTCTCAATGTCATAAAAAAGTGGATATTTAAAACTAAATTCTTGTGGTAAGCCTAGCTCACAGACAAGTTATACGCCAGACACAGTCTTACAGGAGATTAGCTGCGCTCCTTGAGCCAGGTTGAGTCTTTGGGCACTGGGGAGTGCTAGTTGCAGTTCTCAGTGATAACAACACTTCCAGGTGAAATGACTCACTTTCAAATTGTTCGTTGTAAAGAGGTGATGGTCCGAACACAATAATTCAGTTACCAGCACTATACTCCCCCCTCTCTCCTTCCGCCCACAACTCAACCCCTTACCACCTTTCAATGAAAAAGCCTTTTCAGACAAGTAACTAGTAGCCGGTACAATCAATCACTTGAAATAAAGGGGATCATTGTATTCTACATTTTATTTGTAATTTGCAATCTTAGTATGGTAAGAGGTTGTCGCTACCTGAACCTAGCTGTGAAAGCGGGTTTATTGAAATAAAATTAGAAAGCAATTTTTGTCTGTTCTCTAGAAAAATCATCTTTAAAGTAACCTGTTTTTAAAAAATGCCTGCTTGATAGCGATGATGTGACTTGGGACTGCACATAAAGTCCGTTCACCGTAGGAATTGTTTTCTGAAAGGTCTTTTTCCCTACCAGAAATCTATTATATAGTAGGATATTGGTACGAAAAAAGACCTTTCAGATATTAATTCCTACCGTGAATGGAGTATAGTGACCCCATGTTGAAGGCCTCAAGCTCTCCCAATAAGGGCAGCCATTTTAACCTGGAGGCTGTGGGTCTGGTGTATAGCTTGTCTGTGAGCTAGCTGTAGATTTACACAAAAATCACAAAAAATCTTCAGGAACAGTCAATGGGCATTACTACAAACCTTGTGATTTAGACAATCAAGTAAGTTGACTTAGGCAATTTTTCCTCTGGGTACATCATCTAGTTCAGAATGATTAAGTGATAACAAATCAAAATACTTGACTGTAAATCATGAATAGGTGTTAGGATAACAAACTTGAAACCCGCTTCAGTGGCCGCATGACCTAAGGTGCTATTCTCGTAAGAGACCAGACTGCCGAATTCGGGGAGTTTGTGGCTCGATCCCGGTCGAGTGTACTGAGGGTAATTTTTCCTAAATGGTTTCCACTCTCCCTCTGTGCAAATGAGGGTACACTTCCTACATACTCAATCTTCCTCATACCTAGGACATTAGTGTAATTAGTAAATAGGCCTATAACCTGGATGGGTAGTAAGACGCGGTGCTAATAAAAACTTGAGCTATCATATTCTGTACCTGTCCCCCTTGCCCAACAATAACATTCCTTACTATAGCCTTGAAATTAATATAAAAATGTTGACAATTATTTGTATATTTTTGGTTTCTTTTTAATTTATTTTATGCCACATGGCCAGTTTTCAGCCTCATATTTGAAAATATCAGAAGGGAGTGAATAAATATAGAAAGAGGCAAATTTATTGTATGGGGG
>CABFVZ010000015.1:1262291-1310857 GCA_902151445.1 Timema monikensis | reverse complement strand
AGCGATGTGCTGCATGATTTAGGGTAAAGATCAAAAGGAAGCGAGAGAAAAATTTAGGAAGGAAAATAATTGATTTTAAATCCATGATAAGCATTATTTTTAAAAATAACATAATTATTAGGATTCTGGCTAATAAATACAATCTTAAAATTCATTATTTTAATGATAAGATCCATCCTCAAAAATGTATTTGTGTATCTTGACCATTTTATCAGTCTTTTCAGTGTGCCATGTGTTTAAAAAGGTTTCATATCGTTGGGATGGAGGGAGGTGGTTTTCCCTCTTCCCCCACCCCTAAGGTAGGCTACTAACTACATGATTAGGACCCACTTCAGTGGCTGAATGGTATAAGATATCACTCTCACCGTGTTAGATTGGTCTGTGGATGACAGGGAGATTAGAGTTTAAATCGCGGTCGGGTCTAATGAGGGTGGTTTATT
The DNA here is from genome assembly GCA_902151445.1 of Timema monikensis. Taxonomy (NCBI): domain Eukaryota; kingdom Metazoa; phylum Arthropoda; class Insecta; order Phasmatodea; family Timematidae; genus Timema; species Timema monikensis. The sequence goes on along the minus strand of CABFVZ010000015.1, from coordinate 1,310,417 downwards.
CCTAAATGGTTTACCACTTACCTTCCAAGCAAATTTAAATGCAGGTAGATTAGTCTACCTCTAAAATACTTCCTTCTCATCCCTACCCCATGAGAGTAATTATCAAATATATGTGGAAACCGAACAGTTAATAAGACACGGTGAAAAGAAATTATCATTAAATGTATACAAGCCAAACAGGTAGAGAGATGCAATGACCAAAAAAAACACTATATCATTTTAAAAAATCCATAAAATTACAATGAAAGAATATGGATAACTTACCATCTGGCACAACAGAAACTGATGTCATCTCAATTTCTTCCCCAAAATGGCTTTCATAGTTTTCATCTACATTTGAAGTTATTTTGTCTAGATCTTCGTAGTTTGATGTATTCCTGCCTCGAGCAGTTCGATTTACAGCAGACAATATTTGGGACATTATGTTCCTGAATATACAGATGTAAAATAGTTGACTGCATATGCAATATTCTCCCTAGGACCCTTTGAATGGGACGAATTTACTGACCGCCCAGCTAAAATCAAGGGTTGTTGCACAAATCATACATTATTGCAAAGTATTACACTTCCTCCATCCAGTTATTTAATAATGCATCATGTATGACAACATTTTCTGGAGAGAACACTAAATATGGAATGCTCACATCTTACGAGGTTAGTCAAATTGTTGAGAATTTTGAAAAGGAAGCCTAAAAGGTGATCAGGATTCATCTGAGAGGAATTTCCAGGACCCTCTACAAGAATATTCCATAATTTTACATACATAACTAACTTTCTTGGATTTTTTTATACTTTATAGGGAAAAGTCCTGCTTTTGAGTAAGCTTGTCTGATTTTGGCATGATCTACTAATCACATGTAGGCCCTCCTCACTGTGAACCATTCAGGACAGATTTTTGTTTATTAGCCTAAATAATCGTCAATAGTTTTAGGTTCTCAATAACTAGAAGCAAGTTCTCAAAAGGTCATGAGTGAGTCTAATGTATGACAAAATTTACAATCTAGCTAGTTAAATGTGCAGAAAATTCTAATAACTATGGCTTAAGCTAATTTCAAGTATATCAGAATGGGGACGGTACATAAAATATAGCGTATTTTGAGCACCTTTTTTAAAAAAAAAATCTTCACATCTTATAAATTTATATAGATCTATACAGTGAAAAAAGACAGCGCATCGATTATAAAAGAAAAGAAGCTCACTTGGAAGTTAGGGGATACCTGTCGGCCTCAATCTGTTACATAGCCAAAAAATCATCTCAACTAACAAATATGAGATAAACCTCTAACTATACCCCAAAGATAATTATCATATTTATAAATACTCAATAAATGTTTACAAATAACCAGATTTCACCTTTATTTGGAGCAAACCCAAATCTTGTGAATAAGACAAAATTGTATTTTTATCTTCTTTGAAGAAATCTTGAACATTTGGGCCTACTACATGATGATCTCACATAAGAAGCTATCAGAGTTGAAACTATTAGGTGCAACTGCCACACCCATTATATGACATCACAAACGTTGTAACCAATTATTTAGTGTTTGTGAAAACAATCATTCTTTGAACATAGATTTATGTTTACAACATGTTTTAAAAGCCAGATTTGTGTGGGGTTTTTATAAACAACATGGTTGACCAACATTCAGTTTCTTAGGAGAATTTTTTTGTAAAAATAGCTACAAATTTCTTTTTTTGTCTGTGACCTAGACAGGGTACCTATATGAGTTTAAACACTTAGGAACATTTTTACTAGCAAAAACAATATTAGATTGGAAAATAATAGGCTACAGTCGGGAAATGCATGCTATTACTCGTTCAGCAAGTTATGGACATCTTGCCTGCTTTCAAGGAATGAAAAATTCAGAATATACAAAACAATAATTTTATAAGTTGTTCTCTATGGGTGTGAAACATGGTCTCTTACATTACTTACATAATGAAAAAGAATTTAGGTTGTTTGAAAACAAGGTTCTTAGGATGGTATTTGGTCCAAAAAGGAATGAGGTTACTGGGGAGTGGGGGAGGTTACATTATCTGTACTCATCACAAGACATTTTCAGGACAATCAAGTCTCGTAGATTACAGTGGGCAGGACATGCAACGTGAATGGAAGATGCTAGATTCGTGTTCAGGGTATTGATTGGAAAACCCAATGGGAAGAAACCATTGGGAATATCTAGAGGCAGTTGGGAGGATAAGATTGGAATGAACCTGAAAGAAATAGGGTGTAATGAGGTGTACTGGATAGAACTAGCTCAAGATAGGGATAGGGTGTAATGAGGTGTACTGGATAGAACTAGATCAAGATAGAGATAGGGTGTAATGAGGTAGACTGAATAGAACTAGCTCAAGGAGGGATAGGGTATAATGAGGTTGACTGGATAGAACTAGCTCAAGGAGGGATATAGAGTAATGAGGTTGACTGGATAGAACTAGCTCAAGATAGGGATAGGGTATAATGAGTTGGACTGATAGAACTAACTCAATATAGGGATAGGATGTCATGAGGTGGACTGGATAGAACTAACTCAAGATAGGGATAAGGTGTAATGAGGTGTATTGGATAGAACTAGCTTCTGATAAAGATAGGTGACGAACCTTTAAGTGCTTAATGCTAGAGAGTAAATATAGAGGCCTGACTGTATTAATTTGTTAAGGTAAGTTAAATCATAGGCCTAGGCAACGGCCATCTTTAGTCACAGGCCAAAATACTGAAGTTTGGCAACACTGCATTGAGGCCGGTCAACAACATAGCCACATGAAGTATTTGCTGATTAGTTCATTTTGTTTTACTGTTCGAGATGTTTGTCTCTAGTGTAAATTATTTTGTTTGAAATTTTGTCTTGTTCAAGCTTCTATTGCACAATGTTTTGGGTCATATAGAAAAACATACAATAGATTAAAATTCTGTGGATGTGATTTGTGATAATCAACTAACAGCTGATTTGATTCCAGAATCCTCGATTCTGTACATTTGTGGTTATGGTTAATACAAATTGTATGCTCGTTTGAAATGCAGTTAATCCATTGATTTTTTTTAGTTGGGCATGATACATATGATACCTATTTCAATGATCTTACCAGAGGAGGACTAACTAGTCCATCAACAACAGTTTTGAGGATTGTAGTTATCGAAAATAAGATAATGAAAATTTTAATAAAATAAGAGTTAAAGAATAAGTTTCTTCAGCACAAAAATCAGAGGCAACTTTTCATGTCCATCCGCTTCGGTGACCGCATGGTCTAAGGTGCTACTCTCGCAGTAGACTGACTGCAGATGACAGGGAAATTGAGGTTTGAATCTCGGTTGGGTGTACTGAGTGTTTTTTAACATTATTTTCCACTCTCCCTTTACACAAATGCAAATACATTTCCTATAAATATAACTTCATAAATAAAACCAGAAGTGTATTTAGTACATAAGCATATAGCCCGAATGGGTAGTAAGACACGATAATAGAAAAAAACTTCTCCTGTGTTTGGCCTATAAATACATTTTGTAGAGATCCAGATTTAGATCAATTTATTAACAACTATTTCTGCGGGAATTCCTTGAGATATATATTTTCTTTGGTTTTGTCAACGCTTGGAAATATGCTTCTTATCAACTAGGCCTACATCAAGTCAGAAATGATAAACTTTATAGAGAAAATTCTTGTTCAGAAAAAAAGAAAAGTTTAACACTTTACAAACGTACTTAATGTTTCAAAATTCTATATTCCAAGGCTGTTAAGTGTTCAACACAATTACATAATTAATACTTTTAATTTTATTAAAATATTAGCTAAAGAGCTATACCTGGACATGGGAATTGAACCTGGGACAATTGGATTAGTGCAACAATAAATGCTCTTTCTAGACCTTGACAGGGTTCCTACAGTATTTGTACTCCCTGACTTTTCCCCAACTAATTTCCCAAGTTCCCTGACCAATTTCTCATAAAATTTCTACTATAACTTGATGATACTATACATGTGAAAATATTAATTTAAATACATTTATTTCAGCCTCCTCCTCTCCTACAGCCGACCTTGCCTCACCTCTCATGGAAGAATAAGAAAGCAGACGTCTTGCCAATCAGTTCAGGGAAAATGATGGAAAAATAATTAAATATGTCTAACCCTATCAAAAAGTTGTAACAAACTTGATTCACTTTGGTATCATGTGCAGAAATACGTACTAAGTAACAGGCCACTAAGAACATACTAAAGAGTTTGGTATCATTACAGTCTTATTTTACCTAAACTGTACATATCCTGAACTGAATAGCTCACAACAGGAGGAACTGTGTCTGCTTTCATATTATTCATGTCTCAAGTCAATTTTCCTTTTATTAAAATTATCAAAAGTCATAAAATAAGATACTATGCTATATTTAATAAAGTGAAGCTTGTTTCTTCTTCAGTTCTTGCAACTCCACTTCTATTGCTTCTAGTTTCTCTTCAGTTGCCATCATGTTTTTTTTTTCTTTTTCCTTCTAAATATTTAATTTGTATATCTAATTTCCTCTTTTCTGCCTTCTTGTCTTCTTCACTTGTTTCCTTCTTCTTCATCTCCAAATATTCATGATAGCGTTTTCGAGCACCTCTCAGGTAATCCAACATCTTTTTGCTAATGTGTATGTTTTTAATCGCTCCTGCTTCTTGTATCTCATCATGAATGTGACGCTGTGCAGTGAATGTTTTTTCATGCATATTTTCAATCAGTAAAGATTTATTGACTGAAAAACCACCTTCAACAGTTGCATTCTCATGCGACAAGACAAGGCAAATCTTTATTACTTCCGAAAGATGTTTGTAGTTTGCATCTCCTATTAGAAAGCTACCATAAATAGTGTCAAGCCCTACTTCATCACTAAACTGATTACAAGGAAGAAATATTTCTTGAAGCTGAGATATTTTGATGTTGCAAAAATGCAAGTATTCTTTCTTGGCATTTTCAGCCAGGACATCATTTATGATGTTGGCATGGTTGAGTTCCTCCAAAAGAAAAGAAAATCTCTTCTGACCCAGTTGAGGTTAATATTTAATAACACAAGGATCCAATGAAGACAAACCTCTCACAGCTTTCTATTTTAAGGGACTTCTTTCTTGTAGTTTTGCAATCATGTTGTTTAAAAACTGCGGCACGGGTGTATAAATTCTAGTTTTTGTCTTTCTGTTACTGTGATTGCAGTTTCTCCTAACAATCGTTTTGTTGCAAATCCTACATCAATATTTTTGCTAAGGATCAAATTTTCTGATTTTTTTTATGTTGATAGACATTAACTTTGGACTCGTGCACTTCATCAGATCAGGTTTCACGCAATTATTCATAAGGTATCTTAGAAGTTTCTCTATAGCTTCAAAAAGATATGGAGTAATTGGTTTTGATGTCTGAAACCATTGCAGGAAAGGCTGACATTAATCTGCAATTGTCTTGCAGAAAGCTAGTTTACACTTTAGGAATGGATCACAGGCTGCTCTTTTCAGTGTCTCTACAGGTTTTGTTTTAGGAAGTTTTGCTTCTTTGAGAAACTTAATAACATGGTCCCAAATTTGTAATGCCCTTTGAAAGCACTTCGCATTCTCTAACCAACGCACACCACAGAACTTCAATGGAAAAGTTGTACACCCTGTCAACTGGGTGAACAATGCTCGACGAGCTGGAGAGTCAGTGAACAGGTAGTACATGTGACGTAATAAGCTACTTATATCCCAATCAACAGACTCTACTCCTGTTCTCAAGGAACCATGAACAACATGAAGCCCACATGTTCCCAGATTTAGCAAACTACATACTTCATTGTCTGTTACAGATTTGAGGTGTTCCTGAAGAAGTGTTATAAACTTTAAATTGACATTTGGGCCATCCATTGACACTTGTATCAACTTAGAGAGTGGAAGAGGAGAAATACCATCCAGAAAATGCTTCAGTAATTCTTCAGCAGTGCTCCTATCGAAAAACACACTGTTTAAGTAACGACTGATGACTTTATGATTTTCCTTGTCCCAGAATCTAATTACAATGTCCATCTGTCCTCTTTGAATAACTTTATTCAATGCCTCATCAAAACAAATTACAAAGTTGTTACATGATTTTAGGCGGTCCAGTAAATTATTATGAAAGAATGGAGCCAAGCCATGCACAATGAAGTATGCAGCCTTGTCTCCACCAAGGGTAAAGGCATTGGCAATGGAACACTCGGGAAACATCAATTGAAAAATTGTACTTAAATTATTGCACGAATTGAAAGACATTTTTTTGTAAACAACTTGCATAGCCCAAATTACTTCCGCCTTAGTTATATCATCTTTTATAACAAAAGTGTTATGGTTTCTTCGAGGCACTACACTAATTTCACTTTTGGCAACAGCTTCCTTCTGCGGCTTTACGATTTCCGATGAAACAGAAAAACTCTTCGAGCAACCAGCCGAATCACCACTAGGTAGAATGTCTTTGTGTGCCAGAGATTCTGTTGAAACAGGGGAGCTCGATGAACCTGAATCACTTGACTTTTTTGAGAAAAAAGTCAACAGAGAGCGTTGATTTGTCAAAGTTTCAAGAGTTTTGATATGAGTTGGTCCTTTTGCGTGGGAAGCTAATGCTTGCTTTCCCATATTACTTAGGTTTATAATTTTTTTGCACACTTTACAAAATGCCTACAACTTATTACTTTCAATGCCACTGATCCAGTATGAGAATTCAGGAAAATGCTCTGGGCTTAGCCAGAGCTGGTTATAAACTGTTTTTTTGTTAGACATTGCTGGTTTAGCCGAATCAGTCCTAATTCACTGTATCCAACGATAACAATGCCAAACCTTGAACAAGAACCAAAACAATGGATCACTAAAGTTAAAAGAATTGTCATGTGCAGGCCAGGAGATTTCTGCGTTCACCTTCTGAAATAAAATGCTACCAAAACTTGTGTTACAGCAAGTTTGAGCATGGTAAGTACCCCTCAGCTTTCTTCATTGAGGCAGTGGCTTATGACGCAGTAAATACAAAAAATATTTTCGTGGTTTTTTTCTAAGTGTGACATGAATTGTCATTTCCCTGACCTTTTTAAAGCTTCCCTGACTTTCCAGATCATAGGAACCCTGATTGAGCCACTACCTTTTTGTAACTTTTATCATAATATTCTAAATCATGTTTGTGAACGGTACATAATCCTTACCTAGCAAATTTATTTAAAAATTATTATTTATATGTTTATTTGTTGTATTTTTCAACATCTTAAGTATGTTTAATGTGATACCTAAAACATGGTTAGCTTAACTGTCAGTCATTCAAAGTGACTCATCAGTTTTTAAATAAAGAAAACTGGAAATATTCACACAATTCTTCGTAAGAACCAGCAGATCGCCAGGCCCCATAACGTCACTACAAGTGGAGGTGCCACATTTAACATACTGGCCTGTAACTCAAAATGGTCATGCCTAACCTATACAATGGGTAATAATTCCAAGTGGAAAGAAAGAAATTGGTCTGACTAAAGAGGTTTTTGTCAAAAATCAGAGGTTTAAAATTATTCTTTATTAATGACCATATTAACAAATTTGTTGGGGTGGAACTTGATCTCCTAAGCCTAAGTATATTGCAGAAATGCTGAGGAATATGACCAGACAATATAGATTGAAGTAGGTGATGGGAATTACTTTCTAACTTAGGGGCTGAATGGCCTTAGCATTATTAAGTTGGGTGCTTTGATGGGTTTTATGTTATTAATAAAAGCCCAGACACAGACTCCGTAGCTGTAGGACTGTGGTCCGTACTCCGTACTCCTGGTCCATAAGAAATTCTACTCGTCATTACAGTCTCAATATCTGTAATCACATGACCGTTTCAACCAATGAGATAGTAATAACTTCATCCAGTCAAAAAATTTGAAAGAAAATAGTCTACAGCACGGAGCATGCGTCAGATGATCAAAGAAACCAAAAAGACCGGATATAAAAATATATATGAACAGAAACTATGCATATATATATCTTTTTTTTTCTAGTTTTCTTAAATAAACGCAACATTGTAAAAAAGTGGTTTGGCTTCCAAAGTAAAAGTAGGCCTACTTGTAGCCAAAACTTTACCTGGTATCCTGATGATTTCTGAAATACTTATCCAGTCATTTTCCTTTCTTAGACCGTCTTTAAAGTCTTTATGTTTTTTATTAAACAAAAGAGGCCTTTGCTGAACACAATCAATAAGTATAAAATCCATTTCAAAACCACTAGTATTAATAATTTATCAATTACAAAATATTAAATGACCCTAGTAAGTGGAGTATAAACCAAATAATATGGGTGTTGAACCTACAAAAGCAAAGCCAATATTTCTCAGAAAACACTTTCCTAGAAGCCGTTCTTCCCTGGGTGTTTATATTTTTAGAAAAATGTTTCTGAAATAGGTCCGCGTGTAGCCATCTTTTCATTTTGTATATGTTTCCATAGCGACGGATTCTATCACGATATTCTTTCTTTATTTCAAGGCTCATGCGCATATTTACTCGGCTGTGATTGGTAGTCAGTATAAACGAGTCTGTAGAAAGTTAAAGTTGGGCAACTTCTACGGAGTAAGGACTTACTGATAAGGTCTCTGTGGCCAGAGCAAAGCATTGATTTCTTACGGACCATGGACCTACGGATACGGAGTCTGTGTTAGGGCCTTTAGACTGGTATCAATAGTGCTTGTTTGTTTTTGAAGTTATACTTCTTCAGGCGCGTTATAAAAAAATGATGAGTGAAATTTTAAGATGCGCGCGCATCACTGTAACACAAAAGTAACAGGTTGAAGCTAAAACCGCTCATTAAGTCTCGGAAAAAAAAAAAGCTACCAACAAAATAGAAATAGAACCTCTGTTAGTCGCGCATGTTGGTACGCTCGTCGCCTCTGATCACTGTTTTCATATATATAATATTTATCCACATGTTTCTAGTTTCTACATTCACAACACGTGTTTTAGTTTCATACAAGTGCGAATTATATATGTGCTAATAAATTATATTCAGTAGTGATTTAAATTGAATATTTTGATTAATATTATTTACTATTCGTAAATATTAGTGAAAAAAATTGTGCTTATAGACTTTTTCAAGTGCTCCAATATAATTGAGGTTAACTATCCGTATGCATTATTTATTGATATAAATTAAAATATTATTATTTAACATAATTAATACTAAATATTATTAAATATTTATTATTTAATGATGTCAAAGAAGTATAACTTCTCACGCGCGTACATAAGTACACACACCCATTTTTTTTAAATATAAAATGTCTATATTCTAAAACCCGAATATTTTCAATATTATTTACAGTTTCATAAAACTATTGTGAACTATCTCATTAGTATGATTTCCAATTTAAACTTCACTAAGCAAGTAGTAACTACAAAAGTCTGCTATCAGTCTATGCTCCGCTTGCGTGGATCTTCAACTAATCTCAACAATTAGTAACATTTCACTTATTAAATAATAACAAGATTTGCTTACCTAAACGCGTATGAAAAAGAACAGACTTAAACAAGACAACGAGATAAGATGAGATGAGATGAGAAATAATACTACAAAGTATAACCTAAAAGTAATGCTAATAGTGTGCCCTGTCACAGATGACAGATCAAGTTTACATGAACTGCACTATGTATGCTCTATTAAATAAGGAGGATTTCGAACAATTCGAGCTTTTAAAACATCGATTACCAATCCTCGATTAACTAAGTTATTTGATCAATTCAAGTATCTAGATTTAATTCACATAAATAATCTAATAAAGACTATTTGACTTAAGTTGACTAGTTAATGAGTTTAGAGGGTTTATATATTTAGGATCTTTTTTAATAAACAATAGAAATATTAAAACGTAACTAAGAAAATAAAACAGTCGGGAAATGGATGCTAATACTAGGTAATTAGGATGTTAAAGGAAATCATGCATGTTATAAATTGCTCATGGACCGAATTGAGTTCTAAATGATTATGACAACATTACACTCAAAAAAATCCTTCCCCTCCTAATACAGTTAAATATCTCTGCTTTGGCTCTTAAAAACTCATTTGGCAGTATTTATTTCCAGATTAAAAACCTATGTTACTCTTCCGTTCAAAGCTGTTTGTGATTAAAAGAGGTAAGTACTTGAATTCTTTTACCACACTAGATAGGCAAATTTTATTTATCTTCTATAAATCCAAAATCATCAGTCAAAAATAGGGGTGGAGTACCGTATGGTCGAAACCAAGACTTAACCAAGTCAATCGCGATAAAGCATTATTATCCTCCACCAACCGGGGGACCGGGCGGTATTACTGTGACTCTTGATGCTGCATCTAGGTGGTCACTTACACTATATAAGTTTGCCTTTGCCAATTTATTTTTAGAAGGCTAAGTTTATATAAAATCCTTTATAAAACTTATCAAATCTTACAAACTAATTGTAAAGGTCATTATTAAAATGTCACATTATTTTTTCCATTTCAAGATTCCAATAATTTTTCTTATCTTTATTTAGTTTTAGAAATTTTATGATTTATCCTTACAATAAATAAGTAAATAAATAATTTTATGGTGTCATAGTTTAATTAATTGATATATTTTAATCTATAATAACGGCTAAACTATACCTTTTTTTTTAAGTGTTATTGCAATGTTTTAAATTTTATCCAAGAATACGATAGTTGGTTATTGATATGTTCTTAATTGACTCAAAACTACATTACACAAGATACAGGCACTATATTAAATTTCGATATATTATTATTATTACTTGATACTCTGTAAACTCTGTTCACTTTCCTCGCTGACCCATATTGCCCACACTCACCGTACCCGACTCCGTCGTATGACCCTGTGTAGCCTAAAACTTCACAACACATTTCCTAACATTCATAACACTCCTCCTCCCTTAGTCTGAACACTCTCTCTAACCAATGGAGGAAAACTTGACGTTACATGAACTGAACTTCTTGAGAGAAAAAACACATTAAAAAAAATTTCTTCTCTTCAAAGGTTGAACCTTGCAGGTGGCTTAATTACGTGGCCACTCCTAGTAGAGGTCAATCAAGCTGGCGTACCTCTTGAGGCTGATTCTTCGTTAATGGGTTGCCTTATCTCCTGGGAGTGGGTCCAAAGGCTTACTCCTGGGTGAGATTCTTTCTTGAGGAGGGCTGGTTCTCTTATATCGAGTGGGTGACTCAAACTGATGCCCGGGCGAAGTGGATGGTGCTGCTAGCAATAGGAGTTCAGATAGTTCAACTCCTATTGACCTCCTGGATTGTCTCGGATTTGAGCTTGGAGTTTGGCTACCATTTATGTTCATATTTTGTCTATTAGGTTCCGTCCCCAATTGCCCTTGTTTTATTAAATAATGTTAATCTCCTTTTTTTCTTTGACAATTATTTCCAACAGCCACTTTTTCTCTGGGTTTCTGTAGGAATGGAAAGCGACGTTTGACACTTCCTCGAAAATTCTTGGAACATCCACGGAATCCTGGGAACACCGCTGAAGGGCTAGTGGACCTAAGGGCTTCCTAAATCTATACGGCTCCTCAGCGTACGTTCCAAAAAGAGAGATGCAGGATATAGTCCAATGATGGAGTAGGGAGTCCTCCTACAGGCTATCAGGAACTTAGTTAAAGCATCAATACTATTGTTTCCACTAATTATGGCTGCTTTGAGAGAGGCTTTAAAAGTCTGCACTCCCCTCTTTGCTAAGCCGGTGGAAGCGAAATGATATGGTGAAAACAATTTTTGTGTTATTTCTAACTCGGAACAGAAGTTTGAGAATTCTGAGCTGGTGAATTGAGGGCCTTTGTCTGATACGATGACGTGGGGAAGACAAAAATTTGTAAAAATAAGTTCAGCAGTTTAATTGTTGTTGTAGAAGTTAGATTTTATTTTATAGGTTGAACATCAACCCACCTACTGAAAGCATCAACAATAGTAAGAAAATACATGCCTTTGAGAGGGCCTGCATAATCTTTATGGAGCCTTTCCATGGGTGATGAAGGGCATTGCCACTTGTGATAGGACATCTTGGCTGGGTTGTTTTTCATCTGTTGGCAATAAAAACCGTGTTAAATCATTTTCTCAATATCCGAATCAATTTTAAGCCACCACACATAGCTTCGTGCCAATGCTTTGCTCTTAACCACTTCCATGTGTCCCTCGTGTAGCTCTTCTAATACTATGGATCTTAGACATGTGGGTATGTACACCCACTGGCCCCAGAAAAGACAATCATGGAATAATGAATATTCATGCTGCGGTTCTCCCCGACTATTCATGGGTCTTAAGGTAACCCCTTTCTTGAGGGCTTGGATGAGTTCCGCAGATTTCTTTTCCTTGTTCAAACTTTTAATTATTTCAATGGCAGTAACTGGTAGTACATTGATTTAGCCTCATCTAAAAACTTCCAGATCCCTGTCAAAATCATCTGCTTGGTCTTGCAGAGGTAGACATGACAAACAGTCGGCGTTTCCGTGCTCCGCACCTGGACGAAGTTGATTATAGTAATTGAATGCTTGAAGAAATATAGTATACCTCTGGAGTCGTAGATTAGACAGAACTGGAAGACCCTTTGATGACCCAAAGATGTAGAGTAACGGATGATGGTCCATTATTAATCTGAATCGATGGCCAACGAGATAGGCAAAAAACCTTTTTACACCAAATATAATGGCACATGCCTATTTTTCTACTTGACTCCACTTTTGCTCCCCCGGACTCTAAGTCCGTACCGACGCTCTTCATTACAGGAACCACTTGAGTAACGTAGTCTGTATGGGTAACTTTGGGTAAAATACCCTCTTGTTCCAAGTGATAAAATTCTGTTTCAATCTTAGGAACAAAAGCGTAGGCCACATTGCGATGTCTCCTGTACACTGGAACAGAGTCGGGTTTAAGTTGGATTTTAGCCACAAATACTTTGACTTTGCCTACTCCTTTTATTAAAACAATCTCAAATTTTTCTAAGAGATCTTGTAGATTATCATTTTTGTCGGGAGTTTTCGAAGGCTTATCGATCTCGTTTACAGTTCTTAAAGGGTCTGTCAAATTTAAGTTGAGTGTTCGTAACCACTCAAGCCACACTATGGTGGCAAATTCCCCTCTCTGCTAAGTATAAATCCAATTTCTTTACATTAGCTTGAACATTAACTTTACCCAATCCTTCACCTCTGACAAGACATCTGGTGAATGCGAGGAATGCCAGGCCTCCACCGTGGTTCGGATTCCACGTTAAACTGTAGGTGTAGGTCCTTCATTTCATCTCACCATCACCCTACCATTACACATTAGCGTAAGTGCGTATAACCCTAACGGGTAGTAGGACGCGGTGCTAATAATAATAATAATAATAATAATAATAATAATAATAATAATAATAATAATAATAACTTTACCCAACCAATTGTGTGGGCCGGTATGGTAAGAAATTTTAGTGTAGTAAGTAAAATTTTTTTATTTGGAAACTTGATCCTAAAGATGGATTCATTTATTAATGTTACATGTGCTCCGGTATCAACTTGGAAAGCATCCACTGTTAGCTGTACCATGATTTTATTAGGCTTCACTGAATTCTTAATATGAAAAATATCAGAGAACATGCCAAAACTTTAATTTAAATTGATACTTTCGCCATCAGATGATTGATCCTCGGAGCATACATGGTATAAAGCACTATTCCTTTTATAGTAACTCAATTTCTTTCTGGATAAGTACTTCTTGTGTTACCGGTAGCCTTCTTTTCACATACAGGACTTATATGGCCCTTAACCCCGCAAATACGGCAAGAAGCTTTTCGATACCAACAGCAGAATCGTGATTTGTAAAAGTACAATGTATGCAACGTATTTTTTCTTTATTGGATTTAAGTAGTCTTTGTTTTTGAACTTTATTCTGAACTACATTGACATTTATAGTACAAATATTATTTTGTGGGACCGAGAGACGTAAGCTAGAGTAAGAACTAGCATACTAAACAGCAGACTCAAAATTAACTGTAGGGAGCTCCATTAGTTTCAACTTCAGATCTTGAGAACTTAATCCATGCACAAATTGAGTAAAAGGGGCGTCATTGAACCAGTCACTTGGAAAGTTACAATAGAGCATAATTTTTTTAAATTCAGCTGCAAAATCGGCCAGTAATTATCCTTCATTTTGCACCCTGTTTCGAAACTTAGCCCTTTCTGGCTGAAAAAATGTAGTCAAAATATTTAAAAGTTGTTCCAATGTTTTAGACTCTGGTTCAGTGCTCACACAGATCACATAACATTTCGTATGCATGTTCGCCAATGGCGTCTAATAAAGATAAAGTATGCTCATCTTCCGTTACATTGTAAATCCTAAGCGTATTTTTTAATATTCTAAGTAAACATTTCCATTGGTCCTAGATGGATCGAAAGGTTCAATATTAAACTTGGGAATTGATTCACTAACATGAACAGAAGCTCCTTCCTCCCTATCCACTATTAAGGAGAATTTCATTCACTAGGAAAACCCCCAAGCGAAAAACAATAAAACAACATGTATGCGAATTCTTTTCACACCTCTTTGCCACTGATATGTTCTTGACACTTGACTCAAAATTACATTATTCAAGATACAAGCACGATATTAAATTATGATATATTCTTATATGATACTCTGTAAATGAAATACTGTTCCACTTCACGTTCCTCACTGACGATACCCATATTGTCTACATCCACTCTGCCTTTCACGACTCCGTCGTATGACCTAGTGTAGCCAATAACTTCGAAACACATTTACTAACATTCATAACAATTATCATATTCTAATAAATTAAAGTTGGTTTGATCATAATCAAGTAAAAAAAATGTAAATTAGGAGTGAAAATCATTTAAGGTTTCCAAGATAGAAAAACTAACAAAAAAAAAAAGTCGATTGATCGAGCATAAAAATAATCGATTATATAAAAATCGATCTAATTCTTATCTCCCTTGTTATCAATTAGCAATACATAATTTTTTATCTGTGTTACTAAACATGGAATCTTTAGATGAGAGCTGGTATGAAAATCAAACTCTTCTCTTCATTTTATTCCTGGTCGGTGTTTTTTTAGGAATCTTTATTGGATTTTTCTGCAGTTGGTTCAATATTATATACCTTGCTCTACACAAAGTAAGTTCTACTCATTACTTTTTATATATTTTATGATGCATTTAACGTGCACTTTCTGAATCAACTGATGATTATCAGCAAACGAGAATTTCTATGAGCAAGAACGAAAGAATATACATATTTTTCCGGGAAAGGTATTTTGATATATCCTCTAGGTTTTTTTGCCACAACTGACATGGGACCGACGGCTTTACTTCCCCTCTGAAGAAAGTTGTGCTTTTGATTCTTATCACTCAAGAAAATCCGTCAGCGGACTGAACTTTTTTCCACAACCAAATAAACGTTTATTCTGGTGTAAAAAAGAATATGCGCAGGATGACAACTCAAGAAATTATAACCAGATATAACTATATTAAAAATAAAGTAAATAATTAATAAATGCATTTAAAACACATGATTAGTATAAATTATCATACATTTTGATACAATATTTTAAAATGCGGCACGAAAATGTTGTTCCTAAGGAAACTAAAAAAATATTTTTTTATAACCTGACCTAAATTTAAAATCTCCAAAATTAAAAGTTTAAAGATTTAAGGTGCTACAGTTTTCATATTTGAAATTGCGGCACAAGCACACTTGAAATCTTTTCAGGATGTTTGCCTACGCACACACCGTTGGTATCGAATTGACATTTTATTCACCAAAGCGAGTAGGGTAATGCTCACTCTAAAAATGAACGAATTGCTTGGTTCCAACATACAATTATTCTGAGTTGACAAACTCACGACCCACCCGCGAAACAAGCTCGTTAGCACATGCAACATTTTTATACTACATTCAGACCTGTATTCATATGTACGTACACAATAATAGTATTCCGTTTATTTATGTATTTTACAAAGCAAGATTTCAGTAACCACTCTACTTTTTAGCTGTTTGTTACAATCCTTCCTTTGTTACTGTGCTGTATTGCAGTTTTGGGGGAAAATTATTTACATTGGATGAATAAAATTGAATTTTAAGGCACAAATAGCTTTCAATAATAAAATATACTTAGAGTGATTTCAGATGGCTATTTATATATATATATATAATTTAAAATATGTAAATGTATGTATTTTTATTTAATTTCATATTAATGTTTCAAGGATTTCGCTGGCCCAGATAAACATCTGGGAAAGTATTGGTTTTCAAATATATTTTATTTCTATGTTCATTGATTTTAAATATATAGAATCAAATATTTAGTATAGGCCTATGAATACATCTTTGAGAACAAGGATTAAACATAACTCTAGTTTGTTTTTGTTTTTTGTTGATGTTAATGCTGGGGTTGGAATGCTGGCTGAATATACTAAGATATGAATTATATCTTAAATTGTTTAACACCCTCACTCCATGCAAATTTGGGTACATTTTCTATCAATTTTATTTTACTCATCCATAACACGCCATCATGATTAAAATGCAGTAGCATCTCGTAACAAAAAATTTTAGGCAAGCTTAAAAGGGGAGGTCTTGGGATTAAAAAAAAATCATTATGCTACAAAAAGCTATTTTGAGGTGATTTTTTTTTATGATGGTTGTGGCTTTGGGCGTCCTTCTGTTCTGTGATTTACATTATTGTATTATTACTTATTATATACAAATACTTATAAACTTTTGTTTGTTAGCTATCAATGATACACACATCAAAACAAAAGCAACTGCTACAATGAACACCACAAAGCTCTAAAGCCTGGTACACACAACAAAACTTCTTGTACAAAAAGTTGTGCAAGAAATTGTACAATATCTTGGTCACACTCACATGGATTGCATGCAAATTTTAACCAGCGACTAAATTAGAGCATCCACTTCCCTAAAACGTTAGCATAATATGTGTGCGTACAAGGATAAAAAAAATGTATGAGTGTTGTGGCACCTAGTACTACAAACCCCACCAAGTGTACTCGTGCCACTATTTCAAATATAGAAACTGTGGCACCTTAAACTTTTAGATTTTAGAGTGTTAGTTTCATGTGTGATGTAAGTTCAAAGTCAATTATCTGAAAATTTCCAGAAGAACCAGGCTCCAAGACTATGTAGGGTTGTTGTAGGTACCTAGTACTACAATCCTTACCAAGTGAGCTTGTGCCGCAATTTCGAATCTAAAAACTGTGGCACCTTAAACTTTGCGATTTTAAATTGAGGCTGTGTTTTCTAAATATGGTATTTTCTTAAAGTTTCCGAAAGAACCACATTTTTGTACCGCAGATTAAAAAAATTGTACCAATTTGAATGATAATTTATATTAATCATGATTTTTAAAGGCACCAAATATTTACTTATTTTTAATATAGTAATATCTGGTTATAATTTATTTTGTTGTATTGTTCTTTTTCTGTGGTAGTATGATGTATTTTAGAACCATATATGCTCTCGAGCGCCATCTATGATTCTTTTTAGAACTATATTCTATTGTTAGTCTTATTCATTTTTCCACTGATGAATAAAAACGATTAGCTTATTGTGAATGTGGAGCTTTTCAACCCGCTAAATCCGTTGACCCGGTTGTGTTTGAACCTACAGACATCAGGTCTCTAGGCGAGCACTTTACCCCAAGAGCACCGAGGTCGATATTTTATTAAAGTTTAAAGTACAACAAAGGTGAGGAAAAAAAATTCCGATACCGACAAAATAAATCAAAACACCAATATTAATCACAATTGATGCATTCATGTACATGACATATCACTTTTGTGTGTATTGGTTTGTTAAAAAAGAGTCGACGTCGGTGGTCCTGGGCTCATTAACGGTCCCAAATTTGGCTGTCTTACACTATTATGGTGCATAATGTGGTTATTTTATTGACTTGGATGCACTTTCAAAAGTCTGTAGAATCTTGTGACACAAAGAGTTTAGGCAAACCTTTTTTCATTTAAGATAAATAGGCCTCTAGTACATATTTACACAAAATGTTGATATTGACGCTGAAGTGTTACTTTCCAGTCATGTTTCTGTGTCATCCTGAGCACTTTCCTTTCAGGTTTTTGTCATCCTCTGCACTATGACGTCTTCCCGCGATTCTTAGTGTTATGACGTAGTAACTGAATCATGTTTTTCAACGACGTTTATTTATGAAATCAAATCCTTCATTTTATATAATTTAGAAAATATAATCTACAGTATCATCAGTAACTTATGTGAATGTGAATTTAACTTGTATTGAGTAATGCATAACATAAGTCCACACAAATTCATATATTTAAAATAATTTAAACTTAGAATCTTTAAAAATTTTTACACTAAACTGAATTAAGTTAGGTCTAATATAATTGGTCAAATTTACAAAGTTATTTTAAAACCTTTCAAAAATTTTTCATACAGGAAGGAATTTTTGATAATTGAAAATAAACATAATATACAAACTTTTACATATAAAACACTTGTATTTACAATTGATTGTTGACAATGAACTCTCTAAATGTGAACCAAAGCATGGATACACAGACACACCAAAATAATTTTTTTAAATCTCATTTTAATGTTAATGTAGGCCATTTATTGTGTTCTTAACATTTTGAACAGGTTGATGAGAATTCCAATAAGCATGGCGGGGAACTAGTTGCTGAAATCTTGAAAAGTCATGGAGTGAATTTCCTTTTTACCTTAGTTGGTGGCCACATATCACCAATTTTGGTTGGTGCAGAGAAACTGGGTATAAAGGTTGTGGACACACGACATGAGGTACAGTAATAAACAACACATCCCTGTTTCAGTTCATACTTGATTGACTTTTATTTTGTTCAAGGTGCCAAAAAAATGTTAGCCACTTTTTCAATGACGACCATAAGCTCCTATTTTGCAAGTAACTTTTTGTTTATTTATTAAAAGATCCTAAAGTCATTAACTTTTTTAGAAAATTACTATACCTTAGATTATTTGATATTTTTGATCCACAAATTACTGTAAACACTCAAATATAGTTAAAAAGAAATTTATTTTTATTTGGTGGAGGGTTTTATTCTATATACGGCACAACCAAAGATAAATGTAAAGTGTTAACAATATTTTTAAAGTGAATACGTCATATTACATTCAACCCTAATTTATCTTTTTGGAAACCTCAAATTTTAACTCTTCTTTGGTACACTTCAACCTCAATATTCATAATGAATAGACTATTTAATAAATCATACTTTAAAACTAGCCTACTTGTTAGTCGGAGAAGTAGAAAAAAAAAGGTTTAGATGACATTATGCCTAGAAATCACACTAAATTAAGTCCACTTACAGTTGATCTCTTCTCAGTGATACAAAAACACTATTGTCTTGTTGGTGATTAAAGTTTAGTTTTAAAGTGATCGATTTGTTTACTCTTGGGTTCATGGATAACTGTATGAACTATGTTTGGAACTCATTGTCATGTTTGGTTTACAATAATATACATTTCCCATTTTACATTAGGCCATTTTTGTTCCCTATTTTAGCCTGGAACTAGATACATTTACTGGCTACAAATTATTTTTAGGATACATCTTTTGAGCCCTGATTATGTTGATTAACTGTCATGTTATTATTAATTGAAAAATAACCAAACTTATAATTTATAGTTTTAAGTTTTTTTTCATGCACATATTATAAGTGTATATTATATATTACATGAAATACAGAATAGTAATTAAACATATATAAATTAAATCACATTTAAGTAAAGAGATGTATTGATGTTTCATCAATTGGGAATTTTATTTATCAACTCTTAAGTCATACCTTTTGCTACCCGGGCGTAAGTTGTCAAAGTAGACCATAGCTAGTGAGTAAAAAATGAGCTGCACTCAAGGCAGTTTAATACTAGGCCGTCATGGGTTTGACAACGACCAACCACGCTCTTAAAGAAAACCTATGTATGTGAAGCCTGAATGAATGTCGGGCAGGGAATGTGTGATTGCTTAATGATAAAACGAGATGCAGTTTGATGGATGAGTTATTTCTATTTTATTCATATGATCCAAGAAAGTTAATAAAGAGGAGCTTTATTTATTATGCTCTACAATGCTAATTTTATTATGGTATCAGCGCAAAGCTATAAACCCAACTAATGATCTTGGTCTTAATGGAACTCGCAAATTATAAACTGTATTTAGAGTGTGACATGATGGATTTTGAAAATTAAAAGCTTTGAAAACTACTTTATAAAACACTTTATGATTAATATTTTTAGTAAACATTTGTTGGAAGTGCTATAATTTACATCACCTTCTACATTTTAAGAAAATGTAATTTTAAATTTAACTTATTTTTTGTTGATCATGTCTCTCAATTCAATACTTTATAAGATTTCTAGAACATAAATTTTAAGTAAATAGTATCTAAATTTAAAATGCATGCCAAATTAATAATCAACCATGTGTGTTGTAGGTTAATGCAGTCTTTGCTGCTGATGCTGTAGCAAGATTGTCTGGTACTGTCGGTGTGGCAGTAGTAACTGCTGGGCCTGGAGTTACAAATACTGTGACAGCTGTCAAAAATGCCAAATTGGCTGAATCACCTATCCTTCTTATTGGTATGTTTTCCTTGTTTTTATTCTTGATAGTTTTCTTATGATATTTTAAAAGCATTGAATGGCTTTCATATTATTATCCATCACTGGGTAGGCCTAGTATCTTGCTGTGTGGAATCCTAATAGTCATGGTGTGATGGCCCAAGGCCTTCTGTCAACCATTATCTGTGCTAGTGTTCTAGTTAAGTTCTTGGGTTTTCCTATCTATGATCTCTCAATCGAGAGACAGAGACAGTTAAGATTGACATCCAATGGGGTGATTTAGAAGATGGATACGGAGCGATTGAAACCTGAAGCTAAAATGTAGTTGATAACAGACTTTTGATTTATTTTGTAAAAATTTTGTTGATTGTATTTATTCTTGAATACAAGTGTTTTGAGCTTTTATATTTTTATCTAAAGTTTAATTTTACTCTTTTAACTTACCGGCTCTTCCATGGACTCAGTCTAGCAACAGCATTGTTGGGAAAATAGCTTCCTCGTCCATTGTTGTGTATCTTGTGATTTTGGTTGAATCCTGAAAATGTCATTAGTTGGAAAGATTGATTTTGGAAGAAAATAATCAAAGGGAACTAAATCAACTTCTAAATGGTTCAGTATTGTATTCATCATCATCATCATCATCATCACCATCATCATCATCATCATCTGTTTCCGGCCTGTGAATGGGTCAATTTAATACAATTCCTCCATCTTATTCTCTCCTTCCACCATTATTTTGCCTTTATTTGCTTCCATTATTCTGATCTCACTTGCACACTTGGTGTTATCTGTTCCTCCCATCTCTTTCTTAGTCTTCCTTGTGGACTTTTTCTTATTTACCTCGTCTCCATTATTCTCTTTGGGGCTCTTTCCTTTTCCATTCTCATTACATAACCATACTATCTCAGCCTTGCTTCTTCTAATATCACATATTCCTTGTGCCCCCACGCTTGCCCGGACAACTTAATTCCTAATTTTGTTTCTCTTCATGACAGGGTGACCTGGTGGTCTAGGGGTAAGGTGTCAGACTTCTATGCTGGCGGCCGGGGTTCAATTCTCGGTCCCGGCAAAGATTTATCTGTCGTAAGTGCGTATAACCCGAACGGGTAGTAAGACACGGTGCTAATAATAATAATAATAATAATCTTCATGACAGCTCGCATGCTCCTCGCAAACTTCAGTCCCAGGCCCTTCACTTTCCCAGTCTCGTCTTTATTCACTTTCCATGTTCCTGCTGCGTATGTAATTATGGTTACAAAGTACACCTTATACAGCACTTCCTTAAACTTCCCCTTATTAAGTCTTCTAAATAATCAAAAATCAAAGGTTAGGGATTGATAAATTCTAAGTATAAAATAATTTAAAACAAAATCGAGAATTAATATATCATGGTGAACCTCTTTCATTTTTTCCAATACTCTCTCTATACCTCACGTAACATCATTTCTGATTGTCCCCTAAATTATTTATTATAGATATTATAAACAATACCTTTCTAGAATTTAGTTTTAAAGGTTTTTGTCATTGAATATTTTGCACATTTCTAATTATTGCTCTCGTCAATTAAAGCTTTTAGTATGTCTGTAGAATATTAATTAAAGCATCTTTCTTTTTCAGGTGGAGCTGCTGCTGGAATGTTGAAAGGCCGTGGGGCTTTGCAGGATATTGATCAAATTTCTTTATTCACAAGTATCTGCAAATATTGTACAACAATTAAAACGGTTCGAGAAATTGTTCCAACATTGAAGCTGGCCCTTCAAATAGCTGCTTCTGGTACACCTGGTAAGTTATTTAAATTTGAGCTTCATAGCTGGTGCATAGAACAAAGTGTTTCATTGTATTTGTTAAAATTCAGTTACTGTTTCATTTGAAATTAAAACATAAAGGTTTTCTAGCCTTAACTTCACTAGAATTTATCAAAATAAAGACAATAAGTAAAATAAATATTTCATATATCCCAAATATATAATGAAATTAATAAGTAAATGACAAACTTAACTCTCTCTCACTATTACATGCTAAATCAATAACTAGACACACACACACTTTTCTCTTTTTATTTATTGTGTTGTGAGAGAACTATCTTATGGTTTGGCTTAGGGAACATCATTATGTCAATTGTGGCATGTAAAAAACCCTAGAAGCTATGTGAAAATACTTTGCTTTCTCGGAAAAATTGATAGGCCCTTTCACTCTCGCTCATATAAATTTTTGTGTACTGATATAATCAGTCAGTTCATTAAGTGAACCCTAAATATCTCAAATAAATTTAAAAAATAATCATTGCTTAAAGAAAATTGAATAATACATTTATTAGTTTTTTCAGTAGGGTAGGGTGAGACATCTTTGGTACACTTCAAAGATATTTTACTATATAAAAAAAGAAAAAGCTTGCACTGAACTTTAATAAATTTTATTAAACACTTTGACACATCTGTTAAACATATCATTTTTAAAATTAAGATATTGAATGCATATGATTGCTACATTTAATTAAATTAAACTCCGTGTTTTTTGTACCAATGTACCCCTTGCTGGGGCACAATGGTACGACTTGAAAAAAGTATCTTGGGCAATTTTTATTAATTAACTATATCTTATCGTAATTATTAATAATAGAATTCAATGTAAAGAATAGTTACAATGTGGGATAGAAAATATGTTTTAAATGGTACTGAGTCTAAGATCAATTGAGAGTTTAAGATATGAATGCTGTCCTAAATATATAAGAGGATATAAATATTAACAAAATTAGTCAAAATCACAATATAACGAATTAATAAATAGAATTATAATATTAAAAGTAATGTAAAAGCAATAATTTCAATATAGTATAGGAAATGTTGTAAAAGATATTAATCTTAGATTAGATGACAAGTTTAACGTTATACTACTGTTAGTTATACTAACTGCTAGACATTGAGTATATCCACCAAACTTAAACAGGAAGTGTAAAACAGTGTTAACATCTAAAAAAAAAGCACTAGTTTAAGTTTTTGTTTGGAAAATAATCAACTTGTACCAATGTGCCCCACTCTCCTCTACCTATAAATAATATGATATACTATAATATGCAAACAAAATTGTTCAATCTAAAGAAAATACCAAGAGTTGTGTTTCTAGAGAAAATATTTAATCCATATAGTATTTTATTATATCAAAGACTGAGATGGCTTATTTCTACTTCACTTTATTTACAGTATAATATTATACTGATGTGCATTGTTTTTAAAATTAGTTTTAACTTTTAATCAATTTGTTATTACATTAAGTGTGAAAGTGTTTATCTGCTAAATAGTGCCTTTGAGCAACAAATCAATTTTAAATCCCATTCTAGTTAGATCCCAATATGAGTGTGATCAATAAAGGTTGTGTACTTTTATTAGAAAGTAAAGTTGTGTAAAATGTTTTACTACCCATTCAGTCTATCCACATATTTAGATTAATGGGTAAGGGATGATGGTCAGATTAATGTACCTTCATTTGCATGTAGTGTGTAGGAAACAATTTAAGGAAAACTACCCCCAGTACATCTGGCTAGGATTCAAACCTAAATCTCCCTGTCACCGCTAAGACATTCTAATGTGAAAGTGACTATTTAAACCATGGAATAACAGACCCAGGTTGTTCTATTGATATTTCATTTTACATATTTTCTCTTAGTAAATATTTCTATCAAAATTAGTTTCATGGGTTTGTTTAAAATTCCCCAACTACTAAATCTTTACAGGTTACATTGAGCTTTGATAATTTGATTCAATACTAGGTTTCTATTAATCCAGACCAGCCATTACTCTTTATATACATTTTTATTTATTCCCCCCCAACACCTACCCCACTTTGAATTTGAGGCTTTCCGTTTGAATTACAACTATATTTATATACATATTCAACAAAAGGAATATTTTACAATATATTGATAATTAAAAGTTGTTTGTGTTTGATGTACTTTTATATTTTTATTTATTGTATATTACATTCAGTTTGAAATTAATGTTGGTATATTTATATTTTGTTTTGGTCCAGTCTTTGTTGAAATGCCTGTTGATGTTTTGTACACATATAGCATGGTTAAAAAGGAAGTAGTGAAGGGAAAGTCAACTGGCTTCAGAGCTCGATTAGTTTCGTGGTATGTATAATTTTAGGAATTCCAAACATACACAGCTTTTCATATAAGTCTACAATGTGTATCAATATCATATATTGTTGCAAATTATGTGTATTAAGAGTTTTTTTTAAATACTTTGGTATACTGAATAGTTTTTTTATAAATAAATTCCAAATTAATGCTAAAATTCACACATAGGTATTACTTTTATTTATTTAAAAAAAATTTGAAATGGTTGGTCTGCTAACACTTTTAATGATTTTTTTTCCATTCATTGAATATATTTTACAATTAATTTAAATGTTTAGTTTATGTCATTAACATTGTAAAGTATTGGAATAAAAAAATCTTTTTCTTCCAATCTTTTATAGGCTTAGTAATTATTTTATCAGAGGCGTAATACTAACCCAACCTGCTTCGGTGTCCACATGGTAAAAGGCGTCACTCTTGCAATAGACTAGATGCTGATGACAGGGAGATCGAGGCTTTAATTCTGGTTGGGTGTACTGAATGTTTTTTTCTAAATGGTTTTCCACTTTCCCTCCACGCAAATGTGGGGTACACTTCTTATAAATTAAACCTTCCTAACTCTGCGTAATTAGTATATATATGCGCAAAATCCGAACTGGTAATAAGACGGGGCTAAAAAAATTAATATATATTAACCTTAAGCTAATGCACCATAATCAAAACGATCCAGCATGTTTAAATTTCAATGTTCTGAAACTCCACTAATACCCTATAGTTTTCACAGTTAACACAAATATTAACAACTAATCTTATATCTATAATTTTGTGTGCATTTTGCTATGATAATTTTTAGTTTTTATTGTAATGATTCATATTAATGTTAATTTAAGTGTAAGAAAAGGTAAACTTTTTCTTCAGAACTATATTAAAATACAATAAATACATACATCATATGTAGAATATATCTAAAATATGTATGCTTAATAGTTTCTGAATATAATTTTGATGTATGATACACACCCCCTTGGTTTAAGATCATCTCTTGCCACATGGTCAAAATGACCATGCGTGACTGTGCATTATACAAGGTCACATGGCCCTGAAAAGTTTGAAATTATAAGTCCTAGTGAAAATTAATTTTGAAGGGTAATTAAAATAATCTTGACATGAAAGTGGAAACTATTTTGCTTAATTTATGCTTTAATTTACTTTTGGTTGAAATAAATCCACATTTTACAGGCCATAAACAGTAGTTGGTATTGAAAAACACATAACACTGTAATTTAATATGTAAATGTTAGTTCTAACAAATAACGGTATTAGTATACAATATGAAAAATAAATTGGTAGGCTTATGTTGGCCTTAAAACTATGATTACATGTTAAATAATATTTTGCATTGTTGTATCCCTTTGATGTGTTTTGGTAGTTTCATTGCTGGGAACTTTAGGGTAAATATCTATGTTGTCTGGTTCAGAAAGATATTTGAACATGAGCCTTACATTTTTTAATTATTTTATTTAGGAGTTTGTTGGTGTGATTGTAGAAAGCTGCCAATGTTTAGGACGAATCTGACTTTGTCTAGGCTCTTATGCTACTGAATGTTATGCTATGCTGTTGGGAACTATTTTTTTTAGTAAGCTTTTCATAGATTCCTTAAAAGTCTTGAATATACGAAAGAAGGCTATGACTCTAGGGTGAATAAGATAGAGCAATTCCAGCAAAATAAATAGAAATGACTGTAAAACCACCCCACTAATAGAAAGAATAAGCAAGAAAAATCTCCTTGAAAAAACACAAGAATAAAAACCAACACTAATATTGTGCATTGTGTATGTGCTGATAGTTAATGCTACTCGCTGTTATACCGAATATTGAAGGAAATGTCAAGGATCCTTAAGAATTAACTAGTTCTCATGTCCCCATAAAGATATATTAAAATTTTGGGAAGTATCCCAGGGGTTCCCATTGTCGATCCATAATGAGTAGCCCATCATGAGCAGCATCAGAAGTTCACTTGGATTTCGGACCCCCACTTTTGTTTTCTGAGAGCCCAGGGGATGGTGAGCAATATCCCTTTGAACCAAATCCATTTATAACTCGGGGGAATATTTAATGAGTTGAGTTTAAACAAAATGTATATGCTACTTCATATCTTGTTTTGATGAAATATTTCAAATTATTTTGGAAGTCTTCAAATTATTAATCTTGTACAGAAACTTAATAATATTTTGGTTTCAATATATGTTAAAATCATGAAGATGTTACACCTATGTCTGAGCAAACTTAATGTTTGCTTGAGTTTGCCTTGCACAAAGCCAGATTATCTGTACTTACTTTGGCCTTCGGACCACACCAGGACATGCCATTTCGTAGGTTCCTATCTTTGGACTGTGGTTAAGGTAATTCTTATGTTTTCCTTTAAAAGTTTAACCACCCCCTCTTCCTCCGCTTTCTCATTCTTTTCTATCTCCCATAGGGAAGTGTGGCTTCTGGACTACATTCTCCATTTTCATCTCTTTTCAATGTCCCTCAGGAAGTGTGACTGTAGTTTTATTCACTCCCTTCTCATATATCCCCTCTGGAAAGTTTGACTATATGGTTAGTCATTTCTCTCACACCTCTTTGACAGATGTGACCACAAGATTACTGCTCCACTTCAATCTCTCCTCTTTTTTCTGAGCACCTAGTGTTTAATAATTCATCTAGACCCATTCTCATAATAATCTGTCCTTAGTGCTATTATCCCACACAACCTTTTGACAACCTTTCAAATGATGAAACTACACATTTTCAACTAGTTATCATTTATTAACTAGTTTGTCCTTGAGTAATTCGGCTAATGAGATGGCCACGCAAGTACTCGTCACAGTGTTTTGACTTACATATATTATTTGTTGATGAATACTAAATAATTTTTTTTATTAAGCATGCAGATTTTGGTAGTGAGGTAGTGAAAGGCTTAGAGCCATATGGTCATCTGGAAAATATTTCTTTGCTCAAAGTCCTTGTATGTGAGTTATGTTGGCATAGGATTTGACATTCGTGGTACCCAAGCATTATATTGGAGGAGATTTTATCTTTTATCTCATATGTATAACAAATGAGTTTATGCTTTATATGTATTGATAATTTGGTTTAGCTAGGGATAGAGTTGATAGTATGCAATTATGAAGGGATCCACAGAAATCAAAGAAAACTTTCAGCCATAGACCATACGACACCTCTCAAATGTTGAGCTTTCCACTCCCATTTTACTGAAATATCCTTGTGTCATACTTAAAATGAATTTTGGCTTCCTCAACCTACATTATCAAGTCAAAGACACAGTATTAGGCAAATACAAGTTTTTTTTAAACAAAATCTTACCTACTTTTAATTAGTGTCCTTATCAAAGAATGAGACTATACAAACTTTCAATTTTGAATGACATTCCTTTATTTCACACATTAAAATTGCTATCTGGATTAATTTGTAATTAGGATGATTGATAATCGAGGTTATTCAGGGCAAATAATCAAAGCATTAGCAATTAATTTCCAGTCTTTAATCAGTATTACCAATGTTCTACACTTCTCTATATTTACCAATTTTTGTTAAAATAATAGTAAGCCCATATTTATTTGTATATCAACAAACAATGACATTTTCTTTGTTATAATCATATAAACTAATATATAATTTAGTTAACTTGTATACATTTAAACTTCTTGGAGATTATAACTGGTAAATGATTTATACAATACAAATTTCAGATCTTCAATCACACATGTCCACACGTACATAACCAAAATGTTAGTAAATTTTAGTTCAAATTTATAATAATTTGGAATATATCATAGCATTAAAAAGTTTTTATATTTGGGCATTTATATATAAAATATTCTTGAAAGTGGGCAGATAGCTACGGCAATAGATGGTGGATATTTAAATGTTGACACCCACACAAATCCTTTTTGTTGATAGTGTTGTTACATCAGCAGGAACACTATCCTCTTTATACAAATAATTATCCCTGATGCTATTACAGTAGTGATATAATAATCAATTATAATGGTTTTATATTCTGTCTTACAACTCGTGAATGTGTGGAATGCCAGGCCTCCACCGTGGTTCGGATTCCACGTTAAACTGTAGGTCCTCCATTTAATCTTACAATCACCCTACCATTACACATTAGCGTAAGTGCGTATAACCCGAACGGGTAGTAAGATGCGGTGCTGATAATAATATTAATAATAATAATAATAAATGATTAATTATTAATTAATAAATAATAATAGTATGTATATATATATATATATATTCTGTCGGCCTTGGCTATGAGCAAGAGTTTTTAATTTTTGGGAGCTAAGAGATATAAGTTATTTGGTAATGGTATTTATTAGTAATTCAGAGAGTACAAGTTCTGGCCTTAATACTTTCTACTTAAGATTTTTTTCTTTTTAAAATGGCTTCTATGACAAAACAGTTAGATATGTCAAAACCACTTATGTAAAATGGTGATGGTGCTGCTTCAGATATAAATTATATTGATACAAATATATTATATAAATACACTACTTTACTTTTCTTACTAATAAAAATAAACCCACTTTTTCTGTCTTTCCTAGGTATTTGAATAACTACGTAAATAACATATTTGCTGGAGCCTGGGAACCTCGGGACACAACACCCCTTAAGCCACTGATTGCTTTGCCTGATACTACAGAAAGTATGCTTTAACTTTTTAATAAACGAACACGTTTATATTTCAGGTGAAGGGTTGCAGCACTAACATTTTAACATCCATTTGGTTTGTAATTAAAGTTATCAGCAGCTAGAAGTTCTCAAAGAAATAGTTTAAGAAACCCTACCAAATAAATGAAAATTATATTTCTAAGCTGTAGTTTTATATAATTTATTTCCTGAACTGGGGATGCTATACTCCTATTTTAATGCTGCTTTACTTCCTTGAAATTCATCCTAAAACATTAACTAATACTGTAAATAGAAAATACAAACAATTTTCTTAAATATAGTCCATCAAAGTGGTAGTCAAGATGTTACAGTTAGATCACCATAGGAAGAACTTTTTAGAGCAAATAAAACCTATATAGTAACCAAAATTGACACAAGGTAACTATAGTTATCTTAAAACGGTTTCAACTGATACTCTCATTCAAAAGGGCCAACTATAAAACATGTAGCTTGGGCATGGTGACTACAGATGGGGAAAACAGGTAAAACCTGGAAAAGTCAGGGAATTTTTGGATGACAGGGAAATGTCAGGGAATTTAACTAAAAATAAGGAAAAGTCAGGGAATTAAAAAATATGTCTAAAATATCCCATTTATTTCGCAACCAAACACTAAAACAAAAGTTAGTAATACCTAAATAAAATAACATTTTTTTTAAACTGATAAAACTGTTTGTTTAGTGGATACAAACTTTTTTTAATACGTGATCAATAATAACAAGTCATCATCCACGATTAAAACGGAAAAAAAGTAGTCAGTGAAAATTGAAAAATGTAGCCTGAAAACCAGGAAAAGTCAGGGAATTTTGTAAAATATGTTTTGTAGCCACCCTGTTGGGGTATGACTAAATTAAATTAAATTAAAGTTATTATTTTCATTTTTATTTATTTGAGATATTTAATGTTCACTTTCTGAATCAACTGATTATAACAGCACACGAGAATTTTTCTATGATCAAGAGCAAAAGGGCCAACCAATTTTGCCGGGTAAGGTACTTTCATATACCTTCCAGGGTTCTTTTCCATTCCATAATCGACTTGGGGCCGACAGCTTTACTTCACCTCCAAAGGACATTGTGCTATGGATTTCATCCCTCAAGAAAAATCCTTCAACCCCGGCCAGGTTTAAACCCATGGACATCTGGTCCTGAAGCGAGCACTTTACCCTTAGACCACCTAAGTCTACTTAGGTTTAGTAATTTTTTGAACTGTCTCCCTATGGGATCAGTCATAGTCACTTGATGATATTTTATGGCCAGTGTTACATTTAAAATATACCGTTTACAAATTTTTAAAGTGACTTGCATAAACAATTAAGTCTTCTTTGATTACAATATTTTAAAATTAGTATTTTATGTTGATGACTGCCATTAAGATTATCGCCCTAATGTTCCCATACTTCCGAGATTGTGTTGACAAGATTTTCATACTGATGTTCCCAAAACCCTCACTCAAATATCCTATTTTACCAAAATGTTCAATTTGAAAATTAGTCTCATTATATTTAATTTGAAAATATTTTTAATATCTACATATTTTTGAAAACTATAATTTTCAAAAGTTAATAAATTAATTTTTTATTTTCAGTACAAAAATGTGTTCAACTAGTATCCTGTGCAAAGCGGCCAATTATTCTTGTTGGAAGTCAAGCAATACTACCGCCCAATCATCCTGATGTCACTAAACGCCGCCTAGAGTCAATAGGAATACCATGTTTCCTGGGTGGAATGGCACGTGGTATACTTGGAAAAAACAGCCCACTTCATATAAGACATGAACGTTCCAGGGCTCTCAAAGAAGCAGATTTAGTCATTTTGGCTGGAACATCGTGTGATTTTAGACTCTCTTATGGAAGAGTCCTTCCACGTAAAGCCGTTATCATTGCTGTGAACAGGGACAAAATCCAATTGTATATGGTGAGCTCTACTCTTATACAGGAAGATTCACGGAGAGTGAAATTCAAATATTTGGCTTTAGCTCAAGAGTAGGTGGACATAATGTGATAATGTTGAATGGATACATAACTTGTTTCAAGCTGAAATCATGTACTATAATGATCACTATCCTCTGCCATGTGAATTTGGGTGTGGCCAAATATTTGGGTTTAGTTATATATGTATCATCTTGAATCAGTTGTTAGTTCTTTATCTTAATTTAGTCAATTTACTAGCCTTTGAAGGATTGTAAATTCGTATAAATATTTTACTCTTAAGACACCATGTTTATTTTTCATTCAAATTTTGTGTCCACAAATGCTTAAATGAACCAATTTCTCCTGTATTTATTTTGATGAATTCTGATGAATTATTTTGATAAGAGTTCATTAATATTAACAAAATTGAATATTATATTTTTTAAATATTTCTTAAATTATTAACTTTTATATTATTGAATGCAACTTATACAAACTAACCTAGAACATATGATAAGAAGAATGAATTTTAAATAAAGATGCCATTTTTCCCTTAAAGCATAAATTGATATTCATATTCCTTTTTTGTAATTTGTAGATACATCACCTTGAAATTCAAATATGTTGACTAGTCTTGAATGGATTAGTCTTAAATTATCTATAAGACTATGATTTTTAATTAACAAATAATTGATCACCACAAGCGTGTTAGGCCAGAATTTAAATCCAAGCGAGTCAAACTTACTCTAGTTTTCTTCCCATTGTGATTTTCTTAACATTGTGATTTCCTTACTTCTCCTCAAGCAGCTTGTGGTTCAGTATGTTAAATTCTGTCTTTATCTTGTCTTCTTGAGTTGGCTAATAACATGTAAGGTGTGATGGAAGTGAGCATAAGTTAAGGTCCGTGTTTTAGCAGTTTTTATAGCAAACAATTTTGTTCCCTAAAATAAATCAAATATTGCTCCAGTAGAAACACAGAGTTTCATTTTCTACACATGATAATCTGACCAGTTCTTGGATATATGTCGTGAGCATTTGAGGATTAACGTTTTAAATGAAGAGAAAGGGTTCTCAGGTTCTCATTAAATGCCAGGACATCCTTGACAAATACCACTTTCATCATAGTTGAGATGTTCAATGCAAAAACGTTTTTCACTAGTGAGGTTAACTTAAAATGGCTTCTAATAAATTGTCTCCCATTGAAAAAAATCTTATATTTGAGCAATATTTAGAAGTTTTTTTTCATAAATTTGACTTTAAATCCCTTGCTTGTGTGCTATACACCAAACATTTATATCAATGCAGCTTCTTTTTGTATAACAAAAACATATTTTTCTGCATAGTTATACATTATCTTATTTCTTAAATAATTTGGCTTTTATTCAGGAATCAAATCATGATTCCAAAATAAAGAATTGCCTCAACATAAAAATAAAATACTAGAAGTGTTCCCTGTGGTGTCTATTTATATATTTCATTCACAACAAACTCTAACCTTATTAATAAATTTATATTAAACTAAATTAAATTATATAATGCACTCTTCTTAACACATGACTTAATTCTGAGCAGTCATTGTTTGCAGAGTACATAATAATTTACATTTTCATTAAAGAGAAACTTAAAATTGTAATTAATGTTAATAACTGAATTTTATGTTTTACTTTATTCTTTCTTCAGAAATACTAAACCAAATCTATTAAAACTCTGTCTAAATTTTATAGGATAGACAAACAGTAGTACAAAAACAATTTATTATGTATTAGCCAATTTTCTTTATATCCTGTGCATAAAGGCAAACAAACAAATAAATCTCAGCGCACATAAAACTTTTTCCCTATATATATATATATATTTTTTTTTTGGCCATTTCAGAACTCGGACATTTTCTGGAAACCTTCTGTGGCTATACAAGGAGATGTTGGTTCCTTCATTCAAGAATTATCACTCAACCTTACAGGTTACAAATGTAATGATGACTGGTTAGAGAAACTTAAAGAAACTGAAAGACTGAAAGAAGAAGCTATTTTTAAGGTATATATTTGGTTGCTCACCATGAGACATCTGTTGTGGGGATCACAAACTTAATGTTTCCAGATATATTTTTTAATATATATTTGGAAGAAGGTATATATTACAAACTACCTCAAATATTGAAAAGAGGTTTTCCTTAAAGAAATATATTAACTATCCAACACCTTAGCTAAATCGGTAACATGTCTGCCTACTGAGCTAAGGGTCCCGGATTCGCTACCTGCCATGGCCAAAAAATTTATCATTGATGAACATGAGTTTACCCTTCCACATTAATAAATTAAAGGCCAGGAATGGGATTTTGTGCCTACCCTAGTCTTAAGTTGGATTATAAGATATATGAAGCTATGATAGCCGATAGTGGCAAAATATAGGACTTGAATAAAAAACTGACCCAGACCATAGGCTGGAAACAGTAATGAGTGTAAAAATATATTTTAACTATATATTTTACTAAACATTATTTTGTACCTATCGACTTTGTGTTTTATGTGCATCTCACTCTAAAGCTATCAACATATTTTTCTAATCCTCTTAATCTTTATTAGATGTCTGAGCAGCCATCTCCTGACTATCATAATCCACTAAAGGTTCTTTATGAACTGGAGAAAATACTTCCTGATAATGCTATTTTAGTCGCAGATGGTGGTGATTTTGTGGGAACAGCAGCCAATATACTCAGGTATTAAGTATTGAATAAAACATCATTACGTTTTACTTTCTAACTATCAAAGTCTATCTAGCAGCTAATCTCACTTGGGTTCACTGGAAGGGATTAATGTATGAATAAAATTTCTGTAAATTTAATCATTTATTGGACTATACCACACTATCAAATCTAGTATATTTAAATTAATCCTGCTAGGTATTCACACTGTGGTGGCAAAGTGCCTAACTAGGCCAGCTAAAAGAGGGCCTAAACCTTAAAATAGCTAGCACAAACACAAGTCCGTGCTAGACATGGGAAATTACAATATACCTTTTCCAGGTGGGAGGTAGAAATATTTATTTAAACTTAAATATCCTGATACATAATGTGATAGCTACACATTACTTTGAGAATCCTAATTTAAAAAAAAAACAAAGAATTAAACATTCAGACCCATTTAGCCTTTATAGATTTTACGAAGACTTTCTATAATGTCAATTGGAATAAATTAATACAAATACTAGCAAATTAGCAAATTATGGTACATCTGATAAAATTATATCTGCTATAAACACCATGTCTCTATAACCAGATTGGAGTAAAGATTATTTAAAACATTTCTACATGGGCTAAAATAAATAAAGTGTGACAGGGTTGTGGGCTCTTCCCTCCTCCCTCTTTCCCTCCCCCTCTTCTAGATAATTTACATTAATGATATTATAAACCAATAGAGACAGGGTCATCTTACTGGGATAGTCTTAAATAGATGTTCACATCTAGACACATTATTTTCTGATCAAGTAATTATTGCCAAATCTGAAGATGATATGAAAAGGCTGTTTACAATCTACAAAATTGGCCTCACAGTATTGTATGAAATTATTTACAGAAGACTAAAGTGATGGCAATCTTAGGTAAAGAAACTATAAGGAGCAAAATATGCATCGAGAATATTATATTTGAACATCTAATTATCCAGGATTAATCCTATCATATAGTAAAGATAAAGATATGTCATTAAAAATATTCAACTATGTAAAAAATACAGGTGCGATAAACGAAACAAACCATCTCGAGTATAAAAACATACTAGAGTGAGAATCTACAATAATATCTTCCAACACATACTGAAGTATGGCATGAAAAATAAGATAAGCTGATAAAATAAGGTTAGGTTAGCCACTACAGAAATGAGATTTATTCGAAGACTGGCCAGATGCAAACTATTTGACCACCTCAAAAATGAAGATTTTTTGAGAGAATTAAGAGTGGAACAAATAATTAAGCAGTATCTTAATGCAGCTCTGCATTGTTACAGGGGACCCTAATGAATTGGCAGGGTGGAACGCAAAGAAAAAAAATTAGTCAATTTGTCTCTTAAAATGGAAAAAAACAACTTAGAATGTCTAATAGCTCTTGTCACAAACCCTGCTTTGTCAAGCGTGGAGAAGACTACAATTAGTTTTGTTCACCATTAAAGCATAAGATTCAAATATCTGTTTGACAAAATATCAGCATTGCCTATTTTTAATATTCATAAGCCTTATTTTTTCCAATAATTATACACTAGCTCTAAGTCATATTCTAATTTTAGTATTTTTTCCCTTTAATGTACTACTGCTGCTACTACTGCTACTGCTACTACTACTACTACTACTACTACTACTACAACTGCTGCTACTACTACTACTACAACTGCTGCTACTACTACTACTACTGCTACTACTACTACTACTACTACTACTGCTACTACTACTACAACTACTACCGCTACCACCACCACCACCACCACTACTACTACTACAATTAGATGCCACAATTTACTTACCATTGCTTCTTCTGTATCACCAAACATTACTCCATTACTCACAAAATTAACTAAATTTGGCCATCACTTTCACTCCTCAGGTTTATTAACTTGAGCTCTTTTTACTTACATATGTACATATCTTTTCTTGTGTGGATTGTGAGAAAAATAGGTGGATTTTGTCCTTGAAGAGTGATTAATTACATAACAAATGACAAAAGGAATGCTCACCTTAACTCTTTTTGTTAACATTGTATTAATTTTATTTGACTCTCATCTTTTGTTTATAGACCACGCGGTCCCTTGCAATGGTTGGATCCAGGCCCGTTTGGGACACTTGGGGTTGGAGGTGGCTTTGCCCTTGGTGCTAAGCTATGCCGACCTGATGCTCAGGTGTGGATTGTTTATGGTGATGGATCTTGTGCATTCAGCATTGCAGAAATGGATACTTTTGTTCGTCACAAATTGCCAGTGTTGGCTTTGGTGGGCAATGATGCAGCCTGGACTCAGATTGCCAGAGAGCAAGTTCCAATCTTTGGCACAAGTGTTGCATGTAATCTTGCAGTAAGTAAAATTTCTAAAGCCTTTATTAATGATAATATAATATGGATGAAATTATCTTTATTTTAGAAATATTGGTTGGTTTGTGATATTTTACAATGAGTTTTTTCATCACGTATTAATACCTGTACAGTTAATAATAACTATATTATAATTATTTCAATGGGGTAGTTATGAGGAAGAAAGAATTTTATGGGTAAGCTACCCAAATTTTCATCTAAGGAGAGTGGAAAATCATCCTCAATTGACTCGACTGGAATTTTAAACCCAATCTCCCCATCTTCAACAGGTCACTTTAACATTAGAGTGACGCATTAGACTAATCAGTCACTGAAGCAGGTATGATTTTAAGTTGTTTGTAATGGCGATATTTATTTTTATTTGTAGTCCCATAAAGTGTTTTTATCTCATTCTAAATAAAGTGTGAAACATTGTCTAATGTGTTAGTGTTTTTTTTTTTTTTACAGTATACCAATTATCATGATGTGGCAATAGGTTATGGCGCCAAGGGCGTTTTGATTTCCAGCAATACAGAAGATATTGCCAAGGCATTGACACAAGCTACTCATATCTATGCACAAGGGAACAGTGTACTAATAAATGTGCTAATTGGAAAGTCAAAGTTCAGGGAAGGTAGCATTGCAGTTTAAATGTTTATACGTTTGTTGACTAAGTTGTAAAACTTAAATTTTCCTATGAGTATATCAATCAAATTTAGAATATATGTAAGACTGCAGTTTTTTGTTTTTTTAATCATTACAAGCACCAACATATTGACACTAAAAGGTATCCATTTTTGAAGTGATGTAAACATTTAAACAGGGTCAGGCAGTCAAACGGCAAGATTCCAGGAAGGGCTGGCGGGGGCGGTGGACTCGACCTTGGGCGTCTAGACACCCAGAATTTAGTAGCAATGGAGCGTTAGTCCACGGAGCAGTGTGCGTTTGCCGTAAAGGCGTATTACACAAATTAGTATAGTTTTGTTTGCGTTCAACGTGCAAGTTTCATTTACACCCGTGCACCTCCGTGCCTTCTGCAAAAGCTATCAGCCTTTGGGTGAGAAATTTTGAAGCCACTGCTAGCACAACACAGAAAAGAGCTAATAGTGAAAAAAACCAGCTGGACCTCAGAAAATATTGATCATGTGCATGTAGCCTTAGCAAGAAGTCCGCGAAATTCGGCTGGATGACACAGCGTAGAACTTGGTCTCAGTAATTGAACCGTGAGAAGGATTCTGAAGAATGATCTCCACTACCATCCATACAAGATTCAGGTGGGGCAAGACCTAAAACCTCAAGATTACAATAGCAGAGTATGCTTTTGTCAACAGATGTTAAATCTCATTGAACAAAATGAAGAGAGAGTGTACAACTTATGGATGAGGGACGAAGCCCACTTTCACCTTAGTGGCTTTGTCAACAAGCAGAATTTTCAGTACTGGGCTTAAAATAACCCACACAATCTCCACGAAAAGCCCCCCCACCCCCTACAGAAAAAGTGACGATTTGGTGTGCGGTATCATATCGTGGAATAATCGGCCCTTACTGTTTTTGAAAATGAACACGGTAAAACGGTGACGGTGAACTCTGATCGTTACACTGATATGTTGGCAACTTTTTTCCTGCCTGCACTCGAGGACTATAACTCAGATGAAAAAACAATTTTCCAGCAAGTTGGCGCAACTTGCCATACTGCCGGAGTTTCAATGCATTTGCTAAGGCTCGCATTTCCTGGTCGTCTTATCAGCAAGCTAGGCGATTTCCCGTGGCCTGCCCGTTCACCAGACTTGACGGTTACTGACTATTTTCTCTGGGGATACCTTGAATCCCAGGTTTTCAAGGAGAACCCGCCAAGGACCAGGGATTATTTGAAGTAGCGAATTCGGCAAGAGGTCAACAACATTCCATTGAAAATGCTACACAACGTCATTGGCAGCTTCGCTCTCAGACTCCAACAATGTGTGCAAAACCAAGGACGCCATCTTACTGACACCATGTTCAGAAAATGAACATTTTTTCCAAGTGCACTAGTAATTTCCACTCATGTACATTACATTTATGTAAACAATTAAATACAACTTAATTGTTTAAATTTTTTGCGATTTTTTAAAATTTTGTTGTTTAACTGCCTCATCCTGTATTTCAAATTGGGTTGCAGATAACTTGACTATTATTTGGTTTTTTCTTTTCATATAGCTTGTAGAAACTAGCTTAAAAAATATAATCATCCTAAAATATATTGAATTGTTGAAAATAATTTGTTAAGCCCCATCAAAGTAAAACAAAGGTTTTATTAAAAATTGAATCTGTTTTTAATAGTTTTCATGCACTTCTTCAAAAAATCCCCACTTTATATTATTCTGAATTAATTTTGAAATATCAGAAAACATTTAATCTAATATTCACTCAAAATGACTGGACTGTATAAACACATATGATAGACATCTAACCAAATTTGATTAGATATGTTGGTATATACTTTGTACTTAATTCTAGTAATTACTTAGTTGTAGTGTTTGTTAGAAACAGGATTTACTTACTCAGTTTTTAAATGTTTATTTTTAATCCAAACTAAAAAATTTGCTGTCATCAACTCTATGGAAAAGCAAGTAAAAACATATTATTGTTAAGTTTGATATTCTAAATTTTTAATATGTTAAAGCTATTTCTAAATCATATACAGGTAATTTTATTTTTATAATCATTGATAGTCTAATATTTTCGGCTCTTTCTTTCATAAAATCTGAAACAAAAATGTGGATTTAATAAGTCTATTTTAATGTAAAATTTCTACTAGGAAAGCATATTTTTAAGCAAAGTGGGAAAAATAAAAATGTTATATATACATATATAAATAAATAATGTATGTGCTTTAGTCAAAAACCATTTCATTCTGATAGAATAATGTATAACCATATTCTAGATTTCCAGACAATTGCTTTAGTTCATACACTTATGTTGAGACTGTCAAAACATTACATTGTAATCTTTTCCCCTCCAAAAGCTTTTGCAAACGTTGGAAAAGCACAGTCTTGTGAAAATTTGGAATGAGTTTGAACTATTTTTATTTTAAAGTTTTTCAATAGGTAATTAATTTTTTTTAAATGTAAAAAAGTCAAAATTTAAATAACTTGTGTTCATTGTTTGCCCAAAAAGGTGGCAAGCTTACTTTGCATGTTTCCACTATGGTGTACCTTATGAGACAGTGCCCTAATGTAACATGACAAGGTAATGCTCCTACCTTTAACTGTAAATAGAATGTACATACATAACGTTTTTCAGGTGACCTGGTGGTCTAGGGGTAAGGTGTCAAACTTCTGTGCTGGGAGTCCGTGGTTCAATCCTCGGTCCTGGCACAGATTTATCTGATTGCCAAACCCTTCCTTCACCTCTGACAAGATGTGTATTAATCACAACTTGTAAATATGTTGAATGCCAGGCCTCCACCGTGGTTCAGATCCCACGTTAAACTGTTGGTCCTCCATTTCATCTCACAATCACCCTACCATTACACATTAGCGCAGGTGCGTATAACCCGAACGGGTAGTAAGACACAGTGCTAATAATAATAAATATAATAATCCCTTTTTCTTTGCAACTAGTGGATTATTAAGAAACTAAGTTGAATTTTTATTCAACAAATAAAAGTGTGCTTTTCCATCCATTATTTTAATTACCATACTGATTATTCCTAAAACTAATTACAACTAAAGCTGTGTGGTAACTTAGCTTACTCATTCAAGCGTCGGTCTACTGAACTATTTGGGACTGAACATATAGGGAACCACTTCAGTGGCCACGTAGTTTAAGGCATCACTCTCATGCTAGACTGGCCTGCTGAAGACTAAGAGATCGGTGTTAAAATCCGGGTTGAGTCAACTGAGGGTGGTTTTCTCTAAATAGTTTCCCATTCTTTCTCCATGCACATGTGAGTAAATTTCCTTTAAAATGTATCCTTCCTAATCCTTACTCCATTAGAGTAATTATCATATATATGTATAACCTGAACAGGTATTAAGATGCAGGAATAAAAAACAACCTGTGGGGGACTCTGAATATGTTATATCCTACTTGCTTTCACATTACATTAGAACAAAAAAACTTTATCTTGACCATCATTCAACCTAACCAATATCACAATGGTTGTTTGGCAAGACCGTAAAACATCATCTTATTGCTCTTGTCTTGAGTAAATAAGCCTTTTAGCAGCATTATGAAAGTTTAATTATTTTAATTTTGTGGGTTAGAATGCATGACAGAATCTGCCAGGCAATTCAAAGTAGTGTGGTTTTCTGAGGTAAATTGGACGAAAATGTAATATAAATGTCTGAAAAAAATTCCTATTTATTAAATGTTAATGTGGTTAAAAATAAATATGTTTTAAAGATTATCAATATAAAAGTTTGATTATTTAAATTTGCCTCATTCTAACATAAAATGCAGAAAACCACTTTGATTCAATGTATGACCATTACTTGTGTATTATTGGAGAAATGTGAGTTTACCCTTTTATAGTGATGAATTAACAGCCAGGGTTTGGATGTTACGTCTGTTCTAAATTTTATTTATTTTATAAGCTGTGTGCTAATATAAGCAGTCAGTTCAGAAAGTGTACATTAAATACCCCAAATAAATTAAATAAAAAAATCAAGATGTCTAGGGGAGCATTTAACAGCAGTAGAGTGATGGGAGGAGGGAGTAGTGTTTCCAGGGTACAATCACTCTAGGCTTTCTTCAGAGCAGCTGAATGGTGTGTGTATTTCTTCTCATTTCTAACACTTGCCTCTAGTATCTTGCAATGACATCTTTGATTAAGATAGTTCATTAATTAGTTTTTTTATAAATAAGAAACTATTTTTATATGTCGAAAAGAGTCACAATATGATATAAAATAACATTTATTTACAAGATAGTATACAAAACATCAAAAATAACAAAGAATATTTATGAACAATAAGACATTTTAAGGTATCTTTTGTAATCAATTTGTAAGTCAATCAGTTTAAAATAGCCAACCTAAAACATTATCAAATTAAATTTTGTTTATTTATTGTTAGTCAAGTTTGTAAAATAAATATTAATATAAACATCCCTAGATAATACTAAAATTTAAAGTATTTGCATTATAAAGTCTTAGTAAGCACTTATAAAATTGAAGTGTATTTTTAAATGATTTAGTTAAATTTAAAATTAAATAAACAATATTATCTTTTTCGTTTCACCTTGTTTCTATTTACCTATTCATTGGTGGGAACATTATCACGGAAACATCCCATCATAGTAAGCCTATATTGTCTAGTTCAATAGATACCATGGGTTGACTTCTCAGTTTTAGATTGTTACTTAAGTATTAGCTAACAATTCCACCACGCCCGCCCCCCCCCCNCCCCCCCTTCCTCCTTAGCCCACTATTTGATGGCCTTCTGTCTATACATAATAGGTTCTAGGTATCAACGCCCCATGTTCCCTCAACTTCAACTTGTTAAGCAGAAAACCACCAATGTTTAACACTATTTGGTGAATTGACTTGCCAACACTGGCTTTATTATTTGTATTGTATATACATTTATTTCACCTGTCTTCATTCTTATTTATCATCATCATAAACTATTTCCAGTCTGCGGCCAGATCAGTTTAGTAAAATGCCTCCATCTTTACTTTTATTAAGTTTTAAAAATGATAAATTGAATAGTTATTAAATTTGAGTTTAACTTTAGAAAGTAATTAACTAATTATAATTATTGAGGAAAAGTAATTAATAATGTGCTGGTTTGAAAAAAATATGTTCACTTTTAAATTAAAGGGTTTAAAAGTAATTTTAGGTCTGGATAAGTACAAAAACAGGTTTTTAAAGAAAAGAAAATTTCACAATTTTGCTAACAACTTTAGTTAAATTGAAACAAACTCGTGATCCATTTATAAAGGCTTACATTGTGGTAATGTGGAATACACTCGGTTTTAACACTAAAGCAATTCTCAAGTTTTCATTCACAGGAACTTAAATGATTCAACCAACACAATAAATATCAGTTAATATCTATTAAATGAATAAATCATACACAATATATTTAGTTTTTTAACTGACTATCACTGTATATTTATTTGGTTTTCTATGGTTTTTACAGTTAGGACTTTATTTCGGGGACCTGATACATCCTCCTCTCACACTTTCTTCGTTGTGTTTTGTATGAATGACAACCTTCTCATATATACACTTTAACTCTCCTACACAAGGATCTTTGGGGTATTTTTTACAAGCTGATCATAGATCATGCAAAAAAGTAGGACTTTTTCATCTTTGGCTATCATGTATACTTTTTACTCACACAATGATAACTTTGTATCAGTTAAATGTTGACAATGCAGCTTAAACACAATGTTAATCTCACATTCATTTCCTCAAATACTTCTTAACTTGGACAGAATTTTCACAGTCCACATTCCAAATAAAATAACACATACTGACGTACAGAACACGTCTTTACACTGAACTGCTATGCAAAACTTCAAGAGTCAACTTGCAATCAATTGAATGATCATCAGAATCCCACCAATCAAGAGTGTCTTGTATTTATTAACTAATCATGTTGATTTAGTGAAAAGTGGATCACAATGAAATGATTCCATTTTATTTATTTAAACTATGGGTTTACCCCTTCACATTGATAAATTGACGGCTGTGAACTGGATTTTGTGCCTATCCTAGTCTTAAGTTAGATTATAAAACATATGAAGCTATGACAGGCCTAGCCAGCAGGTAGTGGAAAATTATATGGCTTGAACATAAAACACGACTCGGGCCATAGGCTGGAAACGGTAATTTTTTTATCATACTCATAGTTTCCTGTGATGTTTAAAAAAAATCAAGGCTGAGAATTGAATATATTTTTTTGAAAATCTAAAATTCCTTTGAGAGACAGCTTGTATTGAAAAGAAAACCCCACCCTTTCAAACATCTCTTTTCATAAGGGACAGTGAGAGACTAAGACTTTCCTAAAATTTCTTTAATCATTTATATTATATAAAGTTATATATTGATTTAAAATTAAGATGTTGGGTACACAAAACTTTTAACAAAGGGTTCTTTGAAAAAATAAAAATGTATACCGTAATGATTTATAAAGAAAAATTGCTTAGTTGAGATGAAATTCTTAACATGTTAAATGTTAATGCAGTAACACAAATGAAATTCACATTTTGCAAGGGCTTTTCACATCTTCATAGTGTATATCACAGTTTTCACTCGTACAAGTAATAAACTATTCATATATTATTATAAGGTACATTTTTTCTTTAACAATCTTCCCCGAAAACTAATGATTAAAAAAAAATTCTCGACATTTTGGTATAAAGGATACAAGAAAAACTTTTCTCTGTTATTGAGATTTATAAATATATTTAAAAAACAACCCATACAACATGTTTGGCATTTCCCCACAATTGTTTTTGATAGTGATGTATATCAAAGTCAGACTCTTCAGAAGCAAAATGTTTCACCAAAGAGTTAAATTATTGAATGCAAAGTTCAAGCTGTTATCTGTAGTGATGAATTACTGGAGAAGTTCCTGAAATAGAATTGTGCATAGTGAATAGATTGCCAAGAATAGACATTTAAAATGACATAAAGAAAACAATAAAATTATGATATTTAAAAACGTGGTGAAAAAGTACTGCTCAGCAAATTTACTCAAGAGTAAATATATAATCAAGTATATAGGTAAAAATATATAGATATCAATTTTCTTAAATATAAGAATATAGAAACAAAGTATCCACAATGCAAGAGTCATCAGACGTTATAATCAATAAATTAATTAGTGGAAATCTAACTCAGCGGGGAGAAAGGTGACAAATACATAATTATTATTATTATCATTATTACTACTAGCACCACGTCTTACTACCAGTTCAGGCTATACGCACTTATGCTAATGTGTAATGGTAGGGTGATTGTGAGATGAAATGAAGGACCTACAGTTTAACGTGGGATCCGAACCACGGTGGAGGCCTAGCATTCCACACATTCACAAGTTGTGATTAATACACGTCTTGTTAGAGTTGAAGCCAGGGTTTGGCAATCAGATAAATCTGTGCCCTGATTTATAAAAAAAAATACAAAGGGTTTTACCAGTAAGTTTTCTTTTGTGTGTGTGAAACTAAGCAAGAAGTGAATACATACTAATTTATATTTTGAATAAAGGAAAACTATTCGAAATGGTCATCAACGATACAGGACAAGCGTCATTTACTCTTCGACTCAGGAGAGCAGCTTTCAATCCTACACAGATATTTTCAATCAATCTTTGCCTAAGGGAATGCTAATACGGTTGCTTAGAATCTATTCTTCTATTTCTTTTCCTGTGCCATAATATTTGAAATTTCTATTATCTTAGCTACTCAAGTGT
Source organism: Timema monikensis (assembly GCA_902151445.1). Lineage (NCBI taxonomy): Eukaryota > Metazoa > Arthropoda > Insecta > Phasmatodea > Timematidae > Timema > Timema monikensis. The sequence goes on along the minus strand of CABFVZ010000015.1, from coordinate 1,265,646 downwards.
ACTACTAGATATATATTTTAAAGTAATAGGCATACTTGCTTCAGGTTGGTTTAGAATTTAGGGTTCACTACATAGTGGTTTCATATACCTCATCAGAATCCTCTAACAGCACTGAACTGAGTGCTACATTTCCATTGGTTAATGCAGGTGTACTAGAATGTTGGCTAGTTGTCACTGTAAGAGTTGCTGGTTCCATCTGTAAGCACAAAGGAACCATTTCTGCACATTTCCATTTGATACATTTTTGTTTTTACAGTATGAAAATATAACCGATACAGTAGATATAATTACCTGCATTTATAAATCAAATTTTGCATCCTCTAGAGAGTATTATTCCTTCAATCTACTAAAAACTAACATATTTCACTCACTTAAGTAGCCAAATGGTCTAAGCCAGGGGTAAGGAACCTTTTGACATTAGAAGGCCAAATGTCACTTCACGGATTCCTCATAAGGTTGCACACTTCATGCACAGTAAATTTTTCCGACATTATAAAGATATGCCAAACCGAAATATATTTGAATGCCATTTAGTAACCCATAAAGGAGCGAACGGTTTTTTATTATTCCTTTTTCCCTTTTGATTCAATGAGAACAAATTTAAATGTATATATTTATTATATATTGATATAATAAACACATTTAAAAAATCTAGCGCATTAGCCAACTACGCCACTGAGGCGGGTTTGATCTTATTATCAATCCACAAAAAGAACACAGCCTTGGATATAATAGTTAATATAATTATCATTCAGTAAAATCAAATGCATCGCCTATAAATTAATTACCTGACTTCATTTGGCCATAATTTTTTAGAGGATCATACTAATAATTTCTATTTCCTTTATTATAGTGCTGGCAAACACTAAAAGTACACACAGACTTTCTTTACTTAAAAACATGATTACATAAGAAAATAAAAATAAACAATCATAGCTAAGTAATGATGCATACAAATAAATAGTCACTAAAAGATAAGATAGATGATGGTGGTAATAATATTAATATTAATAAAGAGTAGTAGTGAAAATAAATCAACCTTGATATCAATAATAAAAATAAAAACATTATGCGTATTAATTCAAATTTAAATATTACAAGTAGAACATATACGGAGTAGGTAAATGCGTGATATGGGAGTTCCTTAAATATCTCCGAGTTTGGCTCTTATTTTGTGGTAAAAGTTGAATTTGACAAATCAAGAATTGGCGCTATTGATACAATGAACAATAGGTCTGACTTTGTAATTTTATACTTAAATATTATCAAAGTTAACTGCATGGACATGAAAACTCTTACTGTTCTTTATAAATCTACCTTGAAGTGTCAGGAGACGTAATTTAAACTAATATGACTCCATCATCAGTCATAAGGTTAACAAACATGAGTTAAATTGAATCAAATTAATTTTTTTTTTTGTTAGCACCACATTTTATTACACATTAAGGTTATACCCTTAAATGTTTATGTACTAATTATGCTAATGTGTTAGGGATTAGGAAAGTTGAATTTAGAGGAAGTTTACCCCCATTTGCGTAGAGGGGGAGTGGGATATTGTTTAGGGAAAACCACCCTCAGTACACCCGACCAGGATCGAACCTCAATCTCACCGTCTTCGGCAGCATAATCTATTGTGAGAATAGCACCTTAGAACATGCGGCCATCAACGTGGTTATATAAAAGTTATTAAATTATTACTCTTTTAATAACGAATTTAATCACAAAAATGCTATAACTGGACAACGTTCAAGCAGATAAGGGGTTCCGACAATTCCGACATATGACTGCGTTTGCATGTGATATTGTAGACAGATAATATTACGAGTCCGTCTAGCGTATGCGACTGATTGTAGACGAGCCTTGAAAGAGAACATTCTAAAAATCCAGTGGGCCTAGTCCCCCATTACTGTCCCAACTCTCACCTCGTCGTCACTCGAGGAATGGCTGAGGCCACCCCCAAGGTGGTCTGTCAGATCTGCAAAATCGTTGTCAACGTCGTTTTGACCCAACCGGGAATACTGGTAAGTTGGCACACTGCACACACAAAATACAGTTTTCTTAACAACGGATGGAGATCTAATGCCAACTAGATACATTTATAACCTAGAATTAATTCCGTTTGAAAAAATTTCCAGATTGAAAAATAGTTATCAATTGTATTTTTAAATGAGAGATTAAATTGCGAAACTATTATATTTGTTAATTACAATTATAGCTGCATCTTATATAAATTGAAAAATGACACCTGAACACGGGAATAGAACAAGCAACATTAAACATAATACGTCAATGCTATAATCACTGAGTTATCCAGGAATCATCCAGTGCTCAGGATCATACTTCACTCATATTTTAAGGCAGAGTCTGTGATGGACGTGCATAAACCGTCAGGTACATTTGAGTGATCAATTAAGATCATGAGTTGTCAGCTAACACAGCCATCGTCTACCAATAGTACAATAACAAATGTAGGAATAAGCATATTAAGCATATTGATTAAACAACCAAATTGTTACATTTGTTTATTACGTTTATAGCTACTGCTCAGCTATATAACTGGAACAAACGCAACTGAGAAATCCTCATTTTAATTTCTCCCAAGGACGTTTACACCAGAAACATTATTCGAATGAGTTTCAATAAAGCAATAACAGCGATTACAGTTCTCTTCTCAATCTCGACTATAGCGCTTGGTGGTTGAATGTGTCATTAACGTCAGGTCAATTATTTTAGTACCTCAATATTATAATCAAAGCCTTAAAAACTAACTTCATCCTCCTTCCCCTGGAATTCAATGATCTGAAAATTCTACCAAAAAAATGTTCATCTCAAATCTTTTTTTTAGCACCACATTCTACTACCTGTTGGGTAATACGCTTATATACTAATTACACTGATGTATTAGGGATGAGGAAGGTTAAATTTTAAGGATGTGTACATACATTTGGTTGAAGGGAGATTGGAAAACTATCCTCTGTACAACCAATCGACCGCCTCGGTGGCAAAGATTGAGGTTCGAATCTCGCTCGGGTGAAGCTTGGAGTGGTTTTTCCTAAATGGTTTTCCACTCTACCTCCACACACATGTGAGTTCATTTTCTCTATATTCAACCTTCCCAATTCCTTACCCATTTGATTAAATATTATTATTATTATTATTAGCACCGCTTCTTACTACCCGTTCGGGTTATACGCTTTAAGTACTAATTACGCTAATGGATTAGGAATTGGGAAGGTTGAATTAGAGGAAGTGAACCCGCATTTGCGTGGAGGAAGAGTGGAAAACCATTAAGGAAAAACCACCCCCAGTTCACCCGACCAAGATTCGAACCTCGATCTCCCCGTCCTCAGCAGTC